>CM067360.1:71211040-71423540 GCA_034401795.1 Chaetoderma sp. LZ-2023a | reverse complement strand
AACAATGTCTTTCAATCCAGTTATCTTTAAAATATTTGACAGTACATTTTATTTTGTTTTGTAAATATTTTAGGTTATTTCTGTGCTGGACTGTACTCGAAATTGATTTATAAGCCGGTTCATTAAGTTTTGTTGGGTCAGTAGCCACATGGATGTGTGTACAGCTCGAGGCTACACCAATTCAATTCAAGTTTATTTCGATAACTTCTTTGAAGTACACGCATATATAAATTAATGTATAAATGATAAAAGACTTAGTTACAGATACGCAGACTGTTCAGAGTTGTGGGACCGGGTGGGGGCAGGTCATGCTCAACAATGGAGACAAAATCCCGGTGAGCAGATGATTGTTTGGCAGTATGACTTGTCCAGCTATATTGAAATTGGGATACTGAGAATTCAGGGTTCAAAGTATACAAATTGACCCACAGCATGCACAAAGCATTTGCGTAGCAAATCTAAATAGATCCCTCTATTACAGGGAATGATACAGATGTTATAGAGGTATATTACTCAATTCCATTCCACTTTATATAATAAGTATTGTTGGGTTTTTTCGAAACAATGTTGCTGCAAACTTTTTCTCTCTAAGACAGCAACAGTTTCCGGCAACATTGTTTTCATGCCGTAATCCAAGCTTTTGTGTTATTTTATCCCTTTACTGGCTAAATTTGATCAAGAAAATTAAAATATTTGCTTACTGAATGTTCATTTACAGGCCGAGACAAGAATGTTTTTGAAAATTCACCACTAGAATGACTGTCTCAGTTATCGAACCAGTGATTCCAATGGTAAATTTGCAAGAATCATCTTCTCTCGGCCTACAAATGGGCATTCCTGAAGACAACTGTATAAGTCGGTTTTTGTCCCATTTCATCATGAATGGGTTAACAATGAGGACTTTGACGGTACTGCGATGTGGTTAAACTTGCACATGCTATCATTGCTTATGGCAACAGCAGCAACTTTCAGTCAAAAACGGTTCAATTGAAAAAATACAAATACAATTGAATATTTTCTTTTTAATTTCAAATAACTATACATTGGTATGCACACACTTGTGTGTACTTGTGTGCACACATGTGGGTATGCGTGCGTGCATGCGTGCGTGTGTGCGTGCGTGCGTGCGTGCGAGCGTGCGTGCGTGCGTGCGTGCGTGCGTGCGTGCGTGCGTGTGTGTGTGTTAGTAGTCCATGGTGACGTTACGATCACCATCAACACTTATAATGTTATTGAATTCTACATACTCATAGGATGAACATATAGTTTCTGTTACTAGCATAAACAAATAGTCAATGTTCTGAAGACCCACGAGTCTACAGTAGACTAATGCTTTACGCACCAGTCATATCAATACGTTCAGTATCAGATCCATCAACATCACCATCGGGATCATCAGCATCATCATCATCATCATCATCATTAATGTCGGCATCTAGTTTGCTGCTTACATATGCCATGAAGACTGCTTCATTGTATGCGTACCCCTTGGAGATAAAATCTTTAGTTTCCCTGCGAATTATTTTAATGAGTGTCGAGTTCTGTAATCTTCTCCACTGGTGCATTATGTCAATACACTTTGTAACTAAAGCATCCGCATATACGGCAATAGACTCATTGTCTACACCTTCGAGGTCTATGTTTGTTTCAACCACCCCCACCCCCCTCATCTTCTAAACATGATTGTTCAGTGTCTAAGGTCTGCATAATATTCTAGAATATGGCGAAGAGCTCATGATAGCCATCATCGCTCTCAGACTCCGTTGACTCATTGTCTATGTCTTCTTTTTGATAATCACCTTCATCATCGCTCTCAGACTCCATTAGGGCATCATCGCTCTCACTCTCTGCTGAGTCATCACAGGCTTCACTTGCTGAATCTTTTGGCTTATCATCTTCACTCATCATCTCTGTCATTTCTTCGTCTTCACTCTCTAGATTCTCACTATCTTCATTGCTATGGAATCAGGTCTTCTGTCGCTTCAGGTCATGTGACCTAACAAAAGTTTAATCACATTCGAGACATTTATTTCTTGGCATATTGATCATAGGATAAACCAATCATTTTAATCTAAATTTATTGGTGAATTTATTTTAAGTTGCAGTTGTAGAAATCATTTTACTGTCTAAGGTTCCCCTAACTACTATGTCGATAAAATATATATCCGACACTTTGGGTTGTTTAAACTGTAGTGAAAAAAGGAATTGAATCTGAGACATTTTATAGGATTGGATGTATGCTCGAACCTCACACTCACGTGCACATGCGACCACAAATCTGTGCACCCACATATGCAGCCACAAGGCCACATGTGCGGATATAGGTTTGTATACAAACGCGACCAACACACTCGGCCACATGTTTAAATGGGTGGCCGCATGCATGGTCACATGGCTACTCATGCAAATATAGATTTGTATGTATCTGCATACTTGGCTGCATGTATAAATGTGCAGCAGCAAATCCACATAGCAACAACTTGAAGCAACCATTGATGTTCATTTTGAAAATAATATTGCCGGACCTTGTTGATGCTAAAGCCTGCAAAGTTTTCAACAGCACAGATTTGAATATGTTCTTCATCAGCTAGAGCTCTATATCTGACAATTATGTCTGCGTAAAGTTTCATTCAAACTCATCTTAGGATCTAATCCTTCGATTTCATTAAAAACCTTTTTAACCGTATCATGTTTTCTCTTAAAATGGGGATTTATGCGCTCTGATTAAGCTTTCCACTAAGAAAGCAGGCTAAAACTTGCCTCTGTAGTGGTCTTGGGGAATAAACATTTGCAGGCCAAGAGAAGGCTATTTTTGAAAATTTGCTGCTTGAATGAGTGGGTAGATAATCTAGTGGTAAGCTTTTAAAGATAGCCTTCTCTTGGTCTGCAAATGTTCATTCCCCAAGACCACTACAGAGGCAAGTTTTAGCTGGCTTTTTTTAAAACAAATTAGTTCTTAAAGTGTTAAATAAAGTGTATATTATTATATTGCTGAACGATGTTACAGTACAGCTAAGAAACAACATTAAATGCTTTTGCCAGACAAATAATGGCGTTACAGGCCAGCCCCTATTATTTACTCTTTGTGGTGAGTTATGTACCATCGTGTGCATGGCGTGTCCATGATCTCAATTATACAGTCATTGCTCAATTTAACCAAAAGAATTATAGAATCTCAAAATCTTAGCCCATAAATTATTAGTTCTTCTTCTTCTTTTCGATCGCTGGTATCACACTTGGAGAGCCGTTCTCAAGATGAAATCTGTGGTTTTCTGCAGTTCTTCCACATGTCCATACAGCTTTTCAAGAAAAGAGGTTGACAAAAGCCATATCTCTTCTCTCAGCAGCTGATACGTACTGCAACATTGAAGTATGTGCTCTGTGGTCTGTTCTGCTTCTCCACAAAGACAAGCGGGCGATGTCGTAAGGTGGAACCGCCTGTACATGTGTTGGTTTAGTCTGTTATGTCTAGTTCTGAGACGAAAAATGGTCACTTGCTCTGGCTTCGAGAGATGATGGTAGGCATCTTCTGATTGAAGTGATCTATAGAGTGACTTGATGATAGTCTTCATCTCTCTATGTGTAACCATGTTTTCTGTCTGATTCTCTTCTGCACCCACCTTTGCCATCTTGTCTGCTTCCTCATTTCCTTGGACTCCACAGTGTGAGGGGATCCACTGCAATGCTATCCGAAAGCATTTGATGGTTTGTAGTGCTTCTTCAAGTTGTGGCAGCTTACCTTTTGTGATCGCCTCAAGGACGGAGCGGGCATCAGATAAAAAGACAATCTGTGCAATAGGGTCTGCTGTTCTGCTGATGGTATTAGCTGCATGGACCAGTGCTTCGACTTCAGCTCTGTAGTTTGTGCAGTGTTTGCCTGTCGGTATTGCAGCTGACTCATGTTGTCCATTTGGATACCGTATGTGCAGTCCGGCACCTCCGCTCCTAATTGCATCTTTGGCTGATCCATCTGTGTAGATTAGTTTATAGGCTTATATCTATTCAGCATGGAAAGTTGTAATAAAAACGCTGTTCACCTAGATTTTTGTGTTTTTATGTGTCATTCGTCTGCAGATGTTTAACAATATGGTTTAAGCTTGTTTTTAACACATTGCGGGTTCAAATACATTTCAAAGTCTATTTTCACCTTTTTCCAGAATTATAATTTTGACGTAGGTCCTAGAGTTACACCAATGTCTGGTACAGCTGGCTAATGGCCCATACTGAATTAAATGTCTGAGCGAACTATGCCTCTGAGAAGGTTGCTGATTGCTATTCATAATCCTGGACAGTGTACAGGTTGTGGATGCATATGCGTGGCAAGTGGCATGGGGCTAGGGTGGGGCATTCGCGAATAGAGAAATATGTAGTTTTACTAGCCCAGCTGTTGCCACTATTGCCGTGGGTGAATGCTACACTTGTGTATGCCTACTTGAGTCACTATGGGTTTTTCATGAATGGAATGTACATCGTTTTAATGACACATAAGTTTTACTTCAATAAATGTGAAACTTGTTGAAACTGTGTTAGCGAATATACCAATTTTTAACATTGATAATACACATGACTAGCATTGTCCAGAAAAGTATGCAGGTAAGCTGTCGAATATTTTGAAAGTAAATTAACTGGGCGATGTTATGGTGGCAACAATGCCATGTCAATTTACTTTTTAAAGTATTCTACATAATGTTTATTAAATAGTAAAGACATACAATTCGTACAACTGCACAGTCTATTAAGCAATTATATTGGAATATCCAATTGCCCACAGCGTGGTAATGGACCTTCGACTTTTAACTATGCCTTGCCCATCTCTAGCCAAGCTCCATCTACACCTTGATCATGTTGTGATCACTCGATCTCTGAACTCCCTGACTAGTGATTTCCAGAAAACTATAAATGTAAGATGTTGAATAGTTTGAAACTAATTTAACTGGGCGATGTTACTGCTTATGGTGGCAATTTTAATACATCCAACCCCTGAGCCAACTTAGGCTGGAATTTTCTCCCAATGTTGTGTGGCCGCTCAAGGAGCGTTAAAGATGTAATAGGTAGTTATTAATCTAACTCGATTGAAAATTGATTCGCTGAACTTTGTTTGACTCGGATGATCATTGCACATGGTCGGAGTTGTTTTAAAGCTCAACTAGTTCATTTTAATCTACTGGAGTAATAACTAAATGGTTATCTTTATGAGATACATTGACCCTTGTATATTGTCATGGGTAAAAAGCGCAGAGGGTCAGAAGCTTAATGATCAATCCATTAGACTAACAGAGTTGTCTTCCACAATTGTCCTTACACGTTAGATTGACTATTTAGAATACATCTCCCATGATTGAATGAGTTCCCAGAGTAAAAAAAAAAGATGAGTCCAGACATGCAACCGGTCAATGATCATTATTCTATGTATTAACCCATGTCAATCATTATGCTAATTACCCGTAAGCTCACCTCATTGGATGCCAAGAGACACATGAATTAACAAGGGGAATGGGCCTATGGCCACACTCTACACCTAACATCCAATCAGAACAAGGGAAAAGCTGGGCCCATCAAAGGAAACTGACAAAAAGACATGTACCCTGTCAATCATCTTTACGCTATGCGTTAACCATTACCAATCATTACACTAATTACCCTTAAGCTCACCTGATTGGATGACAGGAGTCACTTGATTAAACAATGGGGTGGGGTGTGTGAAAATGGTGAGGCCTCATAGTTGAATGAGTTCCCAGAGTCATGAAGAGACGAGTCCAGTAATGTAACCTCTCAATCATACTTACGCTATGCATTAACCCTCGTCAATCATTACGCTAATTACCCTTAAGCTCACCTCATTGGATGACAGGAGGCACATGATTTATTGAGTGGGAGGGGCTTATGGACACCCTCTACATCTAACATCCAATCAAAACAGTGGAGATATGGAACACGTCAAAGGAAACCGACACAAAAGGCGGCGGAGATCTAACGAAAAAGGTGTCAAAATAATAAAGGAGAAAACAAAGCAAAGAACAAAGGAAAAATGTGTGAAAACGGGTGCCCCTATCTCCCCCACTTCTCATTTGGATGTCTTTGGTGAACTAAAAATTTAATAAACATTGTGTTGAATATTTTGAAACTAATTTGGCCATAGGCAGCAACAGCTACCAGTCAAATTATTTCAAAATATTCAACACATTGCATGTATAATTACCGTGAAATATAAATTCTGGGAAATCAAGTTTCAAACCGATTGCAACGTATGTAAAATCTAAAAGGTGGGTGATGCAGTGTGCATAGCTAGAAATGGATTCCTTTTTAGAAACTCTGCCACTTTTGAATAATAGAGCTCACTACCATTCGGTATCACACCATGTGCTAGTATTTTCTCCGTCAACTGAGTAATCTCACAATTTAATTGGCCAGTTACTTTTGCTGCGCAATGGAATTGGGAGGAAACTCTTTCACAGACTCAGTGAATAGAACAACAGAATATTCCAAGGTTATTGATTAACAGTCTTGCGTATGTTTACCACTCACATTCTGCAAAAAGTATTGATAGCAAAGTATCGTTCTCTTGCTTACCGGTATGGTGAAAAGGGTTATATTCATACAGTCCAACTCTAAACAGTTTGTCTTTTACAGGAATTGCCTTATTCTCCTGGCAAACGCTGGTATCAGCGCAGTGTTTCTGTAAACGAGGGACTTTCCCAACCTGTCCGCAGAAAGCCACATAAAACTTGCAATTGTTCCCTGTGTGGTTTGTGTGTATGCAGTTTTCTTTAGTCGCAGTGAATGTCCAGACCCTGAAGAAAAGTACAAGAAATTTAAATGTAACATATTGTCATATGCAATTCGTGTGGCAAATCCTGCTTCATGTCAATGGAGGGATCGGTCTGTCACTCATGTATTTGATGGCATAATCGATTACTTACCTTTTAGTTGACATAATAATCAAAATGATTTAGCTCCTTCTCAGAATCGAAAGTGTACGAGTTGTATGTCTCTGATGAATTTACAATATAAAAAACATGCGGTTGAATATTTTGAAACAAATTTGACTGGGAGCTGTTGCTATTATATGTAGAAATTGATCTGCCTATGACCTACCAGATCAGATCATCAAAGATTCAGTATGTGTTGATTAGGTTTCTCTGGTCAGCTGCACCCACGTATTTGCATCTGTGGATGCAGCGGTTTCACCTATACATTCCACCATTCTCTCTCGCTCTCAATCGAGCAGCTGTGGAAGAAGGTGCTCAAATTTCTAGAATACTGGAAAATCCAGTTTTAGCTATGTCCCTCACATCTTTAGCTAAGCCCCACCCACACTTCACCTGTGTTGTTATCGATCGATCCCTGAACTTTCTGACTATCAATTTCCAGAAAACTATACAGGTAAGCTGTTGAATAGTCATCAATTAAGCTTTCGTTACAACCTTTGTTACGTCATTCATGACGTAATTAGATATGACGTCATCATACATGTCACATGGTTAATTATGCTGTAACATGATTGATGGATAAACTGGCACCCCCATTCCATTATCAATCAGCTTATGGACAGTAACCAAGTGACAATACAATCTGTAAATCTACACGAAGTCCATCCATTTTCCAGCATTAATTCATTAATTTACATGAATAATTGCTCAAACAAAGGAAGAAGCAGAAAGCTGTAGATCTATTATGAAGATATAAGGATGCATTCATTCAGGACCTTTTAGATTTGGGGGAAAACAGACCTAATCAATCATATAATAGATAGCTGTTATAATTTACTCAGTATGCAACAATGTCGCCATGTTTCTGACCTCTGTTCATCTGAGATGGGGTATTGAGAAACAGATTGAGGATATGTTGAAGAATGGCATCATAGGGGAAGGGAATAATCAATGGACTCACCGTGAAGCATTAGCAAGAATGTATGATGGAAGCCTATAGCTTTGTATGTATTATAAAAAGCTGCATGAGTAGTCTCACGAATACACATACCATAGTACACATGCTGATGGTAGTTTGGATGATTTCAGTGGTGCTAATAATATGTTCAGTGTGTTGGATTTCACATCACGATCATCGTATGTAGAAGAAAATGATGGAGATCATGAAAAACAGCTATTCCGAATGATGTGCTTATGTACCTAATCAGAGTTATGCCCATTGGGTTAACAAATGCCCCTGCAAGGTTTCAGACACTGGTGGATCTAGGTCTGTCTGGTCTCCCATATCGAGCACACATTGATGCCATCATATCTCACATGAATACAGTGGAAAACAATTTTCTCCATTTGATGTTGTATTATTAAATCATACGAAATTTCACATCAAGTTTCTGACCAGAAAATGTTAACTGTTTCAAAGACATGTAACCAATCTGTCTTGGTCACCATGTATAGAAACAAAATGTTATAACCATTAGCACCACATTATCGATGGTTTCTGACATTATTTTCAAAGGTGGAAGAGCAATTTGATCACATTAAATATTAAAGACACAATATCATTCATTTAGACAGATACGGCTTTGATTACCTTAAATGAGACTCTTGGGAAACATCCAGTATTATCCTTCCTAATTTATGTGAAAGATTTATCAGTTGGAAGCACTTTGTTATAGCACCAGCAGGACACGGACGAGTTATTTGATATGCTAGTGCAACGTTAAAGAAATATGAATAAATGAATAAATGAATGGATTGACGGATGGATGGATGGATGGATGATGGACGATGGACGATGGATGCATGCATTTTTATGCATGCATGAATGAATGAATGAATGATGGATGGATGGATGGATGGATGGTGGGCGGGCAGGCGGGTGGCTGGATGGGCCAGTGGGCGGGCGGCCAGACGAACGGACGGACAGACAGGCATGCAGATGGACAGACAGATGGACGGACGGATGGAGGGAGGGAAGGAGGGAGGGACGGATGGAGGGACGGAGGGAGGGAGGGACGGATGGAGGGAGGGAAGGAGTGAGGGACGGAGGGAAGGAGGGAGGGACGGATGGATGTCGGAAGCAAAAGTACTATTTCGGATAGATTTCTAAACACTCATAACGATTGACCTGTTCTAAATTGCCAGGTCAACTGCTATATATAGAGGTGCATGATGGCTGATCTCCACATATTGACAAGACAAGTTCAAACTCAAACTGGATCATCCACCGAATACTTGCTCAGCCAATTAAGAGCGATGCTGGAAAATGATAAATCCATGCGGGCTAACACTAATAAGAAGACACGCATGCATTGAGCATTTGCTGACTAATATTTTTACTATAATTTATGAGTGTTATTTATAACACCATAATCAGTAATGTGTGCAATATTATGCAAATAGTGTGAACAAATAGTGCAATTTGGAAGTAAGGTCAGAATTCTAACAGTATGCTGTGATATATTTCAATCAATGACATGAAATCAAAATTCCTGTATTGTAAGTAGTGTAGCGAAGGCTAGGCACCCGCCTTGCGAGACTGAAGTCTGTCATGAAGCGGTATTTAGAACAACTTAATGACACTGGTGCAAACATATTTTCATGTGATAAACGGCTATAGTGGGGCAGCTTGTGTAACTTTGAATTTTTATAGGAAAAAGAACGGGGAACAGTTATTGACATATGCTTTAGAATGACAGCTTTATATAATAATCAACCTATACCCACCAGTGAAAAACAGAAATAAATCATAATAATTAGAAAAAAGCAGCTAAATACCATTTATGGCATTCTGGTGGGAACCAATTAGTGACGAAGTTGGACCCATGTGCCCCGGTGTATACTGAGCGAATAAATAATACCTGCTATAGCCAGTCATGTACGCTCAGTTATATTCGCAATAAGCTGATTAGCCACTGTGTTCTACAGGTAAAATACTGTCTAGTTTTAAAACAATTTGACTGAAAACCGTTGTTTCCAGAGGCAGGGTCTACTACATTCAGTAGACTATTCTAGACACAAAATATGTTTCCTTGCTGCTTAAAAGTATGACTTGAGTTCTAATACTAGTGTTGAAATGATTAGATGTAGGAGACAATATATTGCGTAGATCTACCACATTGGATGTAAACTCACGAGAGCATATGTACATGACTTTGCGTGCGTGCGTGCGTGCGTGCGTGCGTGTGTGGTAGTGAGTGTGTGTGTGGAAGTGAGTGTGTGTGATTGAGAGTGCGTGTGCTTTGCTGAGTTCTTAGTTTCAGTAGCCTTTATATGCCTAATTAATGCAAACCTTCGAGGAAACCTTCTGATGTTATCCTACATTATGAATAGCTGTGTCAAATTTGGTGATTCTTACGCTCTTTGATCAATAAATGCACACGCCTAGACACAAGTCCATAAAATGTGCTAGAGAAATGACCATTTGCAGTCCAGAGGACTATTTTTGAAAATTTTATGACAGGAATGACTGTCGCGATAATCGAGCCAGTCTTTCCGGTGGTAAATTTCCAAGAATGGCATTGTTTTATTCTGGAAATGGACATTTCACAATAATTAGGCCTAATCGAAGTTTTCCTGTCAAATTTAGTCACTAAATGGTTAAGACATTCGACGGCGTGGGCAATGATAATAATTCTACTAAATCTATTGTTTCCGTATGTATGTATAATCGTATGTTATAATCTGCTTAGCTGTATTTGTCTACGAAATTGAGAATTAGTTTCTATATTTTAGCACATAAAAATATCGTTATTTCTATTTCTTGCATGTTTCCAAAGCATTTCAGCAGAAAAGAAAGGAATTTACGTTACAATGCTGAATATATCAATGCTAATTTGATTGGAAGTTGCTGCTGTTGAAAGCATCAGTAGCTTTTGTTCACATTACTCTTAATACATTCAGAATATTATAAAAAAGGAAAAAAAGGAAAGAAAATGATGATGCAAAATAGAAATACATTCCGTAAGTTTCCTTGTCTGTACATTTTGTATAAAATTATGTATATATGTTAATGATGGCCTCTGCTAGATCAGGCCGTGTACTTGAAGTGTTACCCTCAATAAATAACGATTATTATTATTATTATTATTATTATTATTATTATTATTATTATTATTATTATTATTATTATCAGTTACACGAATGTCAAAATATTCAGCAGGCATCATATTGCGACTTTGGAAACCAGCAGTGTATTTTGAAATAATTTTGACCGAAACCTGTTGCTTCCGTCAGAAAAAGTGACTTTCAAATATAACGTTTTCAAAAGGATCAATGGTGAATTAGCAGTAGCGAGTTAATCGCTCTACACCGGCGCCTATAGATACCGTTTACAAAACTATATTCAGGTTGTAGATATGGGATTGTCTTGTGGGAAGTCATGACCCCGCAGGATGTCTTATATTTGCGAGTAAGTCCTAAGTGAAATTTATGATTTGAAAATACCAGGTGAGCTAATGGACCGGTTGACGTTATACTTAAAGGGAAATTCCAGTGAAAATCGGGAATAAGTCAACTAAAAATATACTATAATCCGAAATAGTTTTCGCAAAAAAATATATAATACACTGTTCCATTGCCGAGAAATAATAAAATGAATATGCCCAAAACGCTCGAAAACGTGACTCCTCGGCGCATCCATTTTCTCGCAACGAGAGCGAGAAACCGCGAGATTATGACGTCAACGACACACGAGCAAAATATCGCCAGCGCTTTTAGATTTACTTCGCGTTATGAGGCCAAATATTAATTAACCTTTTAATGACCAAATTCTGTCAGGAAAATCAGAATATACACCTGTGCAAAAGTTAAGCACCATCCTATTTTTACGCACATGCGAGGGTATATTCATGTGCTATGAAGAAAGCAATAGCATAAACATTTATGTACCCATCCATCTTAGCGCAAGAGGTAATAATGCAACTAGAGGAATGCTGATTATGATGGTGGGGAAACACTGTATGTTTTTGTTTGAACTTGAAAACGAGGCCTGAATATGGTTACGTTGACACAACTGACAACTATTGCCCTACAGTTGACACACGTGGCTAGATTGTCATTAATGGTGTCTGAAAACGAAGTTTAACATCTGTGTACGAGTTTGAGACTGTCATTATTAATACCGGGTATATCCACCTTGTGCCTGGATGACGGCCTGGACACGACGTCTCATGCTGGTCACCAACCGACTGATACGCCATTGTGGTATTCGTTGCCATTCAAGATGGAGTGCGTCTGTTAATTCCTGTAGGTTCTGCACAGGAGGATCCCTCCTTCTCACCATGTTTCCCAGAATGTCCCAGATATGCTCAATAGGGTTCATGTCAGGGCTCCTTGCTGGCCATGGTAGGGTTTCGATGGCATTCTGGCGGAGGTATTCATGCACAGCTCTAGCACGATGTGGTCGGGCGTTGTCATCCATGAATATAGGGTGGGCTCCAGGTGCATGATTTACAAAATGAGGGACCACAACTCTATCCAGTATGGAATCTTGATATCTTTGTCCATTTAGTGTTCCAGGTACAGTCAACAGATCCAGCTTACAATCAAATGAGATGCACCCCATATCATAACGGAACCTCCACCAAATGGAACTTCTTCCATGATGTTACATTGGTCGTACGCCGTGCGTCTGGACCTCCATACACGAGTTCGACCATCTGTGGCATGAAGCAGGAACCGACTTTCATCGGACCAGTGTACCCGTCTCCAGGATCTCATGTTCCAGTGTCTTCTTTCGTTGCACCACCTCAGACGCTCCTCTTTGTGGTGTGCAGTAAGGAGAGGACGTCTGACAGGTCTCCTAGCTTTCATGCCAGCAGCATACAGTCTCCTTTTGACGGTAGACATTGACACTCTATTGCGCGTTTCCCATTGCTGGCTGAGCACTCTGCTGTTGGTGAATGGAGATCTCCTAACAAGGCGTACTAGGGCTCGATCATCACGGGCAGTAGTCTTCTTCGGTCTTCCAGATCTAGGCCTGTCCTTCACCTCGTTAGTTTGCCCATGTTTTGCAATCAAACGACTGATTACAGTATCGTTAATGTTCAGCTGTCTGCCAATCTCTCTGCATGACATACCAGTGGTATGCATGCCTATGATTTGCCATTTCACACGATCACTTAACCTTCGTCTTGCCATAGCGGTTCACAATCAAGAGCTAATTCTCTCTGTACAAATAAACCACGGTCATGGACACAAAATTCCTAATCTTGTCGCCTAAATCTGTATGTAATGTTCTACACCTCAAACTGGACTTTTACATAACTGAACACGTGTGCTGTTTCCCGCCACGCACGGACATCAAGCGGCGTGAAGTCATGCATGCATGTGCATTTCGTACTTGGAATTATGTCAGCTAACGCGGGGACAAAAAGTATGGCAGCCTAGTTGTACCATCATGTTTCTACGTTCTATTGTTTGTGCTGGTGCTTAACTTTTGCACAGGTGTATATTTCCTTATTGAATGGCCATTTGCAGGTCAAGCGAAGACTATTTTTGAAAATTTACCACTGGAATGGCTGGTTCGGTTACTGAGACAGTCGTTTTAGTTGTAAATTCTCAAAATAGCCTTCTTTTGACCTGCGTCCTCAACTTGACGATTGCAGAGGCCGGTGCTGGCGTGAAATGGTTAAATCGCATCATGTCAGCATGTCAAGCATGGGCTTGCAGTAATAGAAACGATCATGGAAAGGGTACGGCAATTCACATTTTCAGATACCGGATCCACAGACGCATCCGCATGAAAAGGGGCTAACTGAAAGATGGCTTCATAACATCGGCACTGGATGGATATCTTCCACATTTAAATTTGGAAGACACAAGTTTAGAACATATAGTCTGTATAATTATGAAATAATGTGTCATGCATTTCAAAACAAAAAGGCGCGGTACTTAATTCTAATATAACAGAATCAAACTCGACAATTAACGTCGTATTTGCTTGCATCAATTGTAAAACGGGATTTGCAAACCAAAATGAAACGATGTCGCTGATTGTCCAGTCGCTCAATTATAGGCAACCCCTTAGCGGCTTACTTCGTAGACGATAGTAGGTGACAGCTAGCAAATAATGACAAGTGTACACTAGACATAATTAGTAGTTTAGTGCTTTCACACTATTGAAATCCAGCGTTATTAATCATTTACAACATTTACTCCCTATTTTAAAATAAATACGCAGAGTGTTGAATATTCTGAAATAGATTTTTCTGGAATTATGTTGCAGTGGCTTCCAAACTAATTAGTTTCAGACAATAGGCCTATGCAGGGTAAATTTTAAGCTTTCTGCTTTTCTGTCCTTGAAAGGGTTAACTAATTCATCCCACATTTTTAAATGTTGACCCATATTTACTGCTTGTTGAATATTTTGAAACTGGAATTTGACTGGAAGCAGAAGTTGCAATAGCAACAGCTTTCAGAGAAATTACATTCAGCATTTATTCAACTAACATATTTTTCAAGAATTTGTTGTAGCTGGTTGATTGCAAACACGCTTCTGGCATATCCCTTCAATGTTTTTTAAAAATAGACATTGCCCATAAGAAAACAATTTTTGACAATTTAGCACTACAATGACTGGCGCGATCATCGGGACACTAATTGCACTTTAATTTCCTCCAAACACTGTGGCAAAGTGTCAGTTGTTTAGCCAATACTCTAATTATCCACGAGATGCTAGATTTATCTCCCCTGGTTACGGCTATCCTCGATCAGGCAAACAGAGTAGGTGTGTCGGTGACGTCAGCTGCTTGTCCAAAATGGCGACTCTATCTACTGGTTACTTTAGCAATTTAAATCGAGGATATCTTTTTTATTTTTTGGCATAAAATTGTGCCCTTGGTCTCAAATTAATGCGGAAAATTAGTACTTTACGTCAGATGCATAAAATACCCCAGTGGAATATCCCTTTAATATTTAACTTATTATTATTTACATCAGCCAGTGCTGATGATATACAGTTTCGGCGAAACGGATGGTGTGGGAATGTAGCACGATCAGGATTGTTGGATAAAGTTTTATCATCAAAAATTGAAATAGGCGACTTGATTAGAATAAGTCCCACGGTTCTGAATTGATGTGTATCTGGAAATAGTTTAGATGAAAGTTGTTGCTGTTCAGTCGGCACACACTTTTATAATATTCAGCAGTTGTTTAGAGTACTAGTTTAGAAAATAATCCATGTATAAGAATCGCTGGAATCGAACGTGACAAACGGACTTAGTTGATGACGTTAGGCATTCTGATTCTCACACGAGAATAGAACAAAACCAGCTGGCAATGAGATCATACAGCTAATGTGCCTATTAACTCTAGCATCCTACAGGCTTAATAAATGAATAACATTATCGAAATTTGTATATCAACTATATGCCACTCATACAATGGCATGCAACAACAACACATTCCGTAATGTTGTTAGCTAGCTGACAGATCGCATCAAATCAGAACCAGCTACCACCGCTTGGTCTATGTGAGGCATCATCTCCATAGAAGAATGGCCATGTAGTACAATTGCATCCTCACAACACAAGAACAAGAAATAACCTCCATTCAACACACCACCAAACAAAGGCAGCACAACAAAAACCCTCATACAAAGCATTTCAGTTATGGAATAATACAGACACAAGCACACGCACAGACATCATAAAGCTACAGTACTTTAAGCAGAATATCAAAAAGAAGATTATAGAAACCTACTAGACTCTGGAAAACACTCACCATCATGGCATGCTATTCTCATACTTGCACCCAGTCACCAGAACAAATAATAATAATAATAATAATAATAATAATAATAATAATAATAATAATAATAATAATAATAATAATAATAATAATAATAATAAGAATATGTCATAATGGTAACTACCAAACAACTACCTCTACCATCACAGCCTAAAAAAAATTATTAATACTTTGTCATTGATAATAAGAATATGTAATATAGAATTATTAACTTAAGCAAGATAAGCACACATCCCTCTGTCATGTCTTTCCCTGTAGAAATGTAAATTGTCATACGTCTATTAACTGGGGTTTTTTTTAGAGGTACTCAGCATACCCTGAGTTAGGCTCCATGGAAAATGTAGACTGCAGAGGCTTGGCAGCGAGACAGTTAACTATATGTATATATAGGACTATAACATGTTAACCTTATGTATTCAGTATTCTCATGTCCTATATTGTTGTTTTATGTTATATGTAGGGGTCCACCGCCACATAGGCTCTGCCTTTGGTGGGCTACCTGTTGTGAAACTGTAAATGTATATTCTATATCAAAATAAATAATCTTGAACTTGAACTTGAACTTGAACTTGAGCACAGAGTTTGATTGGTCAGAATGGCGTCACGATCAATGAGCGTCGATCAAACTCTGTAGCAAAGAATTAAACAGAATAGGTTTAAAGTTGAAATCGAAATACAAGGATCGTTGATTGGTCAGAACGACCAACATTTATTAGGTAGAAACTTCTAGGAGGGAATAAGCAGGAGTTGATTGGTGGACTGATTGTCCGGGCCAATCAAGCTGTGCTTATAACATACCTAGAAGAATCATAAGAACAGATTCGGGTAGAATCTCAATATTTAGATATGTATAGAACTTCAGAATTGGAGATTCTAAATAGTATATAAGATGCAATTTCAGTTAGAGAAATTAATCAATCCAACATCGTGGTTCACGTAACACACCGCTTGTGTTACGTTCGTGGTTAGTTGTAGAATAGCTTAGATTAGCTTTACTTGATTCGTACCAGCAAGGTACATATTGTACTTGAGCAAATTTATGCTCCAGCTTAAATATATACTTATCAGTTTGTACAGTTAGGTTAGTTTCAATAAAATTTATCCTCTTACATATAGTAAGATACTAGTTTGGGTAATATAATCAAAGTCGAAATCATCGTTAACTTAGGACTCCAAAGTTGGAAGAAACATCCAATCCGAACCATTAGATCTTCATAGTCAGATAGGCCCGACAGTCTCAAATAAATATCCTCATAATCATCTTCACGACGAGGCGAGCCGACTGTCAGTATCCCGCTTCATCATAGATCTTACCGTTGGCGGAGTGGAATCGTCACGTAAACAATTCACCAAGTCATACCCGAGATCCAAAATCTTCAAGGTGTGCTTTCGTTATATTCAGGTCGGGTTATGCGGTATACCTGCACATACAGTTGACACATGGCGGAGTCAGAAGCACCAGCTTGGTCACTAATTGGCTCCAAGTTAAGCGCTCCTAGATTTAGTAAATGTTTTTTCACAAATAATCCCGATTCATTTCCATTTTACCGATGGTAGTTTCTTTTTAACTGTATGAGATTACCAATAAACATCATTTGTTATTTCCCTTTTGCGTTCCTTTAACGAAATCGTTACAGAGTTGAAGAAAGCATCAATTGTGTCACGTGTGACACTAGGGACTACCTATTGGATCTAGAAGTGGTGACCCGAAATCGGGAGTCGTGATGACCTGCAAAATCTAGGTCACGGTCAGTATACTCAAAAGCATGAATATTGTATGTATTTATGTTGCTGCTATGCTTTAATCACTTATTTCTACATATATGTAAACTATTCAGCACAAGATACACTTAGCTCGCATAAATAATTTTCAAGGGATGTCATAGCAAAATTTGGAGGGGTGATTAATTTGTGAGTTACTCAAATCATTAGCCATGATTTACAGTCTTCCCCTATGGACGATAGCACCAGTGTAGCTAGCGTTGGTACATTTGGATTTGTGAAATCCTTAGTGAAGGTATCTCACGTTACCAACACAAGGTACGCCCATCAGGTGACAGCATTAGGTTTGGCAAGTTCTCAGAATAATCTATGACTTGAGATGATCAGGCAGCATGCGAAATCATCTGACAGCAGTATGCCATTTGAAACATGGTGACAAACCATGAACAACAAGATTGTTCTTGAGTTTGAGCACCTAGTCATGATTTTAATCAGATCACAACGCACTGGTGACTATGACCTGTATGTCGAATCACTAGAAGTTGCAACTATTTGGTATTTTGCATTAGATCATCCAAAATATACATGGTGGATACTGATACTGAGCACTACCACCGGAGCTGAAGATGACTATAAACCGTTCTGGGTCATTCAAAATTCTCCTGCATGCTAGTAGATCAGGTGCATTAACAAAACAATAAGATTGTGAAAACATCTAGTGGAGGTATTGGACTAACAAACAGTAGACCTTTCCAAGTTTATCCATCCATTCACCATACGACGTCATAATCAACTACGTGACATGTAGGATGACGTCATAACGATGAGGTCATGAATGAGTCACATAGTCCGTCTAGGCGCTTAAGAGTCCGACACGTTGTACGGATTGTGTGTCTTTACCATTTAATAAACATTCCATTGAGTATTTTGAAACTAATTTGACTGGACGCTGTTGCTGCCATAGGCACCCAGTCAAATTAGTTTCAAAATATGTAACAGATTATCTGTATAGTTTTCTGGAAATTGATAGACAATTCAGTGGTCGATCGATCACAACACGAGCGAGGTGTGGGCGGAGATTAACTAGGGATGGAAGGGGTATAGCTAAAACTGGAAAGGTCCATTCAGTACCCTCTCGGCAGTGGATGATTTCTGAGCCAGAGCAAGCGAGGCTGCAGAGTGTGTTCGAGAGGGAGTTCATGGACGAAGGTTGTGAGGCAGTATATTATCATCAGCAAGGCCTAACAACCGAGGAAACATTCAAATAACCGAGACTTAGTCTTTGTGAGGCCATAAAAATCGGCAACTCATTCCTTGATGACACTCCTCAACTCATGTCTCTGGACAACTGCAGCTGTGCAAATGCTGATGCGGTATCTACGGTGAGCAGAGTTAGGAAACACGTCTTTATATCAGTACATGAAATATGTCAAGGATGTCATCATTGAAAGAGTCGTACGAATCAATGAACCAATCAAGTAGGACTCTTTGCGCAGCTTTAAGAATTCCCATCTACTGACCTTTCCTCACACCGAATCATAGTATGAACCACCAGCGTCCTTCCATGCCATGATATTCGGCAGTGCTGTTATAGTCCATATATAGGTGTAGACATTTCATGACTACAATAAAAGGATCTTCATTACATTGATTACAAAGCAGATGGACAATAGTGACAACATAAACAGTGTGGGAGACAAACATGTGTCTGAAAGCTTGAAGGAGTCAACTGGGGAAGAGACGCAAGGAGACAAGAGCCAAGGTTCGAAGTCAATCCAAGCTGCCTTCAAAATTCAACGATGCCATGAAAGAGAAGAGCTCATCGAACTCCTGGCTGTGAATACAGCTCTTCACGTTTGCATCAGGAAGAAATCTACATCACAAATGGATAATCTGTTATCTCAATTGGCTCCGAGAACCCCATGATTCGTTGCAGTGATGGGAATGCCGCCCTAACAATGTGTATCCACATTAAAGATGCTCTGAGAAACGTGCCAAGATAATTCTTGTACAACGGTTGACACGGATGGCATTGACATACTCGTCATCATTTTCCTCTGTCTTAAAGCAAGTCACCCTGAGTCCGTAAGATTGATCTGGGGGTTGCGTTTGGTTCCAGTAAATGGTTTCAGTACTACACCATCAACAGCATCTGCAGGAAGCATGGGAGATTTGAAGTGCCGAGTCTTACCATTACTTCAGTGTATAACCGGATGTGATTCGACCACGCAGTTCTTTGTAAAGGGGAAGAAGAAAGTATGGGAAGCATGGGCTCGTATCCAAATGCCACGGAGACATTTTGCCACGTGGCAGAGCATCCATTAAGACAAGAGATCTTCTCCAAATCGGACCGAGCAATGGACATCCTTCCTCTTACACAGGCTGACCTACTACAACATGCTAATAGGTCACTGTACCAGGCACCCCTTTGTACTACTTGTTTGAGTAGAAACCAAATCAACATGGTCCTCACTGTTGTGGCTGGAGCAAAATAGGGAATCATGGGTGCCAGTCTGAACTCTCTTGCCAGAACAAGCCAATGCTTGCAGAGAATTCATCAAGAGTGGTTGCAAAGCTCAACCTTGATGTCACAGATATTGCAAATGGAAATTAGTAGGACCGAAGTGTAGTGCACATGTGGAAGTCTTCTGTGGCATGAATAATGTTATCAGTGTATTACAAGTAAAACATGTTAATTAGTAAAGAATAATCATGTCAGTAATCGGTTGTCGAGAGAAATAATCATAACACATAAATTTTAATTCCGTCCTTTATATGGCATGACCTTGACCTTGAAAATAAGGTCAGTTCAACCCAATTTGTACGAAATCTTGCATATATGGCAGTATCCTTTCTTCAAGTAGCTTTGGTGAATAGCAGAGTGCTTCAATCCAGTAGATAACAATAACGGTAGCCAAATATACGAAAATATCTGTTTTCAAGAGACGTAAAGTCGACCTGATTATGAAGGTTATCCAGCACCCCAATTTCGTGGCGCCCCTTCTAAATCAAATAGACCCACTGTGAAGGTCATGTGTGACAAATTTGGTGCTTTCTTCACGTCGGTAACAATTATCCTTTCCGGTTTTAGCTCTGGCCGCCCATCTCTAGCTAAGCTCCACCCACACCTCACTCGTGTTGGGACCGATCGATCTTTGAACACCTTGACTATCAATTTCCAAAAAATCTACCCAGTCAAATTAATTTCAAAATATTCAACAGCATGTTTACTAAATAGCAAAGAATTACAAAGACACAATTGACACAACGTGTCAGAGTATTTTAGATTTGATGATGGTCTATATGGAACCCTTTGTGACGTAATGGTTGTGATGTCATCATACACGCGCTGAGCTGATTATGACGTCATACGAGGTCAGATGATGGACGGATACTCTGGAAAGGTGAATTCTTCCACCAAGCAACCTGAGCCAACCTCACTACTAACAATCACCAGTTATACTAAAAACAAACACATGCTGGTAATATTAGCAACGGGCATATTTGCGCGTTAACAGTGCCTAATAATTTGAAACATTATTATATATTAACCGTATTTGATTACTTTTCTACGTGGCCAGAAACATTCACATAAATCACATTAAATGATCATCAATTAGGCATGGTAGCTCGGTGAGTTGTGGATAAGATTTTGTGTAGATTTGGAGTACCGTCATGACTATGTTCAGATCAACGAGGAGATTTTGAGTGTGGACTGTGCTACAGGTGATTCGTATTATTGTGAACATTGAGAAAACCTGAGCTACACCATATCAAGTAGGCCTAATGCTAGATGGTTTAGTGAAACCAAACTGTAATTTAGATGCTGCGAATAATCAGGGGCAACCACCAAAACGATTGAGATGAAAACCTCCAAAAAGCTCTATCCGTCCAGAAATCGAGTGAATGTGCTTTAGCTATGCTCCGCCCATCGCTAACTAAGCGTTGCACACGTGTTACACGTGTTTGGATCGATTGGACCCTTGAATATTAATTTCCAAGAAACTATACGGATCTATTGAATATTTTGAAACTAATTTAACTCTGTGCTGTTGCTGCCTCAGCAACAGTGCCTAATCAAATAAGTACAAAATATTCAACAGAACTGTTATTAAGTATAGTAAAGACATACAATTCGTACACCTGACGGACTATTAAGCTAAGCGTTCATGAATGATGAATTTAGATAGGCCTACATCATTTTATTAGGTATTTTGATTGTGATGTCAGCCTGCATGTGACATAACGTGTCGTAATTGATCATCACGTTATGCTCTTGAGTGACAGACTGGATTCACCACTTAACCTCCAGCAAATTTGTAACAGGTTTGGAATGGATTTATATATACACCTGTGCAAAAGTTAAGCACCACCCTATTTTTACGCACATGCGAGGGTATATTCATGTGCTATGAAGAAAGCAATAGCATAAACATTTATGTACCCATCCATCTTAGTGCAAGAGGTAATAATGCAACTAGAGGAATGCTGATTATGATGGTGGGGAAACACTGTATGTTTTTGTTTGAACTTGAAAACGAGGCCTGAATATGGTTACGTTGACACAACTGACAACTATTGCCCTACAGTTGACACACGTGGCTAGATTGTCATTAATGGTGTCTGAAAACGAAGTTTAACATCTGTGCCCGAGTTTGAGACTGTCATTATTAATACCGGGTATATCCACCTTGTGCCTGGATGAAGGCCTGGACACGACGTCTCATGCTGGTCACCAACCGACTGATACGCCATTGTGGTATTCGTTGCCATTCAAGATGGAGTGCGTCTGTTAATTCCTGTAGGTTCTGCACAGGAGGATCCCTCCTTCTCACCATGTTTCCCAGAATGTGCCAGATATGCTCAATAGGGTTCATGTCAGGGCTCCTTGCTGGCCATGGTAGGGTTTCGATGGCATTCTGGCGGAGGTATTCATGCACAGCTCTAGCACGATGTGGTCGGGCGTTGTCATCCATGAATATAGGGTGGGTTCCAGGTGCATGATTTACAAAATGAGGGACCACAACTCTATCCAGTATGGAATCTTGATATCTTTGTCCATTTAGTGTTCCAGGTACAGTCAACAGATCCAGCTTACAATCAAATGAGATGCACCCCCATATCATAACGGAACCTCCACCAAATGGAACTTCTTCCATGATGTTACGTTGGTCGTACGCCGTGCGTCTGGACCTCCATACACGAGTTCGACCATCTGTGGCATGAAGCAGGAACCGACTTTCATCGGACCAGTGTACCCGTCTCCAGGATCTCATGTTCCAGTGTCTTCTTTCGTTGCACCACCTCAGACGCTCCTCTTTGTGGTGTGCAGTGAGGAGAGGACGTCTGACAGGTCTCCTAGCGTTCATGCCAGCAGCATACAGTCTCCTTTTGACGGTAGACATTGACACTCTATTGCGCGTTTCCCATTGCTGGCTGATCACTCTGCTGTTGGTGAATGGAGATCTCCTAACAAGGCGTACTAGGGATCGATCATCACGGGCAGTAGTCTTCTTCGGTCCTCCAGATCTAGGCCTGTCCTTCACGTCGTTAGTTTGCCCATGTTTTGCAATCAAACGACTGATTACAGTATGGTTAATGTTCAGCTGTCTGCCAATCTCTCTGCATGACATACCAGTGGTATGCATGCCTATGATTTGCCATTTCACACGATCACTTAACCTTCGTCTTGCCATAGCGGTTCACAATCAAGAGCTAATTCTCTCTGTACAAATAAACCACGGTCATGAACACAAAATTCCTAATCTTGTCGCCTAAATCTGTATGTAATGTTCTACACCTCAAACTGGACTTTTACATAACTGAACACGTGTGCTGTTTCCCGCCACGCACGGACATCAAGCGGCGTGAAGTCATGCATGCATGTGCATTTCGTATATGGAATCATGTCAGCTAACGCGGGGACAAAAAGTATGGCAGCCTAGTTGTACCATCATGTTTCTACGTTCTATTGTTTTTGCTGGTGCTTAACTTTTGCACAGGTGTATACATTGAATCATAGAGGTAGATATCCGTAGAGGGCTTATGCGCTAGTTCAGTAAAACGCAACTGCGCGTGTTCGGCTATCACTGACTGGCTGACGCAGACGATCAGCGTTCAGCAGCAGCCTCCAAGAGGGATTAAACCCTCTTTTGCCAATTGGAAACTAAATTGAACAGACACAAATTTATATAATTCTATCAGAAATAAAACTGTAGGCCTATTCGCTATATAAAACTTTATTAGACTACGTAATAGAATTGATAACAAAAATATTGTTTTGGAAATTGGAGACTATAAATCGGGCGATGAAATTCCGGCTGAGCGGGTCACAAGCGTCTTATGGATATTGAACTCTATGCTTTGAATTATGACCTGCCAGAATCAAAGTTCAACTATAGCCTAGTAGCCAAGAAGTAAGCTGTTGAATATTTTGCAACATGTAGCTTCAAAATATTCAACAAAATTTTGTTGTAAAGTGTAAATTATCGAAGGTATACAATTCAAACACTTTAGTAAAATACATTTCGGGTTACATGATGGCGCCACGTTAGTTTTAGTGTGACGTCAGCAAACTAGTGACACAATGGACCTTTCCAGTTTATACATCCATCATATGACGTCATAATCAACTACGTGACGTGTAGGATGACGTAATAATCAATGACACCACGAATGACGTAGATAAATACGTCACGAATGCATAATTTAAAACGGACTAATCGTTGTGGTACGAATTGTATGTCTTTACTATAGGCATAGGCAGCAACAGAACCCAGTCAAATTAGTTTCAAAATAATCAACAACTTATTTGTATAGTTTTCTGGAAATTGATAGCCAGTGCGTTCGGAGATCATTCGATCGATCCTAACACGGGCGAAGCATGGGTGGAGCTTAACTAGGGATGGGCGGGGCATAGCCAAAACTGGAAAGATTCATTGATTATAACGTCAGATGCTTGTGTGACAGATCATATCCAGTCATTTCCAGGAGACGTCATGTTTGGTTTTGTGTGAGAACAGTACATATTATCTACTCATTAGGGCCAATGTAAATTGTGTGAAAGCGATATTGGAGAAAGACTATGAACTAACGAGGAGCAGCACACAAAGTTGTGTTGAAGAGACAGAAGGGATTCTATGATGGAAAGCTTAAAGGATCACTGATTCAAATCGGTGACAGAGTGAGAGTAGGCCTATATGCCGTAACACGCAAGATGCATCTGATAGAGAAACTGCACCAGGGTCAGTTTGGACCTTGGGCTGTACTGAAGAACCTCACTGATGCTAGTTTACGTTTGAAACGAGAGGATGATCGCAAGAGAGTCTTTCACTACAACGTGTTAAGGAAGTAGAGAGATGTCCAGATGCACGAGGCCAGCTTACAATGGTGTGGAGAAGCATTTAATGACGAACGTATTCTATTAGATACTCGCTCACGCGAAGACAACTGCAGAGGCACCTTTCTTTTTAAGCTATGATACACCGATTTCTAGCTAAGCTTCGTCCATTTCTAGCTAAGCTCTGCCCTCTTTTTACGCCTGCAGGCCAGAATCGATTTGAAGCTTTTAAACCTGAATTCCCAAACTCTAAATTTTAAATTAACTATAGGGCACACGCAAGTTGTTGGATCAAAGTGAACCTGGGCGTAAGTCATCACTCATCACTTAAAAAGCCTATTAATGCCATCAAAATTCAAATGTATAGACTTTTTAAAGGTGCATATTAACACTAAAATTTTTGAAAATAAAATTGTTTAAATTATACACGTTTAGAGGCTTAAACTGTGAGCCTATATGTAATGCAACGAAATAAATCTTAACATACGATGATTCCATTCCATATAAATTAATATAATTTTTTAAGTTGTGAAATTGAAATAGAGGCACAAGCCAGGGCAAATTGGTTGTGTTGATTGTCAAAATTACGCTGAATATTTTGAAACTAATTTGACTGGAAACTCGTCAACAACTGTTGCTGCACGAGGCTGCACCGGGCGTCTTCCAGAATTTTGATTGTATATTCAACAGTAGAATACATGAATCATATTATTGGTGGTTAGAATTTTTCACTTACAATTGGGTCATGACAATATATCATCAGTGCAACACTGATTTCTTGTTTAATATTTTGATCGGAGGACTTTTGCTGCCTGATGCAGCACCGGGTCCCTGTCGACTCTGTTCCATAATACTCAACAGTTTATATTTATTATTGCCCTGAACCACTCTGCCACACTAGATTAGGCCATCATCCAAATCCAACCATTGTTTGAATACAACACAGCACACCAAGCAAAATTCTCCACCACAGTAAATGGTTCTCACTATTACTCCACAAGCGCCGTACCTTACCACCTAAGCCTTTAATGACTCTGTCTTTATTTGTCCTCTATTCCTCCATGTTCCTTATATGTCCTATCTCTTACTCCTACCACCCTCTCCCTACTATCTATGGAGCTCTATATGTTGATCTTTCAAGTCTGCCTCTGCCTTGCTGCAGCACGTGCAAATGGCCTTCGGTGATTTACCCAATTGACAATGGATAATGACATAGCATGTTACCGTGCGGCTATTGGGATTTTTAATTGCCACTCTGTCAAACCCAAGCACTATCGAGCTTCTTCCACCTCCATTGCGAGAAATACTTGGACGCCTTCGAGGAATTTACACAGCCCTCCTATCACTCCTTCTTAATTACTGCCTGAGTAATGTATTGACCTGTTTAATAAATTACATTCTCCTTTCTTTGGCTGGCGATGTAGAAACTAATCCAGGCCCTACTAACTGTTCAGAAATGTCTGTTGTCCACCTCAATGTATGCGGCCTCAAAGATAAAATACATCTTATCGAAGCTAATCTGTCCAACTTTGACATCATTGCCATTACTGAAAGCCACCTTACCCAAAATGTTAACAATAGCTTAATCAAACTACCTGGTTTCCAGGAGCCTTATCGGATGGACCGCCAGCAGCCGTGGGGAGGCGTGTGCGTCTATATTTCTAACAACGTGGCAACTACCCGTCGTATTGAATATGAATGTCGTGGCATTGAAATGGTATGGATCGAGATTCACGACCGCCCTGGTTTATTATTGTGTGTAATTTACCGGCCGCCTAACACAAGTGTTGACAAATGGCAAACTATCACCGACAATATTGAGAATGTTCGCGACTTAAATCCAAACAAAAATCTTGTCCTACTCGGCGACATTAACGACGATCTTCTCAATCCATCTAAGCATCATCTACGTGACATCATATCTACGTTTGGCTTCCACCAGTTAATACAAGAACCAACCCGACCCATTTCAAATACATTACTTGATCCAATTATTATCAGCTGTGCCAGAATAGTAAAAGAGAGTGGAGTACTTGCGCCATTTTGTAGTGATCATACTCCAGTATATTTGGTTTTATCATCCTCTATACCTAAACGTAAAACATACACTCGCCATATATGGGACTATGCGAAAGGTGATTGGGATTTATTTAGGGATCACTTAACTAACGCACCCTGGAACAACATCTCCGATGTTAATGGCGTCGACATTTGGTGTCAGACAATCACCACAAACATTATCGCCGCTGCTAGTATTAGTATCCCAAATAAAACTATAACTATAAACCCAAACGATAAAGTCTGGATGTCCAGCAAAATAAAGCACGAAATGAGAGTCAGGGAAAAATTGTTCAAGAAATCAAGAAAAACTAACCGAGAGCAAGACGTGGCCAACTTTAAAAAACAGAGAAACCTCATCAATACATTAGTCCGAACAGCGAAAGAAAACTTCAGGAATAAATTAGCTGAAAAAATAAGGCATGGACGCACAGGTTCTAAAGAGTGGTGGAAAATATGCAAGACGTTCCTGTGATACTAACTCTAATTTTAGCGAAATGCCGCCTCTGAAGCGCGATGACGGCTCATTCTCTTACGACTCTTTAGAAAAGGCAAGCCTCCTTAACCGGTACTTCTCTAGCATCGCCAATATTGACGATGCTAATGCCAGCTTACCGCCTTTATCTATGTATATGGACAATACTCTCCACTCAATTACAATATCAAACACTGACATCTCCGATGTACTGTCCAATCTGGACACGTCTAAAGCTGTTGGCCCGGATAAATTAAGTCCGAAACTCTTACTCGAGAGCCAACAAGTATTGGTCCCAATACTAGCGCAGTTCTTTAATTACTCACTTTCTAGTGCGCAGTTCCCCACTTCTTGGAAAATCGCTAATGTAACTCCTATATTCAAGAAAGGAGACAAGAGCTTATGTTCAAATTATCGACCAATATCACTGTTGAGTTGTCTTAGTAAAGTTATGGAGAGAACCGTTTTTAAACATATCTATAACTATATTAGACATGATATCACTCTATATAAGTCTGGCTTTCTTCCATCACATTCTACAGTAAATCAACTGCTTGATATCTACACGGATATTACTCAAGCCCTTGACGATCGAAAGAAAATAATCTTTCTATTCTTCGATATATCTAAAGCCTTTGATCGAGTATGGCATCGCGGCCTCCTACAGAAGATTAGGAATTTTGGTATCTGTGGAAATCTACTTACATGGTTCGAAAATTTTCTTGGAAACCGATACCAGTGAGTAGTTATAAACGGCAATGAGTCCACCCTACTTCGTTTACATGCTGGAGTGCCACAAGGCTCTGTGCTTGGTCCTTTGTTATTCTTAGTTTTTATTAATGACATGCCCAGCAATATAATTCACAATATTAGACTTTTTGCTGATGACTAGTGCCTATATGTAATGTCAGATGATCTAAAAGAACATACTGCCACACTCGATTACGATCTACTGACCATGACGCATTGGGCAAACATGTGGCTCATCGAGTTTAATGCCTCGAAAATTACATCTCTAATTTTTTCCCTGCGCAACGAGCCCACATCCTTTTCAATCAACTTCAAAGATTCTGAAATTCTACCGTCAACTGATCATAAGCACCTCGGCATTACCTTTAATAACAAAGGGGATTGGCTTAACCATGTGAGTAATCTCATAGCAAACGCTCAACACAAACTCTCCTTACTTATAGGTCTAAAATATATTCTAGACCGTAAATGTCTCGAGATCATGTACAAAACATTGATTAGACCATCGTTAGAATATGCAGATGTTGTGTGGGATAATATTCCACAATATCTTGTAATTCGGCTAGAGGATATCCAAAAAGATTCTCTTAGAACGGTAAGTGGAATGACACGTAGTTCGAGCACTGAAGACCTGTACTTAGAAACAGGCATCGAAACCTTGTCAAGCAGACGTGAATTTCATAGATTATCTATGCTATTTAAAATTTTTAACGGGATGACCTGTGAGGTTCTGGTAAACCATCTTCCCACACTATCCCAAGCACGAAATCCTTACAATATCCGTCATCCAAATTTCTTCACTCCATTCCACTGCCGTACTGAGCTCTTCTATAGATCCTTTTTCCCAGCAACGATCCACGCCTGGAATATGCTTCCTGTGCCGGTGAGAGATTCTGTCACTCTTCTAGAATTTAAAAGCAAACTCAAGGCTATGTCACCTATACGACAACCCCCTGAGTGGTTTTACGTAGGCCTGAGGTTTGCCAACATAATGCTATGCAGGCTCGGAAATGGTTGTAGTTCTTTAAACCGACATCTATTTGACAACTTTCTGTCGGAATCTGCCAGTTGTTCTTGTGGGCACAATGATGAATCTACAAACCACTACCTCTTACATTGTGCCCTTTTTAACGAGCAAAGAGTCGTTTTCCAAAATCAGCTTGCCTTGAACGATATTTCTCTTGCTAATCTTACGGTCAACCAGCTTCTATACGGGACTTACACTGCCAACTTGGAAATGAACAAACTGATCTGTAATACGGTATGTCAATACATAATTAATACCAACCGCTTTCAGTAGCTTCCCGTTCGCGAACTTATAGTTTAAGGGGTAAATGGACAGCAGCCCAACACATACAGGTCGGGGCGAAGGCAGCACCTAGAGCTCACCTCTGCTATTCTTCCATTTGATCTTATTCCTCGCTCTCTCTATCTCTCACCCTCTCTCCCCCCCCTTTCCCACTCTCTCTCTATCTCTGTCTTTCTTCCTACTCTCCCCCACCTCACACTCAACATCCACACACTTATAGACTACAATTAATTAAACTATTATGATTTGCCGCCATTTTGCTGTAAAAAAGTTTTGAATAATCTGTATGTGTATGGAAGACACGGTCATAAGACTCTTAAGTCTTACCGTGCTTCCATCTGAACAAAATAAATCACGTTTAAACCAACAGCGAGTTGTCTTAAATGGTACAGACTCCTCACTGACGAATCTACAAGCAGGAGTGCCCCAGGGCTCAGTGCTTGGACTCCTTCTATTTCTTATTTTTATTAACGACATGCCGAGTAATATATTAAATAACATTAGATTATTTGCCGATGACACATGTCTTTATATAATATCTGACAATTTAGAAGCACAGGCTCCAGCAATTAGCCATGACCTGCAGGCGATAACTCAATGGGCAAATTCCTGGCTTGTAGAATTTAATGCTCTAAAAACCACTTCCTTGTTTATCTCCCTTCGAAATAATCCTACCGATTTTCTAATAACTTTCAAAGATTCTGAAATCCACTCTTCACTTTGTCATAAATATTTTGGGATTACTTTCGATAAAAAGGTCAGTGGAAAGATCATGTGGAATCTCTATTAACAAACGCCCAACGCAAGGTCTCGCTAGTTAAGGGCCTTAAGTATATATTAGACAGACAATGTCTTGAAATCATATGCAAAAGTTTCATTAGACAGTCCCTAGAATATGCAGACGTTGTCTGGGATAATATGCCTGAGTATGTTGTCACCAAATTGGAAAACGTTCAGAAGGACATTCTTAGAACCATAACGAACACGCGCAGTGTTCGTACTGCTGCCCTGTATACAGAAACGGGCGTGAAAACACTCTCATAGGCGAAATATACATAAACTAGTGATCTTCTACAAAATTATTAACGGTATGACTGGTGAGGCCTTGTCCGATTATCTACCTCATTTATCACAAACACGAAATCCTTACAATATCCGCCACCTACAAAATTACACCGCATTTAGATGTCGTACTGAGCTTCCCCGTGGTTCCTTTTTTCAGTCTACTGCTCCTGTCAAGATGCCCATCACACTTGCAGAATTTAAAAACAAATTGAAAGTTATGTCCCCTACCCGAGTGCCTCCCCCATGGTACTATGTAGGTACCATACCGACAGCATAATTATATGCAGGCTTCGAAATGGTTGCAGTAATCTAAATAGACATCTCTATGATAATTTTCTGATAGACTCTCCTGGCTGCCTATGTGATCATAATGATGAAAACATTGACCATTACCGCTTCCATTGTCCAGTGTTCACTCTATAACAACCAAAGAGCCTCTTTTTACAATGATATTCGTCTTACACTTATAACAGCACACAAATCATCTACGGCAATGACGATGATCCTCCTGAGATTAATCTCCAAGTAACTACTATGCTTTGCAAGCATATTGCCAAAACGAATCTGTTTAAATAGCATCTGTTCTGCTCTGAACTAACTTCAGTTTCAGTTTTTTTATTTACACCCAGGTCACCATATTGCGACATATGGAATTTTTTTAACATTTACAATTTATATATATATATATATATATATATATATATATATAATATATATATATATATATATGCGTACACAGTTGTAGAATACAGTGTTGTTGTTGTTGTTGTTGTTGTTGTTGTTGTTGTTGCCGATGCTACTGTTGTTGCCGCTGTTGTTGTTGTCGTCGTCGTCGTCGTTGTTACTATTTTCCTTGCCTTAGTCATTTACATCATCAATTCTCATCGTCACATCTCGTTTCCCCCTATTGTTATTATTCAATGTATTCGAGTTTATTTTTAGCCCAGCTCATCATCATCATCATCATCATCATCATCATCATTGTCATCATAGTCGTCATCGTCGTCGTCGTCGTCATTATTATTAGTATTATTAGTGCTACCATACCATTACTACCAGCCCTAAACGACCTCAAACCACCCTTCACCATTGTAGACATTGGCAAGGTCCTCTCTCCTCATCTCAAAATACGAAAGGCTAACGAAAAGTGACTAGGAGTCCGTCCCGCTAGTCAGTCTATCAAAAGTTAACCCACCCCTCCCCACAACATAGCCCCACCCCTCCACCCTTATGGCCCCTTTCCTGGCTTCAAGTGCGAAATACGGTGCAAAAGGGAAGCATGAAGTCAGGGCCATTAATCAGGCCAGTAGTTCTGGCATGGGTTGAATAGTATCCTCATGGATACATTTATTTATATGGGAATTTATCTGTTATTTTGCGGATCAGGTTACACAACTTTCCTAATAGCTTTATTTTGTTTGAAGAGAATAATTGGTAAAATGTATGGAAATTTGGGCGATTGTAGTAGTATTTTGGTAAGGTAGCTATTCTTTCTGTAGCAAAGTACTCGCATACAGAGATATAATGATATTCATCACTTATATCATTTGTTTGGCATAAATTGCTTTTTCGTTCCTGTTTATCTATTCCCGCCCACAATTAAGAGCAACATTACAAGCGTAGTAGCATAATCATAATGTTCGTTTACTACAAATATAAATATATCCTTTTGGCTACAGAGCAGTGATACGTTATAACCATGTTTTTTACTGTATAATTCAGTCCTGCCCTAAGCGACCACCTCATGTTACATCATTACATGGATGCTATTAACACTTTAACCGTCGAATTTCTTCAAGAAAATGTCCATTTTCTTCATATTCATATTTGTGGTACAAGAGAAGACTATTTTTGAAAATTTAATCTGAATGACTGGCACTGCAGGCTATCCATTTGTCTAGACATTGCACCGGCAAACACACACCCCTCCCCCCCCCCACCAACCACCATCACCATCACCAACACCCACCACCACCACCAACACCAGCATCAACACTACGACCTACACCCAACACCATACATTAACCCCACCACCACCACTCACGCACCCGCCAACCCATAGCGAATTTCTTCATATTCATACTTGCATCTTTAGAGAGGGGTATTTTTGAAAATTTATCATCGGAATGACTGACTCTGACAGTTATCCATTTGTCTAGACATTGCGGTCGGAATGTGTGAGAGCGCTGTGTTTGAAAAAATGGCATATAGGTTGGAGAGCGTATGTCAATGAGGATTTAATAAAGGTCTCACTTGTATGAACATGTGCTAATACGCGATACTGCTAGTTATACATTGTACCCTTGTGCGTGCGTGCATGCCCCGGTGTGCGCACTTGACTATTTTTGAAAAGTTATCATCGGAATGACTGGCTCTGCTGGCTATCCATTTGTCTAGACATTGCGACAGCAAACACCACCCACCAACCACCTACCACCTCCACACCCATCATCATCACCAACACCCACCACCATCACGACGAGTATCAACACCACCACCTTCCACACCACTGCCACTAGCACCACCACCGCCAGTACCGACATCCACCACCAACCACTAGGCACCACCACCACCACTGCATGTTGCGGATTGCGACCTCTTGTTGTGGATTGCGGTTGCATGTTGTGAATTTGCAGGCGTATGTTGCGGATTGCGGGTGCATGTTGCAGATTGCGGGCGCATGATGCGGATTTGCGGGCGCGTGTTGCAGATGGCAACAAGTATATGTACATGTCTGAACACGCATACACGCCAAAATGTATGCATACATGTGCGGACGCATGCGGTCTGCATGTTGTGAATTTGCGGGTGTATGTTGCGGATTGCGGGCACATGATGCGGATTTGCGGGCATATGTTGCGGACTGCGGGCACATGTTGCAGATTTGCGGGCACATGATGCGGATTTGCGGGTGCATGTTGTGGATGGCACCAAGTGCATGTACATGCCTGAACACGCATATTGCGGATTTTCGGCCGCAGTACATATAATCATATAAATGGTACAAATTCAATCCCTTTTCTCATTCCAGTTTAAACATCGCAAAGTGGTTGGACGTGTAACTGCACAGTAGTTAGGCAGTCAGATTTCTTTGAAGAACCTTGTAACTTGAATACTTGCTAGATTTATCCTATAATCAATATGCCGAGACATAAATGTTTTGAATGTGGTTCAACTTTTAATAGGTCAAATGACCTGAAGCGGCATAAGATCCGATTCCATAACGATGAAGATAGCAAAAATCTAGACAGTGAAGATGAAGAAATGACAGAGATGAAGAGTGAAGATGATGAGCCAACGGAGTTGGAGAGTGAAGACAGTGATGACTCAGTGGAGTCTGAGAGTGAAGATGAAGGTGAAGATGAAAAAGAAGCCATAGGCAATGAGGAACTATTTACCATATTCCAAAATATTAAGCAGGTCTTAGACGCTGAACAATCAGGTTTAGAAGATGAGGATGGTGAAGTGGACACAGACCCAAATGGTGTAGGCAATGTGCCTATTTCCGTATATGCTAATGCTTTAGTTACAAAGTGTATAGACATAATGTTCCAGTCGAGAAGATTACAGAACTCTACGCTCATTAAAATAATTTGTCAGGAAATTAAAGATTTTATTGACGAGGGTTATGCATACGATGAAGCCATCTTCTCAGCTTTTCGAAAAAGAGAGTTTCTGATCAAGAAGTACATAAGGAACCATCTAGATGCTGAGGATAATGATGATGATTCTGTAGGTGATGGATCTGATCCATAAGGAATCAGTCATCGATAAAATGGATCTCCAGAACATTGACTATTTGTTTATGCTACAGGAACTATATGTTTTTATCATATGTAATATTTGCTTCGATGAAAAATATGGATACAAATAAAACATTGGTTCTTTATGCGTGTGTTTGATGATTGTAGCTTCCCAGCCGGGTCCCCCCACACCCCTCAATATACAAATCAGAGTGCTGATACTGTTGGTGGTGGTGGCGGTGGGGTTGGCGGTTGATGAAAATAGGTGTTGTGGTGGATGATTGTGGTGGGGTTAATACTTGGTGGTTGGTGTTGGTGCTTAATGGGCGGTGGTGCTGGTGGTGATAGAGGGATGGTGATGGTGGTGATGGTGGTGGTGATGGTGATGATGGTCGGTATTGGTAGTAGGTGGTTGCGGCCGCAATGTCTAGACAATGGTTAGCCAACTATATTATTTTTGATGTCGGGGTCACATTGACTAGGTACTCATAATGCATTCATACTATGTGTACCCGGACATGGTAATTTTTCCTAGTTTTATTACCTTTAACTGGCTGACTGGCGAGGTGTTTCAGACATTCCAGGGATCTACTTCCTAGCAACATATTTTGGAAACGATTTGAGCAAAAGTTGATGCAGACAGTCAAATTATTTTCAAAATATTCACTAAATTTCATGGAAATGATTTGATAGAAAGTTGTTGCTACCACCGCAGTCAAATTATTTTCTAAATATTCGTACAACGCACATTGCCGGCCTTGTAAACAAGTATGATAGTATACCTCATCCCTCGTGCCAGGCAGCACCGCGCTAGCACACCTCATCCCTCCGCCTCATCACTCGTTCGACCTCAGTTATGCGACCACCCCTAAACTCATTCCATGGATGTTATTTTCTGATTTTTCAAACCTAAGCATTGGTAGTTTAAGCGAATAGTTTTGATACTAATTTGACATAGGAAGCTACAATTCGCACTAGCGCCTTCGTGCGCACAAACCCTTAAAAAAGTGCTGTTCAATGCGACAATTTGACATAGGAAGCCACAATTCCGCTTAGTTTCAAAATACTTTTTTAGTACAACCACGAGGGACCGCATCGACCACCTAATACGTTAAACGATACAAGGGTGTTCATCATTATTCGTCTACGATGACGACGGTGGACATTGTTCCCACCATTTTTATAACAATTTTTAAAATTTAATAATTAAATGACTGATGCTTTAAAGACCACTCCTTAAATACGAGATGCATGATTATTATCTATATGATATTATGCATACAACATCGCTTGGCTTAGCTATATATTACCCGCATAGAGATGTACTTTGCTCTCTTTTAAAAAAATTAAATGACTGGTAGGAAGCCGCTTAGTTTCATGTTTGAGGGTTTTAGATGAAGGTTAACGTGTTTGCATACAAATTGAAGGATTAAAAGCGAATCATAGATGCTTTATGCACAATAACGAGGTGGTCAGAGAAAACATATTTCCCTGGATACTTTTTTAAACGCGCACAGATTTTTATGCGCATAAACCATTTAACAAACTGATCCATCGCATCTAGCCCGTGAACATATCCAAGATTTTCGCCTGCATGTATGTGGTATTATATGGAGGCCAGTACGCGACAGTTTTTGATAGGACGCTAGTCATCTCACGCGATATTCCTTACATTTTTATTGTGATAGAGCGATGTAGTATAAATGTAAATGTTAATGTACATTCGGCTAAAATGTGTTGCGGATTTGCGGGCGCGTGTTGCGGATGGCAACAAGTATATACACATGCCTGAACACGCATACATGCCAAAATGCATGCGTACATGTGCGGCCGCATGCGGGCGCGTGTTGCGGATTTGCGGGCTCGTGTTATGGAGATGTTGACTTGTTAACTTGTTGCGGATGGCTACAAGTATATGAACATGCCTGAACACGCATGCACGCCAAAATGCATGCGTACATGTGCGGCCGCATGCGGGCCGCGTGTTGCGGATTTGCGGGCGCATGTTGCGGATTTGCGGCCGCAGTACATATATTCCTGTAAACGGTACAAATTCAATCCATTTTCTCATTCCAGTTTAAACATCGTAAAGTGGTTGGATGTCTAACTGCAGAGTAGTTAGGTAGCCTTAGGCAGTCAGATTTCATCTCACGTGATATTCATTACATTTTTTTTGTAGTAGAGCGATGTGGTATAAATGTAAATGTTAATGTACATTTGGCTAAAATGGCCAGCAGTACAAACCTTGACGGATCAGACACTGGGTATGTGCGATGTCGTTGGTGTTCCATCGACATCCGCGACACCATATGCCGACGGTCGAAACACGAGAGGGTCTGTAGGCATATGATCAAGAAAACAGAACCTAAAGAGATGGTGTACACCTGCAAGGAGTGCTATTGTCTATTACCAATCAAACAGTATCCGCATGGGTGTCCTGTAATCGATGATACTCCGACTGATATACAAAAAGCAAACATGACGCAGTTTGTTACCAAACTGACAACCACGCCTGTGCGGATCTGCGAAGACTGAGACCTATCTCAAAACACGGCCCTTTTCAGGGCCCACAAACCATTCGAAAGAGAACTCTTTATATGTTCAAAAAAATAAAATAATGTAATAAAGTTTTTACACACAACAACCCGCTTCACACATGCATACGCAAGCACACATTCTGATCCGTCAAAAGTGGTCGATGGATGCTACTGTTCTAAATGGCCATCTGTACGCTATTGTTCGTGGACGATTAATGCATTGCCATTGACTAGGAACGCATTTTGTTCATATTTTTGAAAATTTATAATTAAATGACTGCCATTTTAAAGACATAAATACGATAGATAACACTATCTATATAATAGCATAGGAAAAATTTATTGAAATTAAATGACTGGGGAACACATTTTGCTCATTTTTGAAATTTTGATAGTTAAATGACTTCAACTTTAAAGAATCGCCTTAAATACGTAAGATAAAATTATATATATATATATATATATATATATATATATATATATATATATATATATATATATATATATATATATATATATATATATATATATATATATATATATATATATATATATATATATATATATATATATACACAACGTAGATGACTATAACCCGTGTAACGCAACGCTCTGATTTTTTGGAAAATTAAATGACTGTTAATATTTGTAAAAAATTTAATAATTAAATGATTGACGCTTTAAAGACTTAAATATGGTAGATAAAACTATCTATATAATATTATACAACATCGATTGTCAACGATGACCATTTGAAAATTTAATAATTAAATGACTGCCATTTTTTAAATGACTTAAACCAAGGAGGAGGTTAATGGTGACTAAACCAACAGCGGCTTACAATCAATTATTTTCAAAATATTCGTACAGAGATATCGCGCAAGACGTTGCCTCGGCGAATACGCTAGCATACATCAGCCATCCTCCTCATCCCTCGCGGCACCTCTACGAACGACCACCTGCATTTTCTTAAAGGACCACCAGCCGAATAAAGGCGCGCTCATGCGCGGAGAACAATGCCGAGCAGAGGGTGGCTGAGATAGCATTCCTCCCTCCTCCTTCGACCTTCGTTATCAGACCACCTCTCTCTTACCTAACATCGCGTAATAAGAAATAAGAATTCACACAGTCAAATCGTTTTCAAAATATTCAGCAACCAATCAAAATATTCAGCAACTGATTATCATAATATTCAGCAACCAATTATCAAAATATTCAGCTACCACTCAAATTATCAAAATATTCAGCAACAAATTATCAAAATATTCGGTCATCGTGCATACCTTGTAAACAAGTACGCTAGCATCGCCCTCATAATCATCCAGCAATATCAACTGAGACTGAATGCTATATCATTCCGCCTCAACTGACACAGACAGTAAAATTATTTACAAAATATTCATACATAGAGCATTGCCTTGTAAACAAGTACGCTAGACCCTCAAAACCAACTTCTACTGAGCAAGAATGCTAGCCTCATCTACCTCCTACTCCTCACCCTACGACCTCCCTTATCAGACCACCTCTTAAACTCCTTCCTCATATTATCAGAACACCTCTTAAACTCTATTATTTTTTTACCCTACATACCACAATGAAAAGTCTGAAGCACAGGATTATGAATAAACTGGAAAAATGATCATATTTAATGTATAATTATTTATGTACTATGTTTTCTTTTTAATTATCGTGAATAAATATCGCTAATATTTATCATAAGAAAAATGCACGTGTCAATAAAAAATACATTTATTTTGTAAAAATATGTTATTATTTCTTCGTGTTCCCTTCTCACACCTCACCCATCCCCAATTATCGCTATTTTGATTTAAAAAAAATAATTAATGTTACACTAGGCACGCGAGGCGTACCACAATGATCCAGAGATCCGTAATTAATCGTATTCACATCGTGACAATGACAAAATGCAAACATATTGGAATACAGAGGAAACCATATGACGTGCTCTGTAATTGAGCCCTGCGTATCAATTCCAGTTTACTATAACTGGAATGTCATTCAAACATGGTGCGATAGTAATGTTTTGTAAACCGATGATGTTAATTTTAAGCGGTGGAGAAAAAACACGTGACCGAAATAAGGGCGTGTCCAGATTGGAAAGATAGTTTTACTGACAGCTCATATGTCAGCTATAAAAGCGAAATGCGCGCGACTAGTAAGGCATACAGCTTTTTTGAATTTAACAAAACACGTAAAATGGAATCTCAATTATGCGATCGATGGAGCACGATAGGTTCTACGCCTATTAATTGCGGTTGCATCGAATGGAACCAATATAAAGAGGTTCCAGTACGGCAACCATTTGCAATGTCATTGCGTGAAATCCGTAACCACTGGAGAGAATATCCAGCGGATCCGGACGAACGCAATTACAACAAATGGTTGCATGCGAAGTACCAACTTCGTAATGAGTGTTGTATGTGTATGTGGTGCAAACAAAACAGAAGTTATCGTTTGCATTAATTGAGATAAAAATATTTACGTTAGGAAAATAAAAAATTAAAAATAGGCATCTTTTTTAAGGGGCCACCAAAAACCAAAATTATGTTACATACACCCACACACAGACGGGTGCATAAAAAAGACGCACGCACGCACGACGTACACGCATAGGGGACAGGGAACACGGGTGACAATGGGCAACCGCGTAAAACCACGCGCGCGTCGTCACGCGCGTACCGTAACACGCGTGAGGGTATGCGCAGTACGTGCGTGTGTTGGTGCATCAGGTGCGTGCGGGTGTGTGGGTACGTATACGAAAAAAGTAGGACACCCTTGTGGATGATGGATCAGTAACGGATTTCCATCGATACAGACGCATTCAACCATGCACATATTCCACTTAGAGTTACTGCCTTTCATCGTGGTACATACCAACGACATTATTAGTTCGCGAGGAAACAGGCATTGACAAAATCTAACATCGCATGACCTTAAAGCGAATGAAGCGGACATGTTTAATGGTAATATGAGTAATGCGCGAACACGCCATAAATAAGCATAAAGCACTCGAGCACCAAAACGTGATATTCTAATAATTACCCAAGGGAATTAGTACATATGTCCACTCGGCTAAGAACTAGAAAACGATACGATATTGTATCCAGAGCACAAAGCTGTACGCATTCGCAACTACAAAGTAAAATCTCCTAGCGAGTAGGTGATAATTTAATAGTAATTTTGAATATTTCTAAAAACCACGTAATATGAGACGTGAGGTACTAACACGTTCTTTCATTATTAACACATGGTGTGTTTGTATCTTGATTCAAGCTTGATCCCACGGCTATTCAAAACATATGGTTAAATCATACGCAACAAATAATCTTTTTAGCATAAGTACGCTCTACATACAATTCTATAAACACACGGAACCCTCAGAGATATAATGACCACATTTTAACCATCGTACAACATCTAAAACGACTGACGTTATTGCAAAGTATTTTAAAAACCAATTTTCGCGTAATGACGGTTAAAGGTCAATCAAAATATTCAACAAAAATAGTTTTCTAATAACGTTAGCGACGCCAAATCAATTTCAAAATATTCAACAGTTTTCCTGTATGGTATCGATGAAAATGAGATATGGGGAATTCATCGGTGAAAGGGTTAACTTCTTTTTAACCCAGGATACAATCCAATCCATCACCACCAAGTCTTGGTTACCATTCCAACCGAACATACCATTAATACAAGATTATTTTTAATATTTTGCTACTAATCTGTCTGGTACCTGTTGCTAAGACAGTAACAGCTTACAGGCAGTCTCTAAATATTCTACAAAATAGTTTACTAATAACGTTAGCGACGAAACAGTCAAATTATTTTCAAAATATACAGCAATATCCTAACGTAATTCCTCATACATCCTCAACCTCATACTGCTACGACCTCCATTATCAGACCACCTCTTAAACTCTATTATTTCTACATTACCCTCTTATTATTTTTACCACGGGAGATAACCAGGGAGGGGGGGGGGGAGGGGGGCGCGCCGCCACTACGTTAAAACGTAAAATACACAACTTTTAAGGGTTAACATATTCAGAATAATAGAACGTTCCACAGTGTTGAAAATCCAAAAAAACGTGTGCGGCTGTTCGCCATTGTTATCAAAACTCTCAAACGTGTGCCGCTGTTCGCCATTGTTCTTTTCCTCTGGGCGGCTGTTCGCCATTGTTCTTTTCGCTGGGCGGCTGCTCGCCATTGTTCTACACTATAGGCGGCTGTTCGCCATTGTTCTCGAGAAAAAGAACAATAGCGAACAGAACCACCCTTTACTTCTTTCTTAAAACGTTTAAAAGGCTTAAAACACAGCAGCGCAACTGTGGAATTCTCTGCCTGAAACGATTACTCAGTCTTCTACTCTGCTGACATTCAAATCCAATATACATGAATATATTACTAAATTATAGTGATAAATGGGCAATGTGATTTTACATTTTTACTTGTGTTCTAATATTGCATATTTTGTATATTTCTAAATAGCTACATGTGTGTGTGTGTGTGTGTGAATGAATGTGTACGACCTTGCGTGTATGTATATGTGAACGGTGATTCGAACATCGACATTCGACGAGGTAATTATTCTGCAATACTGTTTTAGTAATATCTATCGAAAATGAACAAATATGTTAATTATCTAATTTAATAGTAATTTTACTTGTGTTATAATATTGCCTATTTTGTATATTTGTAAATATATATATATATATATATATATACGTGCGTGCGTGCGTGCGTGCGTGCGTGCGTGCGTGCGTGCGTGCGTGCGTGCGTGCGTGCGTGCGTGCGTGCGTGCGTGCGTGCGTGCGTGTGTGCGTGTGTGAATGCCCGTGTACGACCCTGCGCGTATATATGTATGTATGTATTTATGTATGTGTTTGCGTGCGTGCGTGCGTGTATGTGTGAGGGCCTTGGGAAGATCAGTTTACTGACGATGTATACCCTCCTTAAATAAAGAGTATTATTATTATTATTATTATTATTATTATTATTATTATTATTATTATTATTATTATTATTATTATTATTATTATAGTAAGATTTTCGTGCTTGTTCAGCTATATGTTTTTCGGCATTGACCATTCGCCCGTTATAAGTAAATTTCACTTCTAGGTAAATGCATTCAGTGTTAGTCTCCACAAATTTGTCTTTCATTTTGAAAAGCGGTCTGCCCAATGCGAGCCAAGGCGTTGGCAGGCAGTGTGGAATCTGCATCCTAAGCCCATCTATTCTATTCTATTCTATTCTACTCTATATTCTATGTTATAGCTTAGTTTCATTTGATTTGTATTCTTGTTATACTATTATATAGTCGTATATATTATTTCTATATGCCTATTATGTATTATATATTATATTATATGCCGTCATTTGAAGTATTTCAACTGCATGTGAGTGGGAGACACGATAATAAGACAAGTCTTCATTGTGCTCCCACTGAAACAAAAAATAAATACTGTTCAAACCAAATTACTTTCAAGGTATTCAACAGCTTACGTATGTTATATATCATAACTGTGAAAGCGAGATATTGTGATTTCAGGTTAAAATGGGTAATATGCGATAATTGTTTTTGATTCAGAGGTCCCCTTATTTTTCAGGGATCCAGGTATGTAGCCCCAATAGCCCTTGGCTTACTCCGGCTCTGTATATCTATTTCGTGGTTCCCTCGTCGACGATAGCAGCAACACCAACAATGACAACACCAACGATACAAAGCATTGACCACGACGACCACGAAATGAATACCAACAACATGAGCAACACCAACACCACCAACAAGAACACAAACAACACGAACAAGATCAACAATAACAACATCTACAACAACAACAACAACAACAACAACTACTACTACTACTACTACTACTACTACTACATCAACTACAACTGCAATAACAACAACTGCAACAAAAACAACAGCAACGACGACGACAACGACAAACAACAAGAACAAGAAGAAGAAGAAGAAGAAGCAGAAGAACAACAACAACAACATCTATAGGTGTATATTGTATTCGACAAGAAAATTTAGATATAATGTATCCTAGTTACTACTCCATGTAACCACAGGCCTTTGAATTTTCGTCCATCCATCCCTCTACCACATATTCCGCCTACTATATATAAAAATATACACAAGGTGTGAAACCTTCATCTGTGGGCACCATTGTCAGGAAGCTGATTGGTTGGTTTGTTGTCAAAATCCGCTGACATCACGTTTCTGACTACAAACCACTACAAACCAACCAATCAGCTTTCTGACAATGGTGCCCACAGACGAAGGTTTCATACCTTGTGTGTATTATATATAGTAGGGGGAATATGTGGGAGAGGGATGGATAGACGAAAATTCAAAGGCCTGTTCCGTGGTATGGCGTGTAAATAAAATGAGACGTGGGCTAACGTCGGCCGTTCCTTTACGCCTATTTAACACCGCAATGGTGCGCAAGGCCCCAGTGGACGGCAGTCGTCAGTGAATGGGCAAGCATTTAACGAAAATCTTGTTATTCAAGATGTGCGTGTAATGTAAGTCGTGTTATTTATTTTGAAAACAATTTGATTGAATGTTGCGGCTGCCTTGCGTTGCGTCAACTCGCAAAATGTCAATCCTGTTTGAGAGTTTCGTACGTAGTCTACGCGTGCCATGCGTGGACCACTCTGTACTTTTAAACGGGAACTCCTCGCTTTGAACTAGGTCGCTCAACCCTATATGGATTACGCATCCGCTTGGGGCAAATCCGGCGTCATGTTGACAGCCTTGAACGAGTAGCATTTATTGAACAATGAAAACCCCTCTATCAATCGGTAATAGGCTACGACTATGATACGGTTTTTGTCATACGTCTATTGGCCTGATTCTATTAGGATTGCCAAACAGACACGGATTTAGGATCTACAAATGCCAATATGACCAGGTACGCTAAGTAACTAATTGTAATTTACAGGTAGGTACGGAACACAATAATTTACACCATCAAAATCTAGTAGATTTTTCAACAGATAGGCCGATAAACCACGTTTTAAAATACAGTGTAGAGATAGCCGCCGAGCTACACGCGATGGAACGTGTCCGGTAACATCTCACGTGGTATGGGAACCGGGTACCAATCGCTGCTTGTACATACTGGCCCAAACAATGTAGCACAAAAAACAGTATTTTCAATAGAGCGCCGTCCAGCCCTGTGGCGAGTACTAGGTATGACCAGGACCAGATTAAGAGTCTGCGGAGCCCTAGGCCAGAAGGGGAGGTAATTTCCTACATTTGAAATAGTAAAAGAACATCTGAATTTCTATATATATATATAAAAAAATAATGTAATGTGAAATATGTTATTAATATTATTGTGTGCCGTGATAGCTATTATTCCTAATACTGTTTCAAACAATGGGAATAGCATTGATGACTTTCTTTTATACAAAAGATCTCGGCAACACCGTTCTCAGAGTAAGAATGATGTTAGTTAAAACACGCGATATCATGTTAACCTTTTCATCCTTGAAATCAGTGTCCATACCAGATATGAATATTTCTTAATCGTTTAACCCTTATATCAGTCAAAAACGACCTCTCCAGTGGTCTTGAGAAATGTTCCTTTTCAGAACACGAGAAGGCTATTTTGAAAATTTACCACTGTAATGACTAGCTCGATGACCGAGCCAGACATTCCAGTGGTAAATCTTCAAAAATAGTCTTCCCTTGGTCTGTAATTGAACATTTTCTATGAGAAAATTAAGATTTTCTTGAGCAAATTCGATGGTTAAAAAGGGTTAAGGTAATTATGATCGCTTTGAGAATGCAAAACGAAAACCCCCGGACATATTTACACCCCCCCCCCCAAAAGATGACGAATCCGGGGGTGGGGGCGTCGGTGTGGAAGTATCGTACTAACATACGCCCGCTCACATAGCTACGCTCGATACGGGAGCGGAGTGGGAGGGCGAGGATCGTGCAATAGGACGATGGGGTGTGGGTTGGGCGTGGTTGGGGTGGGGGCGGGGCTGGGGGGGGGGGGGGCGGTGAGGGGAAGTGGACATATGCTAACCTTAAGTGTGACTGTAGAGTAAATGTCATTTGCAACGACATCTGGAGGATGTTGTATTTAAATTCTTTAAAAACAGGCTTATGTGCGGCCGCCCTGAAATAAGTTAACACGTTTCCAAAATAAAACTGGATTGATCGGTCGATGACGCGTCATCGCACATCCCGACGTTCGCCGCTTTGAACTTTTGACACATCCACAATCCACCACCGAGGAGGAGGGCTGAGCCAAATGTAAATATCCTTTTGCACTCAGTAATCATATGGATAACTCACATACCAAATTTGGTTGAATTTCGTCCAACAGTGTCAGAGGAGTTGCATTACAAAAATTTCATGACCTTTTGACCATATCCCCCCACCCTGGGGACGGGGTCAAATGTAAATGTGCTCATCCACGCCACAATGATATGCGTAATTCACATACCAAATTTGGTTGAATTCCGACCAATGCTTTTGGGGGAAATGGGTTACAATCATTTCAGCATGTTAAAATTTGCTCTTTTGCCCTCTCTCACACCCCTGGGACGGAGCAAAATCTAAATGGCCTCTTGCACTCCTCATATGGGTAACTCAGATATCAAATTTGGTTGAGTTCCGTCAAACAATTTGAGAGGATTTGCATTACAATCAATTTTATGACCTTTTGACCCCATCCCCACTCCCTGGGGCGGGGGCAAATGTAAATGTGCTCATCAATTCCACATTGATATTGGTAGCTAACTGGCATACTAAATTTGGTTGAATTCCGTCCAACAGAGTAGTTGCATTGCAATCAATTTTTTGAACCTTTTGACCACCGTCCCCCACCACCCCTATGGGCGGGGCCAAATGTAAATGGGCTCCTGTACTCCACATTCATATGGGTAACTCACATACCAAATTTGGTTGAATCCTGTCCATTGGTTTCGGAGATGTGTTACAATCAATTTCCGCGGGTTAAAATTTAACCTTTTGACTCTCCCCACCCCTGGGGGCGGAGCCAACTCTAAATGGCCTCTTGCCTCTTGCTCAATCAAATGGGTAACTCAGATATCAAATTTTGTTGAGTTCCATCTAACGAGTTCAGAGGAGTTGCGTTACAAGTGATTAGACCTTTTGAGTCCCTCTCACGCCCCCCCCCCCCCCCTCCCTCCCTGGGGGCGGAGCCAAATCTAAATATAGTCTTGTAAAGCGGAATCATATGGGTAACCCACATACTAAATTTTATATAATTCCACCCAACGGTTTGGTAGGAGATACCATTACGGACGGACGAACACACGGACAGACGGGCTGAGGCGATTACAATATCCCCGATGGTTTTTTTTAAAACGTGGGGATAATAAAACGTAGGCCGCTGTTGAACATGTTGTACTTAGTTTGATTGAAAATCATTTTACATAAGGAAGCAATGATTTGCAATCAAATTAGCTCCAAAATATTCAACAGAATATTTCTTACATCGTGCTCAAAATAGTACTAACTAACTTGCTTCAGTTTTTGTTTTGGAAACACGTTAACTTATTTAATAGTTATGAGTTGTAGGGGGTGGGTGGGGCGGGGGGCCCCATTATACCTGTCAATCATCTACCCTCTGTATCTGTCATTGTGATTAATCTAGATTGTGTACCTGATAATGGGTGTGTAATTTCTGACCAGGTGAGTATATGAGTATAATATAGAAGCTTATTGTTAACCCCTCTTGTGTCAACTTAACCCTTTAATGATCAAACTGACAAAAAACAACGTTGCAGTAGTCTTCAGACATGGCTGTTTGAAAGCCGTATGGTATTTTTGAATAATTACCACTAGAATGACTGGCTCGCCGGTTATTGTCGTGGTAGATTTTCAAAAATACACCCCTGAGAATGCATAGATATCTTCCGTATTCGCCCCCAGGCGATGTCTGCGTCAAACAACGCAGTCTTATCTCAGGATGTTGTCTACTGTTATCGTGTAACATTGAGTCGTGAGGATGCGGCGGATTTGATGCGAGGTCTGTGCTATATGACTTTAAGCCTTTAACCCGCGAATTTGTTCACGAAAGTCTCAACCTTCTCATAGAAAATGTCCAGTTGCTGACCAAGAAAAGACTATTTTTGAAAATGTACCACTGGAATGCCTGGCTCGATAATCGAGCCAGTCATTCCAGTAGTAAATTTTCCAAAAATAGTCTTCTCTTGATCGGCGAATGGACGTTTCTCAAGACCAATGTGAAGTTGATTTTGGCTGATATAAATGTTAAAGGGTGCATGATGATTGACTGCCATTACATAAAAATGACTTCTGTAGCCTAATGATGCCGCAATGCGCTTTATAAAGTGTAATGATTACGCTATAACAGTCATTTTATGCGGTGATGGTAACTTCATGATAATGGCAATACGGGACACATTTAGACCAGCGGGCACAGAATCAATAGAGTGGACCGATCTGTCATTCAAGTATATCTGACGTCATAATCAAATACGTCGCTTGTCTGTTGGCATGACAATAAAAATGGCGTAGGTTTGCCCAGAATGTGGCAATACAGGAATCCAGTTTTATCTAAAGCCAGCCCATCTCCAGCTAAGTTCCAACCACGCGATTTCCATGTTGAATCGATCGATTCTCGAATACCTGACTATCAATTTCCAGAAAACTAGACAGGCAAGCTGTTGAATATTTTGACAGTCAAATTAGTTTCAAAATATTTAACAGAATGTTTATTAAGTAGCAGACATACAATTCATACAACAACATTTAGTCAACGTCATTCATGACGTAATAGATTATGACGTCATCATACACTTTGCGTAGTTGATTATGACGGCATAAACTGGAACTCGTTTATTGTTTTTCCGAATTTTATTCGAATAAAAAGGTCTATTACATTGAAATTAGATTGTGTGAATTCAGGACTCAACGTTTAAAATCGATTCTTAGATGCGTATACAGTAGGCTGTAAACTCTGCGTAGTACCCAATTCCAATTTTGTCATTGGAGAGCGTGCTTTCTCCATAGCTGGACCAAAACTTTGGAACGACCTTCCATCCAACATTCAAAACAGCAACAATGTTGAGGCTTTCAAAACTCTTCTAAAAACCCATTTGTCCCAAAAAGCATATTTCATTATTTTAAATTAGCTTTAACTTTTGTAAAGCGCCTTTGGGCAGTTAATTCTGGAATTGGCGCTATATAAATGCATACATACATACATACATACATACATACATACATACATACATACATACATACATACATAGGCGGGGCTCCGCTAGAAATGGGCGTGGCATAGCCAGGACTTTATCCCTGTATTCCGGCTTTATTTACAGTTAGAGGTGAGAGTTTGGCATGTACGTTTATGGTTTATCCACACAGAAAATTTACCTTTTATAACGAGAAACAACAGATTCCATTCACAGTAATTCCATGCCTGGTTGCTGATGCTATGCGGAGTTGCAGGATGACGGTTCGATCCCCCGACCGGGAGATGGTGATCAACAAATTAAACTAACGGGTGCAGCACTGTCAGCTAAGTTAGCACATGGAAATTGAAGCCGCACGTTGCCAGTGCGTCAATAAAATAAAAATACATATACTGCCAGAGCCGTGCTGGAGTCAGAGTACAATAGGCGTAAAAGCCTAGGATTGATTGTGACAGATGCATCCACAGATAGTCCCATATGAATCGTCAGTGTGTCAGTATATCAGACATGTGAAAACTGGTCGGCCAATCCTTGACTTTTAGTCTTGGTGCGGTGGTCCAGTGGAAAGATGCCTGGTTGCTGATGCTATGCGGAGTTGCAGGATGACGGTTCGATCCCCCGACCGGGAGATGGTGATCAACAAATTAAACTAACGGGTGCAGCACTGTCGGCTAAGTTAGCACATGGAAATTGAAGCCGCACGTTGCCAGTGCGTCAATAAAATAAAAATACATATACTGCCAGAGCCGTGCTGGAGTCAGAGTACAATAGGCGTAAAAAGCCTAGGATTGATTGTGACAGATGCATCCACAGATAGTCCCATATGAATCGTCAGTGTGTCAGTATATCAGACGTGAAAACTGGTCGGCCAATCCTTGACTTTTAGTCTTGGTGCGGTGGTCCAGTGGAAAGATGCCTGGTTGCTGATGCTATGCGGAGTTGCAGGATGACGGTTCGATCCCCCGACCGGGAGATGGTGATCAACAAATTAAACTAACGGGTGCAGCACTGTCGGCTAAGTTAGCACATGGAAATTGAAGCCGCACGTTGCCAGTGCGTCAATAAAATAAAAATACATACATACATACATACATACATAGGCGGGGCTCCGCTAGAAATGGGCGTGGCATAGCCAGGACTTTATCCCTGTATTCCGGCTTTATTTACAGTTAGAGGTGAGAGTTTGGCATGTACGTTTATGGTTTATCCACACAGAAAATTTACCTTTTATAACGAGAAACAACAGATTCCATTCACAGTAATTCCAAAATATATAGCCGTTTTACGATGGTCTTCATTGAGAGTGTTACTAATATGTGTACAGTGCAGCTCATAAATAATTTTACGTGTTTCAAAAATAAAAAATAAACATCGTAATACAATTTTGAAGACGGTCTAAGAACGTTATGTTGAATATTTTGAACATAATTGGGGTTGGAAGACATAAATATGTTCAAAATATTCAACAGTATGTGTTATTTGTTTTGGAAATAATTTTAATTTTATCTTAGTTGTACTGTATGTGTCCTGGCCCGCGCTAGCGCCAGTGACACCTACTAACATTGTGGTATGTTCTGTTCTGTTCTATTCTTGGAGTTTCCGCCAATGTCTGGCGCACCACCTTTAGGTGTATTATCCGGGAATCTCTAGCATCCGCAAATTACTGGAGTTTTCCATTAATTATATATTATATTATATAAACACACGCAAACGATCATTAAATCTGACATTTATGTACATGCGTGTACACACGCAAGTGATTTTCCTATCTGTATATAGGTAAATGGTCACAGTTCATAGACGAGTAAATTTATGTTCACCAGACGCGTAAATGAGTTCATCGTTATTGAAATACATGTAGGAGCATCCAGAAAGCATAAGGTGCACCGTATTTTTCTATGCGCAATTGACTTTAATTATACTAACTTGATATTTTTGAATACAAGCTTTGTTAGGTAATTCATTTCATTTAAGAGATGATTACGTCTGATATGAAGTTTATAGCAGAGTTTCCTGGAGATGGATTCAATTTTCGACATTGAATCGCTTCCAATCAGGCCAAACAAGAGAGTTGTGTCAAGTAACATCTGGAGAATAAGATTCTCATCCTTGCTTATTAATTCCCAGCTATCTGTCGCCACTAGATGCTCGATTTCCGCTATATGAATGCTTCTGATATCTGCAAATTCCAATGAAGAATGCCAGATAACATCAAAGGCTTCCTGTGTATCCATAAAGCCAACATAGCAGGGCACTTTATTTTCTCTGCATTCCGCTATAACTTCAGTCATTAGTACTCCTGCAACTGATGGTGATTTTCCAGGTGGGAAACCTGATTGTAGATTACCTTGGCGTTCTGAAATCAATGGTCTAATGCGGTTAAGGTAAAGCTTCTCAAAGACGATGTATGGTGTCTTTACAAATTAATACATTATTTATCGCGATTTTACTAAGCTAATATCGTGCAGGAACGAAAACAAAAATATGTGTCTAGTACAGCTCATAAATAAGTTAGAGTGTTTCCAAAACAAAAACCGAAAGATGCTAATACAATTTTGAACACTATCTATGAAATGTTATGTTGAAATTGAATATTTTGAACATAATTGGATCTGAAACAATGTCTTCTAATCTATGTAAAAAAATTTCACGTGGGCCTACGTATTATTTTGTCTTGCAAACATGTTAAGTTATTTCTGAGCTGTACTGTACGAGGTGATTAAAAATTACCTTAATGTGAGATTTCCAATTTCATACCCAGGCGCACCGCATAGCGGTATTGGCGTGATGCCCAGGTCACGTGACGTATGTCCGGTTGCGACTAGAATGAACGCGCACACGCTTAACGTGTACGCCCACTGTCCCTTGCAGTATCTATGCAGTAATGCGCAAGATGAATATAAAATTCTCCCAACTGCTGCCATCTTGGCTTAACGCTCGGTGACATCTGATTAAAACTCATTAATGATAGATTACGACTGAATGCTCGTGTTCATCTACATCAATCAGTGCAGGTAGTATTAGATATGAGATCGTTAACTCCGGGATCCTCGAAATATAATTCTCAAATTCTTGACTTCAAGACAACGTTACAGGAAATCGGTTGAATATGTCGAAACTAATTCGACTGGGAGTTGTTTCTGCGATAGACAGCAACAGCTCCCAGGTGAATTAGTTTCAAAATATTCAACAGAACATATGCCTACCTTACTTCATAAAGAACATGTCATTCAGGTTTGTGAGTGGTAGGTAGGCCTAAACGGTTAATCATTGGTGATTGTTTAAATTAAGGCCGTTATCAATTAAATCACAGGTTCTCTATCCATGCTAAGGCAATCTCACCTGTAGGAAGGTTGTTGGTAAGCTGAGGGTTAGGGTTCGCGTATCCCTAATCCTCACTCTAATCCTAAGCAGCTTCCAGCCAAATTAATCAGAAACAAGAGCAACCAGAGATTGCAGACCTTCGCCCTCCCGTTTTTGTCGCGTTGCGAATAGTTCAGATTTCCGGATTTTTTCGGATTTTCCAGATTCCCCACCCCCCCGGACTCTGATTCCTCTGACCACTCCAAAAGTTTTGGAATCCTAGTGTATCGTCACGTCCTTTATTGTGTTAAATTTTGAGCCAAATTGGACCAGTAGTTTGACCCGATCCTGATTTGGGTTCCTTTAGCCGGATCAGGACCATCGTCTGGAAATCCTCTTGTATGGCAAATTCCTTCATTGTGTTAAGATTTGAGCCAAGTCAGAGCAGTAGTTTTTCATACAGGCAGGCAGGCAGGCAGGCAGGCAGGCCCAATTGCAATGTCATCTTCCCCTTACGTGGTGTACCTGTGATGTGCATCGTTCATAACTCATTATCGTTATCTACCTAGGGCTTAGGCCTACAGGTACGTGTTGAACAAGTAATTGTCTGCGTAGGTGTGTATGTGAGTTTGTTCGCAAGTGCGCATGTGCGTGCATCCGCACGCAAGCACATTCTTGTCGGTGATCAATATAAAATAGAAACATATAGAGTTGCCGAGACTCGCTATCGCAGAGAATCTCGTGTCACGCGAATGGTAGATGAGTTTTTATGGAATTCAGGGAAATAAATCTTGAAGGATGCTGGGAGTGGGGGTTATGGAGGAGGGGGTTGGTGTCAGTCTTAATGTGTCCGTAGGTGTCTTGAAAAATAGAAATTCTCACACACCAATAGCGCAGCAGACAGGAAAATACTGATAAAGAAATATGATTAATAATCACGCGAGTGACGTCATTATCCATACAGTACTTCGCACGATTACTACTCGTGGGTGTGTGTGTGTGCGTGTGCGCGCGTGCGTGCGCGCGCAAACGTTATTTGGTAAGCTTATCTCTAGCTAGGCTCCACCCACAGCTCGCTCGTGTTGGGATCGATCGATCCCTGAACTCCCTGACTATCAATTTTCAGAAAACTATACAGTTAATCTGTTGAATATTTTGAAACTAATTTGACCGAGTGCTGTTGCTGCCCGCCCAGTAGAATTGGTTTCAAAAAGATAAAACGTTTATTAAAAAGTAAAGGCATACAATTCGTACAACGTGTCAGACTATTAAGTGTTTAAGACTACCTAAATCGAGTCATTCATGCTGTACTTGATTATGAGGCAATCCTACGCGTTATGTAGTTAACTATAACGTCATATGCAGGGGCGGATCCAGGAGGTCATTCCCGGAGGGCAGGGGAGGGGGGGGGGGGGGGTGGTGGTGGGGTTGGGCGGTGGGGGGGGGGGGGTGCACCCAAGATTTCAAGGGAGTAAGCTCTTTAAAATGGGCTCGCTCCGCCACGCAGGTAAATAAAAAACAAAAATTGACAGCCCTGCCGTGGGGGGGGGGGGGGGTTGGCACGTGCCCCCGAGTGCTCTCCCCCCCCCCCCCCCCCTTGTATCCGCCAATGATATAATGGAATGGATACACTGTAAAGGCCCATTGATATGTTATTCTATATTTCGGTGCGCGCTACACAAACAAATTTCGGAAACTTCTGATTAAGCACCCGACACCAACACAAACTGCTTGCCGACAACCAACCATTTGGATGTTTCGAAAAACGATTAAGAAAATAAAACGCTACTCTACCGTCAAAAGAGCTTTTTCGAAAATTTTAACATAGGCGGCCTAAATAAAGGTTACAGAAAAATATTTTCAAATTTAATTGATATGGTTGCAAGTCAGTTTATATTCTGCTTTTCCCATCCCAAATGCAGTCTGTGTCCAACGCAAAGACCCCACAAATCTATGTGGAAACGCGACGTCATACGCTTTGAGAGGAAGTGAGCGACGAACGAACGACTGAAAAAATGCCTCAGCGACAGTTGCTTAATTGCTCTTGTGCCAACAGCACCTCAAAGGGCTCAAAATACTGCTTGATATATCAGTTAAACATTTTGGTGGGCAATATTTTTCAAGATATTTTAATTTTAGAAGGCTATTTTTGTAAATTTACCACGGAATTTCTTTTCGCCGGCTTGACCATTAAAGGGCTAACAGTAAAGACAATACACTTTTTACTTAACCAGTGTTTGTCTGCAGGTCGAGAGAAGAGTATTTTTTTTTAAATTTACCACTAGAATGACTGGCTCGGGCCAGTCATTCTAGCGGTAAATATTAAAAAAATACTATTCTCTAGGCCTTTCAAATAGCACATTTTAGAGTCGGCAGAACCTTTCCCTCTGACACAAGTTCCTCTATTTCGGCTACTGGTTTAACTATTCATTGTGTGTGTGTGTGTGCGTGCGTGCGTGCGTGCGTGCGTGCGTGCGTGCGTGCGTGCGTGCGTGCGTGCGTGCGTGCGTGCGTGTGCGTTGTGTGTGTGTGTGTGTGTGTGTGTGTGTGTGTGTGTGTGTGTGTGTGTGTGTGTGCCACGAGCATAAATCACAATTGAAACGGATGTTCGGAGCAATTGAGATATCTGACAGTAACAATAGTTCATTGCAAAAGTCACAGTAGTCCATCTTGAAATTAACAATAGTCCGTCACGAAAGTAACAATAGTTCGTCAGGAAAGTAACAATAGTACGTCACGAAAGTAACAATAGTCCGTCACGAAAGTAACAATAGTCCATCACGAAAACAACAATAGTCCGTCACGAAAACAACAATAGTCCGTCACGAAAACAACAATAGTCCGTCACGAAAGTAACAATAGTCCATCACGAAAACAACAATAGTCCGTCACGAAAGTAACAATAGTCCATCACGAAAGTAACAATAGTCCATCACGAAAGTAACAATAGTCCCTCACGAAAGTAACAATAGTCCGTGACGAAAGTAACAATAGTCTGTCACGAAAATAACAAAAGTCTGTCACGATAATACCAATAGTCCATCACAAAAGTAACAATAGTCTGTCACGAATGTTACAATAGTCCATCACGAAAGTCACAATAGTCCGTCACGAAAGTAACAATAGTCTGTGATGAAGTAACAATAGTCCATCACGAACGTCACAATAGTCCGTCACGAAAGTAACAATAGCCCGTCGCGAAAATAACAATAGTCCATCACCAAATTAACAATAGTCCGTCACGAAAGTAACAATAGTCCGTCACGAAAGTAACACTAGTCAATCACGAAAATAACAATAGTCTGTCACGAAAGTAGCAATAGTCCATCGTGAAAGCAACAATAGTCTGTCACGAAAGTAGCAATAGTCCATCATGAAAGCAACAATAGTCTGTCACGAAAGTAGCAATAGTCCATCATGAAAGTTACAATAGTCTGTCACGAAAGTAACAATAGTCCATCACGAAAGTCACAATAGTCCGTCACGAAAGTAACAATAGTCCGTCACGAAAGTAACAATCGTCCGTCACGAAAGTAACAATAGCCCGTCGCGAAAATAACAATAGTCCATCACGAAAGTAACAATAGTCCGTCACGAAAGTAACAATAGTCCATCGCGAAAGCAACAATAGTATGTCACGAATGTTACAATAGTCCATCACGAAAGTAACAATGGTCAATCACGAAAGCAACAATAGTCTGTCACGAAAGTAACAATAGTCCATCAGGAAAGGAACAATAGTCTGTCACGAAAGTAACAATAGTCTGTCACGAAGGTAACAATTGTCCATCACGAAAGTAACAATAGTCTGTCACGAAAGTAACAATAATAGTCCATCACGAAAGTAACAAGTTCTGTCACGAAAATTCCAATAGTCCATCGCGAAAGTAACACTAGTCTGTCACGAAAGTAACAATAGTCTGTAACGATAATACCAATAGTCCATCACGAAATCAACAATAGTCTAATAGTCTGTCACGAATGTTAGAATAGCCTGTCACGAAAGTAACAGTAATCTATCTCGAAAGTAACAATAGTCTGTCACGAAAGTGGCAATAGTCCATCACGAAAGTAACAATAGTCCGTGACGAAAATAACAATAGTCTATCACGAAAATACCAATAGTCCATGACGAAAGTAACAATAGTCCGTCACGAAAGTAACAATCGTTCGTCACGAAAGTAACAATAGCCCGTCACGAAAGTAACATTAGTCCGTCACGAAAGTAACAATAGTCCATGACGAAAGTAACAATAGTCCATCACGAAAGTAACAATAGTCTGTCACGAAAATAGCAATAGTCCATCACGAAAGTAACAATAGTCTGTCACGAAAGTAACAATAATAGTCCATCACGAAAGTAACAATAGTCCGTGACGAAAGTAACAATAGTCTGTCACGAAAATAACAATAGTCTGTCACGAAAGTAACAATAGTCCATCGCGAAAGCAACAATAGTCTGTCACGAAAGTAACAATAGTCCGTGACGAAAGTAACAATAGTCTGTCACGAAAATACCAATAGTCCATCACGAAAGTAACAATAGTCTGTCACGAAAATAACAATACTCTGTCACGATAATACCAAGAGTCCATCACGAAAGCAACAATAGTCTAATAGTCTGTCACGAATGTTACAATAGCCTGTCTCGAAAGTAACAATAGTCTGTCACGAAAGTGGCAATAGTCTATCACGAAAGTAACAATAGTCTGTTGCCAAAGTAACAATACTCTGTTGCAAAAGTAATAATAGTCTGTTGCGAAAGTAACAATAGTCTGTTGCGAAAGTAACCAGAGTCCATAGCGAAAGTAACAATGTCCGTCACGAAAGAGGCAATAGTCTGTCACGAAAGTAACACTAGTCTATCACGAAAATAATAATAGTCCATCACGAAAGTAACAATAGTCCGTCACGAAAGTAACAATAGTCCATCACGAAAGTAACAATAGTCCGTCACGAATGTAACACTAGTCCATCACGAAAGTAACACTAGTCCATCACGAAAGTAACAATAGTCCGTCACGAAAGTAACAATAGTCTCATGAAAGTAACAAAAGTCTGTCATGAAAGTAACAATAGTCCATCACGAAAGTAACACTAGTCCATCACGAAAGTAACAATAGTCCGTCACGAAAGTAACAAAAGTCCGTCACGAAAATAACAATAGTCTCATGAAAGTAACAATAGTCCGTCATGAAAGTAACAATATTCTGTCACGAAAATTACAATAGTCCATCGCGAAAGTAACACTAGTCCATCACGAAAGTAACAATAGACTGTTTCGAAAGTAACAATAGTCTGTTGCGAAAGTAATAATAGTCTGATGCGAAAGTAACAATAGTCCATCACGAAAGTAACAATAGTTTGTCACGAAAGTAACAATAGTCCATCACGAAAGTAACAATAGTTTGTCACGAAAGTAACAATAGGCTGTTGCGAAAGTAATAATAGTCTGTTGCGAAAGTAAAAATAGTCTGTTGCGAAAGTAGCAATAGTCTGTTACGAAAGTAACAAAAGTCCATCACGAAAGTAACAATAGTCTGTCACGAAAGTAACAATAGTCTGTCACGAAAGTAACACTAGTCCGTCATGAAAGTAACAATAGTCCGTCATGAAAGCAACAATAGTCTGTCACGAAAGTAACACTAGTCCGTCATGAAAGTAACAATAGTCCGTCATGAAAGCAACAATAGTCTGTCACGAAAGTAACGCTAGTCCGTCATGAAAGCAACAATAGTGCATCACGAAAGCAACAATAGTCTGTCACGAAAGTAACACTAGTCCGTCATGAAAGCAACAATAGTCTGTCACGAAAGTAACAATAGTCTGTTTCGAAAGTAACAATAGGCTGTTGCGAAAGTAAAAATAGTCTGTTGCGAAAGTAGCAATAGTCCGTCACGAAAGTAGCAAAAGTCCGTCACGAAAATAACAATAGTCTCATGAAAGTAACACTAGTCCGTCATGAAAGCAACAATAGTCTGTCACGAAAGTAACAATAGTCTGTTGCGAAAGTAATAATAGTCTGATGCGAAAGTAACAATAGTCCACCACGAAAGTAACAATAGTTTGTCACGAAAGTAACAATAGTCCATCATGAAAGTAACAATAGTCCATCACGAAAGTAACAATAGTCCATCACGAAAGTAACAATAGTCCATCATGAAAGTAACAATAGTCCATCACGAAAGTAACAATAGTCCATCATGAAAGTAACAATAGTCCATCATGAAAGTAACAATAGTCTGTCACGAAAGTAACAATAGTCTGTCACGAAAGTAACAATGGTCTGTCACGAATGTAACAATAGTCTGTCACGAAAGTAACAATAGTATGTCACGAAAGTAACAATAGTCCAGCATGAAAGTAACAATAGTCCATCATGAAAGTAACAATATTCCATCACGAAAGTAACAATAGTCCGTCACGAAAGTAACAAAAGTCCGTCACGAAAATAACAATAGTCTCATGAAAGTAACAATAGTCCGTCATGAAAGTAACAATATTCTGTCACGAAAATTACAATAGTCCATCGCGAAAGTAACACTAGTCCATCACGAAAGTAACAATAGTCCATCACGAAAGTAACAATAGTCTGTTTCGAAAGTAACCATAGGCTGTTGCGAAAGTAAAAATAGTCTGTTGCGAAAGTAGCAATAGTCCGTCACTAAAGTAGCAAAAGTCCGTCACGAAAATAACAATAGTCTCATGAAAGTAACAATAGTCCGTCATGAAAGCAACAATAGTCTGTCACGAAAGTAACACTAGTCCGTCATGAAAGTAACAATAGGCTGTTTCGAAAGTAACAATAGTCTGTTGCGAAAGTAATAATAGTCTGATGCGAAAGTAACAATAGTCCACCACGAAAGTAACAATAGTTTGTCACGAAAGTAACAATAGTCCATCATGAAAGTAACAATAGTCCATCACGAAAGTAACAATAGTCCATCACGAAAGTAACAATAGTCCATCATGAAAGTAACAATAGTCCATCACGAAAGTAACAATAGTCCATCATGAAAGTAACAATAGTCTGTCACGAAAGTAACAATGGTCTGTCACGAATGTAACAATAGTCTGTCACGAAAGTAACAATAGTATGTCACGAAAGTAACAATAGTCCAGCATGAAAGTAACAATAGTCCATCACGAAAGTAACAATATTCCATCATGAAAGTAACAATAGTCCGTCACGAAAGTAACAAAAGTCCATCATGAAAGTAACAATAGTCCGTCATGAAAGTAACAATATTCCATCACGAAAGTAACAATAGTCCGTCACGAAAGTAACAAAAGTCCGTCACGAAAATAACAATAGTCTCATAAAAGTAACAATAGTCGGTCATGAAAGTAACAATATTCTGTCAGGAAAATTACAATAGTCCATCGCGAAAGTAACACTAGTCCATCACGAAAGTAACAATAGGCTGTTTCGAAAGTAACAATAGTCTGTTGCGAAAGTAATAATAGTATGATGCGAAAGTAACAATAGTCCATCACGAAAGTAACAATAGTTTGTCACGAAAGTAACAATAGTCCATCATGAAAGTAACAATAGTCCATCACGAAAGTAACAATAGTCCATCACGAAAGTAACAATAGTCCATCATGAAAGTAACAATAGTCCATCATGAAAGTAACAATAGTCCATCACGAAAGTAACAATAGTCCATCATGAAAGTAACAATAGTCCATCACGAAAGTAACAATAGTCCATCACGAAAGTAACAATAGTCCATCATGAAAGTAACAATAGTCCATCACGAAAGTAACAATAGTCCATCACGAAAGTAACAATAGTCCATAACGAAAGTAACAATAGTCCATAACGAAAGTAACAATAGTCCATCATGAAAGTAGCAATGGTCCATCATGAAAGTAACAATAGTCCATCATGAAAGTAACAATAGTCCATAACGAAAGTAACAATGGTCCATCATGAAAGTAACAATGGTCCATAACGAAAGTAACAATAGTCCATCATGAAAGTAACAATAGTCCATCATGAAAGTAACAATAGTCCATCATGAAAGTAGCAATGGTCCATCATGAAAGTAACAATAGTCCATCATGAAAGTAACAATAGTCCATAACGAAAGTAACAATGGTCCATCATGAAAGTAACAATGGTCCATAACGAAAGTAACAATAGTCTATCATGAAAGTAACAATAGTCCATAACGAAACTAACAATAGTCCATAACGAAAGTAACAATAGTCCATCATGAAAGTAACAATGGTCCATCATGAAAGTAACAATGGTCCATCATGAAAGTAACAATAGTCCATAACGAAAGTAACAATAGTCCATAGCGAAAGTAACAATAGTCCATCATGAAAGTAACAATAGTCCATCATGAAAGTAACAATAGTCCATCATGAAAGTAACAATAGTCTATCATGAAAGTAACAATAGTCCATCATGAAAGTAACAATAGTCCATCATGAAAGTAACAATAGTCTATCATGAAAGTAACAATAGTCCATCATGAAAGTAACAATAGTCCATCACGAAAGTAACAATAGTCCATCACGAAAGTAACAATAGTCCATCATGAAAGTAACAATAGTCCATCACGAAAGTAACAATAGTCCATCATGAAAGTAACAATAGTCCATCATGAAAGTAACAATAGTCTGTCACGAAAGTAACAATAGTCTGTCACGAAAGTAACAATGGTCTGTCACGAATGTAACAATAGTCTGTCACGAAAGTAACAATAGTATGTCACGAAAGTAACAATAGTCCAGCATGAAAGTAACAATAGTCCATCATGAAAGTAACAATATTCCATCACGAAAGTAACAATAGTCCGTCACGAAAGTAACAAAAGTCCGTCACGAAAATAACAATAGTCTCATGAAAGTAACAATAGTCCGTCATGAAAGTAACAATATTCTGTCACGAAAATTACAATAGTCCATCGCGAAAGTAACACTAGTCCATCACGAAAGTAACAATAGTCCATCACGAAAGTAACAATAGTCTGTTTCGAAAGTAACCATAGGCTGTTGCGAAAGTAAAAATAGTCTGTTGCGAAAGTAGCAATAGTCCGTCACTAAAGTAGCAAAAGTCCGTCACGAAAATAACAATAGTCTCATGAAAGTAACAATAGTCCGTCATGAAAGCAACAATAGTCTGTCACGAAAGTAACACTAGTCCGTCATGAAAGTAACAATAGGTTGTTTCGAAAGTAACAATAGTCTGTTGCGAAAGTAATAATAGTCTGATGCGAAAGTAACAATAGTCCACCACGAAAGTAACAATAGTTTGTCACGAAAGTAACAATAGTCCATCATGAAAGTAACAATAGTCCATCACGAAAGTAACAATAGTCCATCACGAAAGTAACAATAGTCCATCATGAAAGTAACAATAGTCCATCACGAAAGTAACAATAGTCCATCATGAAAGTAACAATAGTCTGTCACGAAAGTAACAATGGTCTGTCACGAATGTAACAATAGTCTGTCACGAAAGTAACAATAGTATGTCACGAAAGTAACAATAGTCCAGCATGAAAGTAACAATAGTCCATCACGAAAGTAACAATATTCCATCATGAAAGTAACAATAGTCCGTCACGAAAGTAACAAAAGTCCACCATGAAAGTAACAATAGTCCGTCATGAAAGTAACAATATTCCATCACGAAAGTAACAATAGTCCGTCACGAAAGTAACAAAAGTCCGTCACGAAAATAACAATAGTCTCATAAAAGTAACAATAGTCGGTCATGAAAGTAACAATATTCTGTCAGGAAAATTACAATAGTCCATCGCGAAAGTAACACTAGTCCATCACGAAAGTAACAATAGGCTGTTTCGAAAGTAACAATAGTCTGTTGCGAAAGTAATAATAGTATGATGCGAAAGTAACAATAGTCCATCACGAAAGTAACAATAGTTTGTCACGAAAGTAACAATAGTCCATCATGAAAGTAACAATAGTCCATCACGAAAGTAACAATAGTCCATCACGAAAGTAACAATAGTCCATCATGAAAGTAACAATAGTCCATCATGAAAGTAACAATAGTCCATCACGAAAGTAACAATAGTCCATCATGAAAGTAACAATAGTCCATCACGAAAGTAACAATAGTCCATCACGAAAGTAACAATAGTCCATCATGAAAGTAACAATAGTCCATCACGAAAGTAACAATAGTCCATCACGAAAGTAACAATAGTCCATAACGAAAGTAACAATAGTCCATAACGAAAGTAACAATAGTCCATCATGAAAGTAGCAATGGTCCATCATGAAAGTAACAATAGTCCATCATGAAAGTAACAATAGTCCATAACGAAAGTAACAATGGTCCATCATGAAAGTAACAATGGTCCATAACGAAAGTAACAATAGTCCATCATGAAAGTAACAATAGTCCATCATGAAAGTAACAATAGTCCATCATGAAAGTAGCAATGGTCCATCATGAAAGTAACAATAGTCCATCATGAAAGTAACAATAGTCCATAACGAAAGTAACAATGGTCCATCATGAAAGTAACAATGGTCCATAACGAAAGTAACAATAGTCTATCATGAAAGTAACAATAGTCCATAACGAAACTAACAATAGTCCATAACGAAAGTAACAATAGTCCATCATGAAAGTAACAATGGTCCATCATGAAAGTAACAATGGTCCATCATGAAAGTAACAATAGTCCATAACGAAAGTAACAATAGTCCATAGCGAAAGTAACAATAGTCCATCATGAAAGTAACAATAGTCCATCATGAAAGTAACAATAGTCCATCATGAAAGTAACAATAGTCTATCATGAAAGTAACAATAGTCCATCATGAAAGTAACAATAGTCCATCATGAAAGTAACAATAGTCTATCATGAAAGTAACAATAGTCCATCATGAAAATAACAATAGTCCATGATGAAAGTAACAATAGTCCATCACGAAAGTAACAATAGTCCATCATGAAAGTAACAATAGTCTATCATGAAAGTAACAATAGTCCTTCATGAAAGTAACCATAGTCCATCATGAAAGTAACAATAGTCCATAACGAAAGTAACAATAGTCCATAACGAAAGTAACAATAGTCCATCATGAAAGTAACAATAGTCCATCTTGAAAGTAACAATAGTCCATCATGAAAGTAACAATAGTCTATCATGAAAGTAACAATAGTCCATCATGAAAGTAACAATAGTCCATCATGAAAGTAACAATAGTCTATCATGAAAGTAACAATAGTCCATCACGAAAGTAACAATAGTCCATCACGAAAGTAACAATAGTCCATCATGAAAGTAATAATAGTCCATCATGAAAGTAACAATAGTCCATCATGAAAGTAACAATAGTCCATCATGAAAGTAACAATAGTCCATCATGAAAGTAACAATATTCCATCATGAAAGTAACAATATTCCATCACGAAAGTAACAATAGTCCATCACGAAAGTAACAATATTCCATCATGAAAGTAACAATAGTCCATCATGAAAGTAACAATAGTCCATCACGAAAGTAACAATATTCCATCATGAAAGTAACAATAGTCCATCATGAAAGTAACAATAGTCCATCACGAAAGTAACAATATTCCATCATGAAAGTAACAATAGTCCATCATGAAAGTAACAATAGTCCATCATGAAAGTAACAATAGTCCGTCATGAAAGTAACAATATTCCATCATGAAAGTAACAATATTCCATCATGAAAGTAACAATAGTCTATCATGAAAGTAACAATAGTCCATCATGAAAGTAACAATATTCCATCATGAAAGTAACAGTAGTCCATAACGAAAGTAACAATAGTCCATCATGAAAGTAACAATAGTCTATCACGAAAGTAACAATAGTCTGTCACGAAAGCAACAATAGTCTAATAGTCTGTCACGAAAGTAACAATAGTCTGTCACGAAAGTAACAATAGTCTGTCACGAAAGTAACAATAGTCCATCACGAAAGTAACAATAGTCCATCACGAAAGTAACAATATTCCATCATGAAAGTAACAATAGTCCATCATGAAAGTAACAATAGTCCATCACGAAAGTAACAATATTCCATCATGAAAGTAACAATAGTCCATCATGAAAGTAACAATAGTCCGTCATGAAATTAACAATATTCCATCATGAAAGTAACAATAGTCTATCATGAAAGTAACAATAGTCTATCATGAAAGTAACAATAGTCCATCATGAAAGTAACAATATTCCATCATGAAAGTAACAATAGTCCATAACGAAAGTAACAATATTCCATCATGAAAGTAACAATAGTCCATCACGAAAGTAACAATATTCCATCATGAAAGTAACAATAGTCCATCACGAAAGTAACAATAGTCCATAACGAAAGTAACAATATTCCATCATGAAAGTAACAATAGTCCGTCACGAAAATAACAATAGTCTCATGAAAGTAACAATAGTCCATCATGAAAGTAACAATAGTCCATCACGAAAGTAACAATATTCCATCATGAAAGTAACAATATTCCATCATGAAAGTAACAATATTCCATCATGAAAGTAACAATATTCCATCATGAAAGTAACAATAGTCCATCACGAAAGTAACAATATTCCATCATGAAAGTAACAATAGTCTATCATGAAAGTAACAATAGTCCATCATGAAAGTAACAATATTCCATCATGAAAGTAACAATAGTCCATAACGAAAGTAACAATAGTCCATCATGAAAGTAACAATAGTCTATCACGAAAGTAACAATAGTCTGTCACGAAAGCAACAATAGTCTAATAGTCTGTCACGAAAGTAACAATAGTCTGTCACGAAAGTAACAATAGTCTGTCACGAAAGTAACAATAGTCCATCACGAAAGTAACAATAGTCCATCACGAAAGTAACAATAGTCCATCATGAAAGTAACAATAGTCCATCACGAAAGTAACAATATTCCATCATGAAAGTAACAATAGTCCATCATGAAAGTAACAATAGTCCATCATGAAAGTAACAATAGTCCGTCATGAAATTAACAATATTCCATCATGAAAGTAACAATATTCCATCATGAAAGTAACAATAGTCTATCATGAAAGTAACAATATTCCATCATGAAAGTAACAATAGTCCGTCACGAAAGTAACAAAAGTCCATCATGAAAGTAACAATAGTCCGTCATGAAAGTAACAATATTCCATCACGAAAGTAACAATAGTCCGTCACGAAAGTAACAAAAGTCCGTCACGAAAATAACAATAGTCTCATAAAAGTAACAATAGTCGGTCATGAAAGTAACAATATTCTGTCAGGAAAATTACAATAGTCCATCGCGAAAGTAACACTAGTCCATCACGAAAGTAACAATAGGCTGTTTCGAAAGTAACAATAGTCTGTTGCGAAAGTAATAATAGTATGATGCGAAAGTAACAATAGTCCATCACGAAAGTAACAATAGTTTGTCACGAAAGTAACAATAGTCCATCATGAAAGTAACAATAGTCCATCACGAAAGTAACAATAGTCCATCACGAAAGTAACAATAGTCCATCATGAAAGTAACAATAGTCCATCACGAAAGTAACAATTGTCCATCATGAAAGTAACAATAGTCCATCACGAAAGTAACAATAGTCCATCACGAAAGTAACAATAGTCCATCATGAAAGTAACAATAGTCCATCACGAAAGTAACAATAGTCCATCACGAAAGTAACAATAGTCCATAACGAAAGTAACAATAGTCCATAACGAAAGTAACAATAGTCCATCATGAAAGTAGCAATGGTCCATCATGAAAGTAACAATAGTCCATAACGAAAGTAACAATGGTCCATCATGAAAGTAACAATGGTCCATAACGAAAGTAACAATAGTCCATCATGAAAGTAACAATAGTCCATCATGAAAGTAACAATAGTCCATCATGAAAGTAGCAATGGTCCATCATGAAAGTAACAATAGTCCATCATGAAAGTAACAATAGTCCATAACGAAAGTAACAATGGTCCATCATGAAAGTAACAATGGTCCATAACGAAAGTAACAATAGTCTATCATGAAAGTAACAATAGTCCATAACGAAACTAACAATAGTCCATAACGAAAGTAACAATAGTCCATCATGAAAGTAACAATGGTCCATCATGAAAGTAACAATGGTCCATCATGAAAGTAACAATAGTCCATAACGAAAGTAACAATAGTCCATAGCGAAAGTAACAATAGTCCATCATGAAAGTAACAATAGTCCATCTTGAAAGTAACAATAGTCCATCATGAAAGTAACAATAGTCTATCATGAAAGTAACAATAGTCCATCATGAAAGTAACAATAGTCCATCATGAAAGTAACAATAGTCTATCATGAAAGTAACAATAGTCCATCATGAAAATAACAATAGTCCATGATGAAAGTAACAATAGTCCATCATGAAAGTAACAATAGTCCATCATGAAAGTAACAATAGTCTATCATGAAAGTAACAATAGTCCTTCATGAAAGTAACAATAGTCCATCATGAAAGTAACAATAGTCCATAACGAAAGTAACAATAGTCCATAACGAAAGTAACAATAGTCCATCATGAAAGTAACAATAGTCCATCTTGAAAGTAACAATAGTCCATCATGAAAGTAACAATAGTCTATCATGAAAGTAACAATAGTCCATCATGAAAGTAACAATAGTCCATCATGAAAGTAACAATAGTCTATCATGAAAGTAACAATAGTCCATCACGAAAGTAACAATAGTCCATCACGAAAGTAACAATAGTCCATCATGAAAGTAATAATAGTCCATCATGAAAGTAACAATAGTCCATCATGAAAGTAACAATAGTCCATCATGAAAGTAACAATAGTCCATCACGAAAGTAACAATATTCCATCATGAAAGTAACAATATTCCATCACGAAAGTAACAATAGTCCATCACGAAAGTAACAATATTCCATCATGAAAGTAACAATAGTCCATCACGAAAGTAACAATAGTCCATCACGAAAGTAACAATATTCCATCATGAAAGTAACAATAGTCCATCATGAAAGTAACAATAGTCCATCACGAAAGTAACAATATTCCATCATGAAAGTAACAATAGTCCATCATGAAAGTAACAATAGTCCATCATGAAAGTAACAATAGTCCGTCATGAAAGTAACAATATTCCATCATGAAAGTAACAATATTCCATCATGAAAGTAACAATAGTCTATCATGAAAGTAACAATAGTCCATCATGAAAGTAACAATATTCCATCATGAAAGTAACAGTAGTCCATAACGAAAGTAACAATAGTCCATCATGAAAGTAACAATAGTCTATCACGAAAGTAACAATAGTCTGTCACGAAAGCAACAATAGTCTAATAGTCTGTCACGAAAGTAACAATAGTCTGTCACGAAAGTAACAATAGTCTGTCACGAAAGTAACAATAGTCCATCACGAAAGTAACAATAGTCCATCACGAAAGTAACAATATTCCATCATGAAAGTAACAATAGTCCATCATGAAAGTAACAATAGTCCATCACGAAAGTAACAATATTCCATCATGAAAGTAACAATAGTCCATCATGAAAGTAACAATAGTCCGTCATGAAATTAACAATATTCCATCATGAAAGTAACAATAGTCTATCATGAAAGTAACAATAGTCTATCATGAAAGTAACAATAGTCCATCATGAAAGTAACAATATTCCATCATGAAAATAACAATAGTCCATAACGAAAGTAACAATATTCCATCATGAAAGTAACAATAGTCCATCACGAAAGTAACAATATTCCATCATGAAAGTAACAATAGTCCATCATGAAAGTAACAATAGTCCATAACGAAAGTAACAATATTCCATCATGAAAGTAACAATAGTCCGTCACGAAAATAACAATAGTCTCATGAAAGTAACAATAGTCCATCATGAAAGTAACAATAGTCCATCACGAAAGTAACAATATTCCATCATGAAAGTAACAATATTCCATCACGAAAGTAACAATATTCCATCATGAAAGTAACAATAGTCTATCATGAAAGTAACAATAGTCCATCATGAAAGTAACAATAGTCTGTCACGAAAGTAACAATGGTCTGTCACGAATGTAACAATAGTCTGTCACGAAAGTAACAATAGTATGTCACGAAAGTAACAATAGTCCAGCATGAAAGTAACAATAGTCCATCACGAAAGTAACAATATTCCATCATGAAAGTAACAATAGTCCGTCACGAAAGTAACAAAAGTCCACCATGAAAGTAACAATAGTCCGTCATGAAAGTAACAATATTCCATCACGAAAGTAACAATAGTCCGTCACGAAAGTAACAAAAGTCCGTCACGAAAATAACTAGTCTCATAAAAGTAACAATAGTCGGTCATGAAAGTAACAATATTCTGTCAGGAAAATTACAATAGTCCATCGCGAAAGTAACACTAGTCCATCACGAAAGTAACAATAGGCTGTTTCGAAAGTAACAATAGTCTGTTGCGAAAGTAATAATAGTATGATGCGAAAGTAACAATAGTCCATCACGAAAGTAACAATAGTTTGTCACGAAAGTAACAATAGTCCATCATGAAAGTAACAATAGTCCATCACGAAAGTAACAATAGTCCATCACGAAAGTAACAATAGTCCATCATGAAAGTAACAATAGTCCATCATGAAAGTAACAATAGTCCATCACGAAAGTAACAATAGTCCATCATGAAAGTAACAATAGTCCATCACGAAAGTAACAATAGTCCATCACGAAAGTAACAATAGTCCATCATGAAAGTAACAATAGTCCATCACGAAAGTAACAATAGTCCATCACGAAAGTAACAATAGTCCATAACGAAAGTAACAATAGTCCATAACGAAAGTAACAATAGTCCATCATGAAAGTAGCAATGGTCCATCATGAAAGTAACAATAGTCCATCATGAAAGTAACAATAGTCCATAACGAAAGTAACAATGGTCCATCATGAAAGTAACAATGGTCCATAACGAAAGTAACAATAGTCCATCATGAAAGTAACAATAGTCCATCATGAAAGTAACAATAGTCCATCATGAAAGTAGCAATGGTCCATCATGAAAGTAACAATAGTCCATCATGAAAGTAACAATAGTCCATAACGAAAGTAACAATGGTCCATCATGAAAGTAACAATGGTCCATAACGAAAGTAACAATAGTCTATCATGAAAGTAACAATAGTCCATAACGAAACTAACAATAGTCCATAACGAAAGTAACAATAGTCCATCATGAAAGTAACAATGGTCCATCATGAAAGTAACAATGGTCCATCATGAAAGTAACAATAGTCCATAACGAAAGTAACAATAGTCCATAGCGAAAGTAACAATAGTCCATCATGAAAGTAACAATAGTCCATCATGAAAGTAACAATAGTCCATCATGAAAGTAACAATAGTCTATCATGAAAGTAACAATAGTCCATCATGAAAGTAACAATAGTCCATCATGAAAGTAACAATAGTCTATCATGAAAGTAACAATAGTCCATCATGAAAATAACAATAGTCCATGATGAAAGTAACAATAGTCCATCACGAAAGTAACAATAGTCCATCATGAAAGTAACAATAGTCTATCATGAAAGTAACAATAGTCCTTCATGAAAGTAACAATAGTCCATCATGAAAGTAACAATAGTCCATAACGAAAGTAACAATAGTCCATAACGAAAGTAACAATAGTCCATCATGAAAGTAACAATAGTCCATCTTGAAAGTAACAATAGTCCATCATGAAAGTAACAATAGTCTATCATGAAAGTAACAATAGTCCATCATGAAAGTAACAATAGTCCATCATGAAAGTAACAATAGTCTATCATGAAAGTAACAATAGTCCATCACGAAAGTAACAATAGTCCATCACGAAAGTAACAATAGTCCATCATGAAAGTAATAATAGTCCATCATGAAAGTAACAATAGTCCATCATGAAAGTAACAATAGTCCATCATGAAAGTAACAATAGTCCATCATGAAAGTAACAATATTCCATCATGAAAGTAACAATATTCCATCACGAAAGTAACAATAGTCCATCACGAAAGTAACAATATTCCATCATGAAAGTAACAATAGTCCATCATGAAAGTAACAATAGTCCATCACGAAAGTAACAATATTCCATCATGAAAGTAACAATAGTCCATCATGAAAGTAACAATAGTCCATCACGAAAGTAACAATATTCCATCATGAAAGTAACAATAGTCCATCATGAAAGTAACAATAGTCCATCATGAAAGTAACAATAGTCCGTCATGAAAGTAACAATATTCCATCATGAAAGTAACAATATTCCATCATGAAAGTAACAATAGTCTATCATGAAAGTAACAATAGTCCATCATGAAAGTAACAATATTCCATCATGAAAGTAACAGTAGTCCATAACGAAAGTAACAATAGTCCATCATGAAAGTAACAATAGTCTATCACGAAAGTAACAATAGTCTGTCACGAAAGCAACAATAGTCTAATAGTCTGTCACGAAAGTAACAATAGTCTGTCACGAAAGTAACAATAGTCTGTCACGAAAGTAACAATAGTCCATCACGAAAGTAACAATAGTCCATCACGAAAGTAACAATATTCCATCATGAAAGTAACAATAGTCCATCATGAAAGTAACAATAGTCCATCACGAAAGTAACAATATTCCATCATGAAAGTAACAATAGTCCATCATGAAAGTAACAATAGTCCGTCATGAAATTAACAATATTCCATCATGAAAGTAACAATAGTCTATCATGAAAGTAACAATAGTCTATCATGAAAGTAACAATAGTCCATCATGAAAGTAACAATATTCCATCATGAAAGTAACAATAGTCCATAACGAAAGTAACAATATTCCATCATGAAAGTAACAATAGTCCATCACGAAAGTAACAATATTCCATCATGAAAGTAACAATAGTCCATCACGAAAGTAACAATAGTCCATAACGAAAGTAACAATATTCCATCATGAAAGTAACAATAGTCCGTCACGAAAATAACAATAGTCTCATGAAAGTAACAATAGTCCATCATGAAAGTAACAATAGTCCATCACGAAAGTAACAATATTCCATCATGAAAGTAACAATATTCCATCATGAAAGTAACAATATTCCATCATGAAAGTAACAATATTCCATCATGAAAGTAACAATAGTCCATCACGAAAGTAACAATATTCCATCATGAAAGTAACAATAGTCTATCATGAAAGTAACAATAGTCCATCATGAAAGTAACAATATTCCATCATGAAAGTAACAATAGTCCATAACGAAAGTAACAATAGTCCATCATGAAAGTAACAATAGTCTATCACGAAAGTAACAATAGTCTGTCACGAAAGCAACAATAGTCTAATAGTCTGTCACGAAAGTAACAATAGTCTGTCACGAAAGTAACAATAGTCTGTCACGAAAGTAACAATAGTCCATCACGAAAGTAACAATAGTCCATCATGAAAGTAACAATAGTCCATCACGAAAGTAACAATATTCCATCATGAAAGTAACAATAGTCCATCATGAAAGTAACAATAGTCCATCATGAAAGTAACAATAGTCCGTCATGAAATTAACAATATTCCATCATGAAAGTAACAATATTCCATCATGAAAGTAACAATAGTCTATCATGAAAGTAACAATATTCCATCATGAAAGTAACAATAGTCCGTCACGAAAGTAACAAAAGTCCATCATGAAAGTAACAATAGTCCGTCATGAAAGTAACAATATTCCATCACGAAAGTAACAATAGTCCGTCACGAAAGTAACAAAAGTCCGTCACGAAAATAACAATAGTCTCATAAAAGTAACAATAGTCGGTCATGAAAGTAACAATATTCTGTCAGGAAAATTACAATAGTCCATCGCGAAAGTAACACTAGTCCATCACGAAAGTAACAATAGGCTGTTTCGAAAGTAACAATAGTCTGTTGCGAAAGTAATAATAGTATGATGCGAAAGTAACAATAGTCCATCACGAAAGTAACAATAGTTTGTCACGAAAGTAACAATAGTCCATCATGAAAGTAACAATAGTCCATCACGAAAGTAACAATAGTCCATCACGAAAGTAACAATAGTCCATCATGAAAGTAACAATAGTCCATCACGAAAGTAACAATAGTCCATCATGAAAGTAACAATAGTCCATCACGAAAGTAACAATAGTCCATCACGAAAGTAACAATAGTCCATCATGAAAGTAACAATAGTCCATCACGAAAGTAACAATAGTCCATCACGAAAGTAACAATAGTCCATAACGAAAGTAACAATAGTCCATAACGAAAGTAACAATAGTCCATCATGAAAGTAGCAATGGTCCATCATGAAAGTAACAATAGTCCATCATGAAAGTAACAATAGTCCATAACGAAAGTAACAATGGTCCATCATGAAAGTAACAATGGTCCATAACGAAAGTAACAATAGTCCATCATGAAAGTAACAATAGTCCATCATGAAAGTAACAATAGTCCATCATGAAAGTAGCAATGGTCCATCATGAAAGTAACAATGGTCCATAACGAAAGTAACAATAGTCCATCATGAAAGTAACAATAGTCCATCATGAAAGTAACAATGGTCCATAACGAAAGTAACAATAGTCTATCATGAAAGTAACAATAGTCCATAACGAAACTAACAATAGTCCATAACGAAAGTAACAATAGTCCATCATGAAAGTAACAATGGTCCATCATGAAAGTAACAATGGTCCATCATGAAAGTAACAATAGTCCATAACGAAAGTAACAATAGTCCATAGCGAAAGTAACAATAGTCCATCATGAAAGTAACAATAGTCCATCTTGAAAGTAACAATAGTCCATCATGAAAGTAACAATAGTCTATCATGAAAGTAACAATAGTCCATCATGAAAGTAACAATAGTCCATCATGAAAGTAACAATAGTCTATCATGAAAGTAACAATAGTCCATCATGAAAATAACAATAGTCCATGATGAAAGTAACAATAGTCCATCATGAAAGTAACAATAGTCCATCATGAAAGTAACAATAGTCTATCATGAAAGTAACAATAGTCCTTCATGAAAGTAACAATAGTCCATCATGAAAGTAACAATAGTCCATAACGAAAGTAACAATAGTCCATAACGAAAGTAACAATAGTCCATCATGAAAGTAACAATAGTCCATCTTGAAAGTAACAATAGTCCATCATGAAAGTAACAATAGTCTATCATGAAAGTAACAATAGTCCATCATGAAAGTAACAATAGTCCATCATGAAAGTAACAATAGTCTATCATGAAAGTAACAATAGTCCATCACGAAAGTAACAATAGTCCATCACGAAAGTAACAATAGTCCATCATGAAAGTAATAATAGTCCATCATGAAAGTAACAATAGTCCATCATGAAAGTAACAATAGTCCATCATGAAAGTAACAATAGTCCATCATGAAAGTAACAATATTCCATCATGAAAGTAACAATATTCCATCATGAAAGTAACAATAGTCCATCACGAAAGTAACAATATTCCATCATGAAAGTAACAATAGTCCATCATGAAAGTAACAATAGTCCATCACGAAAGTAACAATATTCCATCATGAAAGTAACAATAGTCCATCATGAAAGTAACAATAGTCCATCACGAAAGTAACAATATTCCATCATGAAAGTAACAATAGTCCATCATGAAAGTAACAATAGTCCATCATGAAAGTAACAATAGTCCGTCATGAAAGTAACAATATTCCATCATGAAAGTAACAATATTCCATCATGAAAGTAACAATAGTCTATCATGAAAGTAACAATATTCCATCATGAAAGTAACAATAGTCCGTCACGAAAGTAACAAAAGTCCATCATGAAAGTAACAATAGTCCGTCATGAAAGTAACAATATTCCATCACGAAAGTAACAATAGTCCGTCACGAAAGTAACAAAAGTCCGTCACGAAAATAACAATAGTCTCATAAAAGTAACAATAGTCGGTCATGAAAGTAACAATATTCTGTCAGGAAAATTACAATAGTCCATCGCGAAAGTAACACTAGTCCATCACGAAAGTAACAATAGGCTGTTTCGAAAGTAACAATAGTCTGTTGCGAAAGTAATAATAGTATGATGCGAAAGTAACAATAGTCCATCACGAAAGTAACAATAGTTTGTCACGAAAGTAACAATAGTCCATCATGAAAGTAACAATAGTCCATCACGAAAGTAACAATAGTCCATCACGAAAGTAACAATAGTCCATCATGAAAGTAACAATAGTCCATCACGAAAGTAACAATAGTCCATCATGAAAGTAACAATAGTCCATCACGAAAGTAACAATAGTCCATCACGAAAGTAACAATAGTCCATCATGAAAGTAACAATAGTCCATCACGAAAGTAACAATAGTCCATCACGAAAGTAACAATAGTCCATAACGAAAGTAACAATAGTCCATAACGAAAGTAACAATAGTCCATCATGAAAGTAGCAATGGTCCATCATGAAAGTAACAATAGTCCATCATGAAAGTAACAATAGTCCATAACGAAAGTAACAATGGTCCATCATGAAAGTAACAATGGTCCATAACGAAAGTAACAATAGTCCATCATGAAAGTAACAATAGTCCATCATGAAAGTAACAATAGTCCATCATGAAAGTAGCAATGGTCCATCATGAAAGTAACAATAGTCCATCATGAAAGTAACAATAGTCCATAACGAAAGTAACAATGGTCCATCATGAAAGTAACAATGGTCCATAACGAAAGTAACAATAGTCTATCATGAAAGTAACAATAGTCCATAACGAAACTAACAATAGTCCATAACGAAAGTAACAATAGTCCATCATGAAAGTAACAATGGTCCATCATGAAAGTAACAATGGTCCATCATGAAAGTAACAATAGTCCATAACGAAAGTAACAATAGTCCATAGCGAAAGTAACAATAGTCCATCATGAAAGTAACAATAGTCCATCTTGAAAGTAACAATAGTCCATCATGAAAGTAACAATAGTCTATCATGAAAGTAACAATAGTCCATCATGAAAGTAACAATAGTCCATCATGAAAGTAACAATAGTCTATCATGAAAGTAACAATAGTCCATCATGAAAATAACAATAGTCCATGATGAAAGTAACAATAGTCCATCATGAAAGTAACAATAGTCCATCATGAAAGTAACAATAGTCTATCATGAAAGTAACAATAGTCCTTCATGAAAGTAACAATAGTCCATCATGAAAGTAACAATAGTCCATAACGAAAGTAACAATAGTCCATAACGAAAGTAACAATAGTCCATCATGAAAGTAACAATAGTCCATCTTGAAAGTAACAATAGTCCATCATGAAAGTAACAATAGTCTATCATGAAAGTAACAATAGTCCATCATGAAAGTAACAATAGTCCATCATGAAAGTAACAATAGTCTATCATGAAAGTAACAATAGTCCATCACGAAAGTAACAATAGTCCATCACGAAAGTAACAATAGTCCATCATGAAAGTAATAATAGTCCATCATGAAAGTAACAATAGTCCATCATGAAAGTAACAATAGTCCATCATGAAAGTAACAATAGTCCATCATGAAAGTAACAATATTCCATCATGAAAGTAACAATATTCCATCATGAAAGTAACAATAGTCCATCACGAAAGTAACAATATTCCATCATGAAAGTAACAATAGTCCATCATGAAAGTAACAATAGTCCATCACGAAAGTAACAATATTCCATCATGAAAGTAACAATAGTCCATCATGAAAGTAACAATAGTCCATCACGAAAGTAACAATATTCCATCATGAAAGTAACAATAGTCCATCATGAAAGTAACAATAGTCCATCATGAAAGTAACAATAGTCCGTCATGAAAGTAACAATATTCCATCATGAAAGTAACAATATTCCATCATGAAAGTAACAATAGTCTATCATGAAAGTAACAATAGTCCATCATGAAAGTAACAATATTCCATCATGAAAGTAACAGTAGTCCATAACGAAAGTAACAATAGTCCATCATGAAAGTAACAATAGTCTATCACGAAAGTAACAATAGTCTGTCACGAAAGCAACAATAGTCTAATAGTCTGTCACGAAAGTAACAATAGTCTGTCACGAAAGTAACAATAGTCTGTCACGAAAGTAACAATAGTCCATCACGAAAGTAACAATAGTCCATCACGAAAGTAACAATATTCCATCATGAAAGTAACAATAGTCCATCATGAAAGTAACAATAGTCCATCACGAAAGTAACAATATTCCATCATGAAAGTAACAATAGTCCATCATGAAAGTAACAATAGTCCGTCATGAAATTAACAATATTCCATCATGAAAGTAACAATAGTCTATCATGAAAGTAACAATAGTCTATCATGAAAGTAACAATAGTCCATCATGAAAGTAACAATATTCCATCATGAAAATAACAATAGTCCATAACGAAAGTAACAATATTCCATCATGAAAGTAACAATAGTCCATCACGAAAGTAACAATATTCCATCATGAAAGTAACAATAGTCCATCATGAAAGTAACAATAGTCCATAACGAAAGTAACAATATTCCATCATGAAAGTAACAATAGTCCGTCACGAAAATAACAATAGTCTCATGAAAGTAACAATAGTCCATCATGAAAGTAACAATAGTCCATCACGAAAGTAACAATATTCCATCATGAAAGTAACAATATTCCATCATGAAAGTAACAATATTCCATCATGAAAGTAACAATAGTCTATCATGAAAGTAACAATAGTCCATCATGAAAGTAACAATATTCCATCATGAAAGTAACAATAGTCCATAACGAAAGTAACAATAGTCCATCATGAAAGTAACAATAGTCTATCACGAAAGTAACAATAGTCTGTCACGAAAGCAACAATAGTCTAATAGTCTGTCACGAAAGTAACAATAGTCTGTCACGAAAGTAACAATAGTCTGTCACGAAAGTAACAATAGTCCATCACGAAAGTAACAATAGTCCATCACGAAAGTAACAATAGTCCATCATGAAAGTAACAATAGTCCATCACGAAAGTAACAATATTCCATCATGAAAGTAACAATAGTCCATCATGAAAGTAACAATAGTCCATCATGAAAGTAACAATAGTCCGTCATGAAATTAACAATATTCCATCATGAAAGTAACAATATTCCATCATGAAAGTAACAATAGTCTATCATGAAAGTAACAATATTCCATCATGAAAGTAACAATATTCCATCATGAAAGTAACAATAGTCCATCATGAAAGTAACAATAGTCTATCACGAAAGTAACAATAGTCTGTCACGAAAGCAACAATAGTCTAATAGTCTGTCACGAAAGTAACAATAGTCTGTCACGAAAGTAACAATAGTCTGTCACGAAAGTAACAATAGTCCATCATGAAAGTAACAATAGTCCATCATGAAAGTAACAATAGTCCATCATGAAAGTAACAATAGTCTATCATGAAAGTAACAATAGTCCATCATGAAAGTAACAATAGTCCATCATGAAAGTAACAATAGTCCATCATGAAAGTAACAATAGTCCATCATGAAAGTAACAATAGTCCATCATGAAAGTAACAATAGTCCATCATGAAAGTAACAATAGTCCATCATGAAAGTGTTTGAATTTTATGCTTTTGGTGAATTTACATTTTAATAATGTTTCTGTTATATATTGCTCACTTTATTTTTATAGGTTATATAATTGACACACGATCATCGATTACAAAGTAATGGTGAAGTACTTACAGATGAAATCTTGAAAACTAAAATATGCCATCGCTTAATATGGGCATAACAATAGTCGGACATAGGGATGCCACATATATTATTCCCGACTGTTATGTCCATTGTTGAATGCTGATGGATGTGTCCCGAGAAGATTTCGTCACATCACATGTACGTATTGAGGTTAAGGGTCAAGTAGTTCTTTATTGTGAATGAAAAGTTTCATGAATAAAATTAATTATGAAATTAGGTAAGATTATTTAACTAGTGTACCTAAGTACCTTTCCGTGATTTATTTTCAATGAAACGATGATAACTTTTTATAAAGGGGTATCTTGCTATCTATGCCGCGCCAATTTCTAGCTCTCTTTTTACGAATGTTTAACCTGATTTTAACACGTAATCCCATAATTTCACTTCCACGGTAACAACACAGGTAAGCTGTTGAATATTTTGAAACTAATTTGACTTCGAGCTGTTGCTGCCTATGCAGCTCTAAGTCAAATTAGTTTCAAAATCTTTATCAGGATGATTATTAAATTGTAAACTCACCCAGAACATGCTATTCAGACACTTTCGTGACGGACTATTGTGACTTTTGTGACGGACATACGGCATTTGATTGTGACGTCAGTATTTGATTATGACGTAAGATCCTTGAGTTGCAAATCGGACCCGTCCATTGTTGTAAGCTGTTGCTATCGAGGTAGGTTAACTGTGTCATCGGTCGTGTGTAGATTAGTGCGACAAATACGCGCATGATAAACCTATCTGAATTTATACTTGCACAACCGAATTATAGACCTACCGGTGATCGCAATGAAGCCCCTTTAATGATATAGAAGGAGTGACCTTCCTTAAGGGAAATTGCGTTTCCGCACAAATGATTATAAGGCCTATGAAATACCAGATATAGTTATTATATTTATGTACGCGTACTTCTTAAAATTTTTAGCCGCTGGTAGCAGCTCAATAAACCGGCTACGCCCTTTATTTAGTTAGTTAATTAGCCAGTCAGTCAGTCAATCACAAGTTGTTAATCCGGGCTGTCGTTTTAATCGTTTTTCGTATATAGTAATCGCAGTTGGTGTATGCATGTAGGGGTAACGTGGGAAACGTAGAAAAAGTAGGCCAGTGTGACCGCAGTATGGTCTGCTTTTCAAGCTTCAGCCGCAGCTACCGTGATTCCATCTGGAGCTGTATCTCAACCTGCTGATACAATTTAGTTCAAATTTTAACACAATTTGCTATGATGCTGATACAAGAACACGGATGCGGATCGCATCAAATTCTGGATCTATGGATATCTCGGAAACTGCTCGTCTGATTTGGCGCAAATTTTAACACAAGAATGCGTGTGCCCGTAAACTAGGATTCCACAACATTGGACGTGATTTAAACCAAAATCCGGTATGTCTACAATGTGACGAAGATGCGAGGGCGGGGGTCTGTCATCTCTTACTCGCTCTTGTTTATAATATAATTTATGACATTGGTGCGCACTACTGGACTTTCCCATTTATAGATCAACCATATTACGTCATAAATCACTACGTGGCGTGTAGAATGGCGTCATAATCGATGACGTAGTTAAATTCATAAGCAACGCTTAATTGATGATGGACTAAGCTGCTGTAAAAATTGTGTCTTTACTATTTAATAAACATGATGTTGAATATGTTGAAACTAATTTTACCGAGTGCTGTTGCTTTAGCTGTATATTTTTTGGAGATTGATAGTCAGGGAGTTCAGGGATCGATCGATCCCACCACGAGAAAACTGTGGTGGGGCTTAGCTAAAGATGTGCGGGGCTAAAACTGGCTAGTTAAAACTGGATTCCTCCATTGTTGAATATCTGTTGCTATTGTGAACTAGATACATTTATTTTTTCTTGGTAGATTTTCAAAAGTATCTATCCATTCTACCGCACGTTGACGGCGGCGTACTTCTTGGTGGTGGCATTGTACTGTGTCGTGACGTCACCGTATGGGTTTAAAGTGTTTATTTTCCTAACATATTGGGCGTTCATTTTCCTCGCCCTAAGCCAGGTGGTCGCAGCCTTTAATGTCTGGAGGTATCATCAGCGCAATTTCGCACCAGGTGAGTGGGTGTGATTGATTCACTTTAAGCCCCCCCCCACACCCCCTCCAACCCACCCCCTCCATCCATCACCCTCCCTCCTTCCCCATCTCCCTCGCTCGCTCTCTCCCTCCCTCCCTCCCTCCCCATCTCCCTCGCTCTCTCTCTCTCCCGCCCCTCTCCCACTCCCTCCGTCTCTCTCTCGCTCTCCCACTCCATCTCCCTCACCATCTCCCCCTCTCTCCCTACCCCCCCCCCCCCACATCACCACTCGCTCGCTCTCTCCCGCCCCTCCTCTCCCTCCCTCTCTCTCTCTCTCTCTCGCTCTCTCACTCCTCCCTCTCGCTCGCCATCTCCGTCTCCCCTCTCGCCCTAACCCTCCCTCGCTCTCCCTCACCCTCACCCTCCCTCCCACCATCCCTATCCCCCTCCCTCCCATCTCTCCCTCTTCCCGTCCCCTCCCCCACCCTCCCTCCTTCCCCATCTCCCTCGCTCTCGCTCGCTCTCTCTCCCGCCCCTCCTCTCCCACTCCCTCTCGCTCTCCCACTCCATCTCCCTCTCGCTCGCCATCTCCCCTCGCCCCTCTCGCCCTAACCCTCCCTCGCTCTCCCTCACCCCTCTCTCTCCCTCCCACCATCCCTATCCCACCATCCCTATCCCCCTCCCTCCCTCATCTCCCTCTCTCTCTCTCTGTCTCTCTCTCTCTCTCTCTCTCTCTCTCTCTCTCTCTCTCTCTCTCTCTCTCTCAGCCTAATGAATGGCCCACCAAACTCCAGAACACACAAATATCAAGCCTCTGAAGAACAACTATCCGCCAGGAATGAATGCCTCTACCTTCATGTCCCGCCCATCTCTCTCTAAGCTCCACGCACACTTTGTCCGTGTTGGGATCGATCGCTGCACTCCCTGAATCTCAATTTCCAGAAAACTATACAGGTAATTAAGCTGTTCAATAATTTTGAAACTAATTTGACTGGGTACGGTCAAATTAGTTTCAGAATATTCAACAACTTATTTATCAAATAGACATACAATTCGTTCAACTTGATAGACTATTAAGCGTGTATGACTGACTAAATCGCGTCATTCATGGCGTAATTGATGATGACGTCATCCTACACGTGACGTAGTTGATTGTGACGTCATAAGAATGATCGATACACTGGATTCCTCCATTGCAAACAAAGAGGATAAAATCCCGACAATACAGCAAAACCCTCTCGCTACAGCTGATTGGCAGTATGTTTATCCCAAACACACAAGGACAGATGTGTTCATGCGTGAACGGATGCGTCAGCCACCCATGACATATGAAACAGATAAAGTGGACTCTACATAATAGTCTGTTAATCAGCTGACCATGTCTTTATTATTTCTTGAAGGACAATATGCTAACTGTCTGACCATCTGCAAGCCACCTGGAAATACTTTCAATGGGTAGTAGCTTTGGACCTGCTGACTATTTTGAAAACAATCTGATTGAAAGTTGTTGGTGACTTAGCCACGAACAACTTTCAGTCAAATTGTTTTTAAAATATTCAGCATATCCGGAGTTATACCCCATGGAAAATGTAACCTGCAGATCCTCGAAGGCAGACAGTTAATCAGGAAGTAACAGTTATCACAGAGGCATCATATTAAAACACCCAAGAATAATTTCACAAATGTTGTTATTCTGACATCTGGACTCAAATGCATTGTTACAAGTCCTGCCATCTCTGGAAACTGATGCACCACCCGCAGATCTACAGGGTAGCCGTCAAAGGCATTCGCCGAATTGCACAAAACTCCCGGCAATCTCTTCTAGCCCTTAATCTGACCCAGGCTAGGAGCTAAAACACAAACTAAAATTTGGAACATCATTCAGAAATGTCAAAATCCGTCTGAAGCAGGAAATATTTTAAAGAGCGACCAAACGACAGACTGACTTATAATAGTTGCGACACTAATAAATAAAATCAGATTTTTGAAAAAAAAAATCTAATTCGGATAATTCAGTGTACATCCGGAGGTACCCGCAGCGCGTGCGTGCGTAGGTCTATGTACGGGTGTGCATGAACATTCATGTGCCGTGATACATTCCCATGTAATTTGTTTATCGCTTTATCCTCCCTCACCCACCGTGCCACTGATTATTACACTGTAGATACGATCATTCTACAAGCATCTTTGCCGGCATCACTCGCCATCCAATGGAAGCTGCATTCAGTGACCTCAGCAGCTGCGCTTATCGTCTCCGCCTTGTTCTGGGCAATTATTTATAAAGGTAAGTTTCTTAGGGATATCCTTAGCTCGTTAGTGGTCAATGAGGTAAAAGCAGTGTTGTCCGTTCTTAATAAATGGCCATTCGAAGGCCAAGGGAAGCACATTTTTGACAATTTACCACTTGAATGACTGGCTCGATAACTTCTTTCGGCTTCCAATTAACATGTAGGCCTACTAATTTGCGATACAATAGACCTATCATCGCAAGACCTCAATCGGGATTGTGTCAGCTGATTCTGTTTACATTTGCTTCAGTTACCTACCTTGAAAACAAAAATCTGTTTTCTGGAGAATAAGTCCGTGTGGATTCGATTCAAATTCACCTTTAAGTTTCCTGCATTGACGTCACTGGGACCAAATTTCCCCACATCAACGATCAGAGCGTGCTTGTTGTATGGTAAAGTCAAACGTAAACATCCGAGTTAAGTACATTTAAGAAACACCGTGTATTATACATAGATAAACTAGAATCACAATACTATTGGAAGTCATGTACCATTGGAAAACACATCAAATTGTCTAAACATTTAGGCTCCTGTGTATGTAATAATATTTTGTCATTAGTCATTCGCGTCTCGAGTGTAATATTGATATATAACAGGATTTATTACGATATATCCACGATTTCCCCTATAAAACTGTATATATAATTCCTCATCATACTAAGCGTGGGTGAGCGTACTGGGCGCTGTCAAAATCTGTTATCGTATGATAAGTGAACAATACCTTGAAAACGCTGGTTATTTTGCAGGTACTGGACCGATACTGGGCCAATACGGCCCGGTATTGGCCCAGCCCCATCCCAGTAACATGCTTTACCTGGGTCTTGCACATTTCTGGGGATAAGACACGAATATGATCTGTACACATTGAGGTACACTCCCACTTGCTATTTGCTCAGTTAGGCCGAGTCGTTGAGTGAGTCTATTGAGTAGGGTATATTGGGGGAATGTCGGCCAAAATTGAACATTTTCTAGTATTTACCTCATATGTGCATTAATATCTGATGTGCAGTAATGGTGCACACATCGTTGGATTGGTCTGCTTGTCAGAAATGCGAAACAACGGCTATTGTTGGTCAATTCAGGATATTGTCGGTCAGATAAACTGTTCTGGACGTTCCACCGAAATCAGGGCAATGTCAGTCACTTTGGTGTAATGTCGGTCAGCCATTTGGCTAGTGTCGGTCACCAATTTGGGTAATGTCGGCCAGGCTCAATGTACTGGAATTTAGCTCCTTTTAAGGATTATGAATGTTAATAACAATACGAGTACTAAGTAAAATGAAGACTATATAATTGAACATCAAAAATAGCAAATCACTCAAAATTCAAACGATATTGGCAGTTTACCTGAATACAAACAATTATGTTAGTAGACCCCTAGGCCTAGGTATAGTCAAACTCAACTTTACTTAGATTATTGACATGCAGGGAATTTATATCCCTTTAAACTTTTACCATCCATATCGGCGCATGTAATATGCTGCCAATAAGAGCATGTGGTACAACATATCCACTCCTCATCTGTTATCTGGTCATAATAATATTCTTGGCATATAGAACAATGGTTCTCGTCCGTACCGAACTGCAACACTTTTTTTACTTTACGGTCCACCTTTGATTTTTTTCTGATCTTGCTTTTCGTGGTTTTCTTCACAGCCGACTGTTTTTGGTGCCTTCTTGTCTGCTATGAATTTCATGTGGGGCGAACTTGTTAGATTTTGTGTCGGACTCTTTTTAGGTTTTTTCCTAGCAACAACAGTTTTCTTACGCGGATTTTCAGATTGTTTGATGAATTGGGCGAATGTTACAGTTCGAGGATCTGTTGAACATGAAGGGCCGGGAATCACGTCATCAGTCACATGTTGGCTGATGGGTTCCTCAGGTAACTCGGTGAAGGTTACAGCCCGTGAATCAGTTGAGCCTGAAGGGTCGGGAATCGTGTCACATGTCTCATGCTGGTTATTGGGTTCCACTTGCTCAGGTAATTCAGAGAAGGTTACAGCCCGGGGATCACTTGAGCCTGAAGGGTCGGGAATCATGTCACGTGTCTCATGCTGGTTATTGGGTTCCACTTGCTCAGGTAACTCAGCGAAGGTTACAGCCGGGGGATCAATTGAGCCTGAAGGGTCGGGAATCGCATCACGTGTCTCATGCTGGTTGTTGGGTTCCGCCGTTTTAGAATCACACGCTACACCGGGCATTTGTCTCTCACTGTTTTTACTAGGTAGAAAGGCATCACTGGAAATGCGAGTGGGGTTGAAAGGATATATTCCGGTTCGCATGAAACTATTTCTCACATTTTCAGGTGTGAAGGCAAAAGGCAGGGTATCGTATATCAAAGCCAATCTCTCATCTTTACTCAGTAGACGACCACCAATAGCATGCTTCTTTTCTTTCCCAAGTCTATTTCAGTTTTTCTTCAACGACGAAAACACGTTCTTGTCCAGTGGTTGTAGATGATGTGATGTATGAGGCGGCATACACCACAGTATGATGTTATTCTCTCGCATTGTGGTGATGAAATCTAGATTCAGTGATGTGTCGTATGACCATCGAGTATGAGCAGGTTCTTTTCAGCTAACGCACCTTTACGCCGTAAATCCTACAAAATTACTGGCCCATTCTGTAATGAGTGAATCCTTTATCCAGCCAGATTCAGACACACGGATAAGGTCTCCGGGTATAGCTTGTCCTTCCAAATCCTGAGGCTAGCGTTTCCCCTTGAATATGATAAGTTGTGGAACTGATGGCACTGAGTAGGGTTGTTGTTTCTCCTCTCTCACGTCCGGTCAAGTTGAAGACGCGACCCTGACTAGATGCGATCACTTCACCGGATTCGAACACATCTTGCAAACCAGTCTCATCTGTATTCCATATACGTTCTGGATGTCCAATTAGGTCGTTGTCGGTCATAACTTTAAATAGGCCATCAAAATGACTTTTCACAACAGTCTCATTCAAATTCATGGCTCGACCAAGTGACCGATTTTCTGGTTTACGTACAGAAATCTCCGGATGGCGAGCCATGAAACCCTGCATCCAGTCGTATCCTGCTAGTTCTGTTTTCTCGGAAAACCCTTTTATGTCTTTAGCTTTGGCATATTGCTATGCTAGTCGTCTTACGTCTGTTGGTGTTAAACCGAATCCCTGTTTTGATAGGCCAATTAGCAGAGACACCAATTCAGTTTCTGTTTCCATAGTAAATATAGTTTTGCGTCCAATCTTAGGCTTTATGGTCGCGCCAGGTTCACATACTCTATCTCTCAGTGTTGAGCGAGGCAGCTGATACGCTCGTGCCAGCCCTCTAATTGACAATTTCCGCTGATTAGGATTGAGGCTATCCTTCTGAGCGAAATATTCCGCTACTGCCGCCGCCATCCGTTCTTCCTCCCATCTTTGCAGCGAACCACGCTTATTTTTGGATACCTTCTTTAACTCAGTTTGATTTTTCGACTCTAGACGTTTGGATTTAGCTTTGCGACCCATATTCTGAAAAATGAAAAAGGAGCCTATTTTAAATGTCGCTTCTGCTGCTACTGCTGCTAGTCCGCTACTGCTACTGCTACTGTCTCTGCTGCTGCTGCTGCTACTACTACTATTACTAATGCTGCTGCTTCTGCTGCTACTGTTGCTGCTTCTGCTTCTGCTGCTACTGTTGCTGTTACTGCTGCTGTTGCTGCTGCTACTACTACGGCTACTGCTACTGAGCTGTTGCTGCTGCTGCTACTACTACTACTACTACTACTACTACTACTACTACTACTACTACTACCGCTGCCGCCGCTGCTGCTTCTGCTTCTGCTGCTACTGTTGCTGCTGCTGCTGCTGCTGCTGCTGCTGCTGCTGCTGCTGCTGCTGCTGCTGCTGCTGCTGCTGCTGCTGCTGCTGCTGCTACTACTACTACTACTACTACTACTACGGCTACTGCTACTGCTACTGCCACTGCTACTACTGCCACTGCTACTACTGCTGCTGCTGCTGCTACTGCTACTGGTGTGACTACGTTTCGGGAAATCTCGGTCACAAGAATTGCCTTACCGGCATTACCCGAACCAGTCGGATAATGTCGGTCAGCGCGACAAGACCCCCGTTACAGAATTATCAGTCAAAAGTCCTAATATTTCTTCATAATATATAGGCATCCACATAAATAATAAACCGAAATAAACTTCAACATCCTAACTCTAAGTGGCCTGACCCCAATATATGAGCACAATAACCGATCAATAACCTCGCTTGATCACGCGATTAATTTTTACGTCATAAGTACTGACTGGCCGACATTACCAAATGACCGAGATTCCACCACTATACCCTATATCGCTAAAACGCGTATATACGTATATGTACACGCCTACGATTGGGGATTAAATATGCATTTTCAGATTCACTCAACCAGTTACTCAGTAACTACGTCATTGGTGACATAATATTTGTGTAAAAATGTTTAACTTTAACTATTTTATCCTTGAAATTCTAGTATCTCAATTTCAGGGTAATCATGCAGTAAGTTATTGACCTTTTCGAAACTAGTTTGAGACTAAGTTGTTGCTGCATTATGCATCAACAACTTACTGTCAAATTAGTTTCAAAATAGGCGATTACAACAGAATAGGCCTACCTCTTGCGTGGTAACGGATTATATTTTACGATTAGTGGGTATTTTGAAAGCAATGTTGTTGTAGACAGCAACCGTTTCTGGCATTTTAAAATATTGTTAACCCTTTAAACCTCATATCTGCCCAAAAAAAACGACTTCTGTAGTGGTCTTTAGAAATGTCCAATAGCGGACCAAGCGAAGACTATTTTTGAAAATTTACCACTAATGACTGGTTCGATAACCGAGCCAGTCATCCCAGTGGTAATTGTCAAAAACAGTCTTCTCTTGGTCTGCAATGGAAAGTTTATATGAGAAAATGGAAATTTTCTTGAACAATTTTGAGCGTTAAAGGGTTAGATATAACTAAACATGTATTAAAATTAATATTCAATCATTTCAGGCCAAGGCGTTACATTTGAAAACCTGCACACCCACGGAGTGAACTGCGCTTTTGTCCTGATCGATCTGTTCATCAGCAATACCCCGAGCGATCTACGCCACACATGGACAAGCCTAAAATGTGCTCTTATATATTTCACGTTCACCTTGATCTATTGGTTGTTAGGTGGGACTAACCATAGAAACGAACCATTTATTTACCGGATCCTCGATTACTCCGGTCATCCCGTGAAGTCGCTGGTATACGCCTGTAGTGTGGCGATCGTTTTGACGCCATTGGCTCATTTGTGGATTCATTTATTGACAAAGCTCCGACAGGTTGCGGTACTAAGAGGAAGAACTAAAAGCAGTTTGGTTAGATTAATGTAAAAAGGTTGGTTATGTTGCTATTAAGCTTGGAGACCGAGTTATAAGATTTTTCAACCCATTTTCTTTACTATATAACCTTATTGTGTCGGTGGTATTATATTGGATACCGTACAATGCCTTGATTCCTGGAATTCGCGGGAAATGGAATTATTCTTACTGCGCGACAAGGAAAGGATAATTTCAAGAAAGACTCAAATAAGACGAACCCACAGAACTGTAGAGTGTAGAATAAAGCGTGAGTTTCGACGTAATATAGTATTAGATAACACCATGATATTTTAGCTATGCCACGCCCATCTCTAAGTAAGCGCACGTTGGAATCGATTTATTTTATATAGGAATAGGTCTTGAGAAATGTCTATTTGCAGACCAAGAGTAGACTATGTTTTAACATTTACCACTGGAATGACTGGCTCGATAACCCAGCCAGTCATTCCAGTGGTACATTTTCAAAAATAGTCTTCTCTTCTGCAAATGCACATTTTCGTGAAAAAATTGAAATGTTCTTGAACGAATTCGAGGGTTAAAGGGTTAAATTGTAACACCACAAAGACATACAATTCGTATGCGGTGCCCTTTCTTGACAGACCTTTCTATTTCCTGACGGAGCTATACGCAATTGTGACGTCAGCTAACACGTGACGTATTTGATAATGACGTCTTATACTTGAGCGTTGATGGGATTCATGTATTGTCAAAACTCTAACGACCACCTATATTCTGTGGTCCAAACATGGCGGTTCTTCAAGCCATCCTCTTGAAATTCCAACTGTGCAAAAGAACCGGCATCTCGTAACCAATAACCCTTTAGGCCCTAACCCTTAGAATTACATAAGCTTAATTTAAAGTCATTTCTTTTTCAAAGGAAATCTATTGAATAGTTTGAGACTCATTTAACTGGAATCTGTTTCGATGGTCAAATTGATTGTAACACTACTCCTCCAATCTCACTGCACGGAATTCAACCAAATTTGGTATGTGAGCGACCCATATATGATTGCGGGGCGCAATCGGACATATACATTTGACTCGGCTCCCTGGGAGGTGGGGGTGGACGTGATCAACAGTTCAAGAAATTGATTGTAATGCAACTTCTCTGAAACCCTTGTACCGAATTCAGCCAAATTCGGTGTGTCAGTTACCCATATGATTGTGGAGTGCAAGAGAACCTTTACATTTGGCACCGCCCTCCGGAGGTGGGTGGGGTGGGGTGTCAAAATGTCTAAACGGCAAGAAATTCATTGTAATGCAACTCCTTCGAAACCATTGGACGGAATTCAACCAAATTATGTATGCGAGTTACCCATATGATTGCGGAGCGCAAGAGGACATTTACACTTGGCTCCGATCCCAGAATGGCGATCCGGTGGTCAAGAAATGCTTGTAATGCAAAATTCAACCGAATATGATGGTATATAAGTTATACATATGACTGTGGAGTGTAAGGCGGTATGTGTATTTGACTCCTCCCCTATCCGGTGGTCAAAAGGTCAAAGCGGTGAGTGAATGTGGGGATTTGTGATGACCCGTCATCGACCGAGCAATCTAGTTCAATCAGCTCGGAAATAACTAACTTGTACTGTTCAATATTTTGAACATAATTGGATTCGTGTCTTCCAATTCAATAATGTTCACAATATTGAACATAACATTTCTCAGATCGTGTTCAATATTATACTACCTAACACGTTTCTGTTTTTGTTTTGGAAACCTTTTAAGTCATTTTGACATGAAATCAAAATATGTACACAAACCATATTTTGATTTCACGTCAAAATGTAACCGCATATTGCGCAGAAGCCGCAGCTGTCCGTGTAGGCCCTATACAATCGATTCTAAACGAGCAGGCAAATGTCGGTTTACTATTGTCCTTTCTTCTATGACAACATACTGTTGCTATGAATGCGAAGTATTCAACAGGAATCGTTGTCATAGTTACAGCGTCGTAACTCAAATTAACGTGCAGAACGCCCGCTGATAAACAGGTCCAGCAAACATTTCTAGGCCTAGTAACACCGGCTAATAGAAGATCTGAATATTTATCATTTACAAGTTCAAAATAAGGGTGGTTTTTCTTTCGTTATTTTTTTTGTGGGCACGTGTGAGTACGTGTATATGCGCGCTCGCAAGCGTGTGTTTTCTCAGTTCCTGGGAACTGGGGAGAATTAGATCTCCAGACCGATGAGACGAGCTACGACCGAGTGTCATGAGTCAGGACAGATTTGCAATAGATAATCCAGAGACAATCGTACATTAAATTTCTTTTTAAACTTATGAATATAGAAGTTAAAAGCTGGATTTGTCGATGTTTTATTAAAATCCACTTAATGACGACTATCCTGGTGTGGTGTGATTCTTACATGACTGGTCACCTATCTGGCCAGATCATTATTAGCTCACCTGGCCCGAAGATCCAAGTGAGCTTATGCCATGGTGACCGTCCGTCCGTCAATTTTTGCGTTTAAACACTACTCCTCATTAACCGCTAAGCCGATTTCAACCAAATTTGGCTGGAAGTACCCTATGGTCGTAGGCTCCAGAAATTTCATTCGGAATTTTGATTCATCGTGCTCTAAGAATCTTCAGATTTAGACAGCTCTAACCGGCTCTTGGAACCGAGTACCTGCCCCAACAAACGGATACCCGCTACCATGAGCCAACTACTCTTGTTTGCATAGAAATATGCCAGGTCTGATCGCCTCCGTTAACCCCCAACGGCGATCAGGCAGTAATATGAAATGTTTCAGGCTTGGTCTCGGTTTTTAACACTCATTCGGCTTACGTCGTTCAACCGCGTGATCCGGGCGGGTGACGGCTCGGATTATTTTGGTGACGGAAATGTTTCGTTAATTCGCACATCTTATTCTTTGTGGCTGCGCGCGTTTAGTACCAGAAACTTATGCGTTATGTCGAGTTTTGCATATATATCCACTCTGCTTGCAATGATCGGTTATTTCAAAAATCTTGATTAGATGTGTGTACTGCGGCTCTACCGTGTTCTACAGCGGTAGTGTTAGTTCATTCTGGTGTTTCCTTCTCGTATCGTTTGTCATTCGTCTGTGCAGTATAATTTCTGAATTGATTCTTAAATTTACCGCGAATGTATCCTATACGGTTCCTGGTTCTATTTTATACATCCTACGGGCTCAATTTATGGGTGTATGTTGGTCCATTCGCGTTCTTATCGCCAGCTAACGCGATCTTGGTTGTACGTTTTCGGGTGTTGACTGTTGTGTGCAAGAGGGTTAACTTATAATTTATTGTCAAACTATTTGAAAATTATGTCTGCCTTCTGTCATGTGTCGAATCGCTTGTTTATTGAGGTCTTGTGCTTGTTTTACAGGCCAAGCCCGCTCCTCCGGCATGTACGGAGTGTCATAAGTTCGTGCGTGTTGAGTTTAAGGACAATGTCTGTTTCTGGTGTTCCAAATGTAACGTTGATGACCGATGTTCAGTGTGGCCCGTCTATCTAATGGTTAAGTTCCTTATCCAGAAGGAATTGCCTGGGTCTGACGGTCAGGCGGTCCAAGATCAAACCGAGGAGCGTCCGTTTCAGCCCATGTGGGCGCTTCTCATCCGCAGTCCGAAGGATCGGAGATGGCACTTCTGGCCTAGTTTGGGCCCGCTATGCAAGGCTTCTTGCAGAGGGTCCTGCCCACGCTGGTGTCGTCTTTGATCCCAAAGACTGTGGTCCAACCTCGCCCCATGTCTGGTATGGACCTTGCCCTTGGACAGGGTTCTGGTCTGGCTACCGGAGGTGCCATCTCGTATGGCCCCCTCCCCCCCCCCCATGGCGGTCCTGTCGGACTCAGTCCTGGCGGGTACTCTTCTCAGCTGCCACCTCCGGGTGGTCCAGTAGGGGTAGCCGGTCCCTCAGGCATGGGAGCCGTCTGCCAAGACAGAACCGTCCTCCATTTGTCTGGTTTGGTGCATGGCATCCACCCACCTGTAGTTGAGGCCGCACCGGTACCGGGCACCCATCCAGTGCTGCTTGGTTGGCCACCAACCGACACAGTGATGGGTGTTGCTGGCCAGGCGTGGTATACACCTGACTCGCCTGGTCCAGCGGCCATAGGTGGGGTAGCTGTTGGTGTCCGTCTATGGCCACGCTTCTCGAACCGTCACGGGTCCGCACGGTTTTCCGTGTGGGCCTACTCCATGGAACAGCCTGTTTCATGGGGTGGCGGCGGAACCGCATGGTATCAGTGTTGTTGGCTATCCAGCAGTGGCTCCTTGCCTTAACCTAACATGTTCTTAACTACCACTTTTTAGACGTGGTACGGCAGGTTTGGCGAGATATCATAGCTGGCGAATAGCCTCACATGATTGTTTTTATGGTAAGCAGCCAAAAGACCATGCCGTTTAGAAGGCCCCTCCAAATTTGATGGATGGGGAACTTTCTCTTAACTTATTTGTTACAGTGCGGTGAGGCGGACGCGGTCCCCAGAGACGAGTACCAGGAACTAGAATATGCTGTGTTTATGTATGTCAGCACAAGGTTAGAAGTATGTAAGTATGTACGTCCCTCACTCTGGATGACCTACGTCCCGACTGAAAAATAGCTGGTGGAAAGGCTCCATTTATACTAACTGGTGACGTCATCCATGCGAGGCTTAACCAATCAGCATGCGTCTTATGGGGAAGGCGTACATGACTACGACGTCCTATGAACTTCACCTTACCGACACATGCACGATGGTGATTTATCTTGACTTAGAAGTTTTAGAGAAAGCCTATTTCTGTTTATCTGATATCTCCGCCAGTTCTGGACCGATTTTTATTCTGTAAAGAGGTTCATGATTCCTGACGATCCTAGTTTTGAGTATTACCAAGACGCAGTGAAATGGGCCCGTATTTAAGGAAATTATTACGGGTGCGCCTAGACATAGGCGTGCCATTCCCCATACAGCAATGCACACAGCATGCATGAGCTATCTCAAATGAAGCGCACGCGCACTAAGCACTTTTACGGACTCTATTTATTTTAGACTTCTCTCCAGTGGTTACAAGCACAAACCTATATATCCAAAGGGGATGTGCTTGGAGCATCTCAGATTGGATTGTTTCATACCTGGGCAACCCGGGTCAGCTTGTACCCGACTGAGCAATCCGCGCTACACCTGCCAGAGCATAAGTAATGGTAAAACAATAAAGAGTCATTTCTAATCATCCATTTTTAAAGAGCCGACATGGTCTTATAAGATATTAGAACATACTCTAAAAATTACTATTTTTATTGCTTCCTCTTGCAATCTGGTAAATCCTATGGTATATGCGCAAAGTGTAAGCCTTGCTACACGGGTACACTCCCACTGCCAATAATGCTATAATTATAGCAACCTTTATTATTGGTAGGAGCCTACTAGTTCTAGCAATACTATAATATAGTGAAAACATCCATTGCTACTAGTAGAAAGAGATCTTCACTCGACCTTGCTCTTTATCAGAATGATGGGCAAAAACAGTCTGGTATTTATATCAGTATCACCTGTCAATCAAAAAATGCTATCATCGATTATGGGCTATAGCGAGAGATGCGTGATCTGATTGGTAATTTTGTACCTTCAAAACATACAAAAGATGGACAATTCAACTATGTTCGATTGCGATTTTGTTGAAAATGATCTCTGTTGTTCTGTGTGCATTGATTTAGGTCATGGCCATTATATACGAGTAATGAAAATTAATTTAGAACAAGTTGTAGATTTTCAGGAAGATATCCTACAAAATACAGCCTATTTCATCACAAAGTGTTTTAGAAAATTTTGTGAGATGATTCCAGTCTTTGAAGATATTATCCATCGTGCACATCACTCTGATTCTATTACTGTAGCATATTCCTGTGAACTAGAGCCTGGTTACAAAGTCAGTATTACTATGAAATATTCCTTTGTTGATCTGCACAGATTTTTCAAGCTACTGAATGAGATTCTTGCAGACCAAGCATACACGATATGTATTTTTTCTGACAGTGAATGGAGAAGTCAAAAAGAAAATATCTGTGAAATTCAGGCTGAGTTGGATTAGCAATATGGCTCAGAATGTATTGTATAAGAAAGAGGAGCAACTCTCCATGAGCACATTGCCAAAACAAGGTAATTCAGAAGAGAATTCTGTCTTTATATACACAAACTCAACTAATAATGCAAATCCTGTTCACCCAAAACTAATGTTAGCTGAACCCATCACACAAAGGACTAGTCAGTAAGCCGTTCTTGCTCGATGATGGACTTTGTCTCGAAATGACAGAATCAGAGATTAACCCCTCCCTTTACTGGTCAAACTGACCAAAGCAACTCTTCAGTGGCCTTGAGGCATGTCTATTAGCAGGTCAAGAGAGGAGTATTTTTGAAAATTAACCACTGGAATGACTGGCTTGGTAAGCGAGCCAGTCATTTCAGTGGTAAAATTTCAAAAAACTCTTCTTGACCTGCAAATGGATATTAGTAAGCCAAACTTTGATTTTTCTTTACCATTGCCCTTTTAATGGGCAAGTCGGTCACAAATTTCAGAGGTAAATTTGCAAAAAGAATAGACCGCTGATATTAAAATTTCTTGAAATGTTGACCATTAAAATGTTTAATTGATATAAGTAGTATTTTTAGTGCTTTGAGGCGCTGTTGAAACAAAAGGTGTTAAAGGTACCCTGCTTTTCAAAATCTCTACTACAGGCGAAGAGGATATGTACAAGACATGTTCTCCTTCGATCAATACTCACCATTCTATTACTTCTGATACAGCTAGCACTGATAGCTGGGACCTAGGACTATAGACTTAGAAAGCTTTACCGACTCCTGGAACCGGTTACTCGGCTCACAACTGCCGAGTACCCGTTTACCATGAAACTCATTCTTGTTTGCACAGCAACAATAGACACATGCTTTTTTGCAGTTGGAAGTCTTGAGATTGTTATAAGTCTGTTTTCTGTGTTAAATTGTGATAGCTTGTGCGCTCTCTAAAGGATATTTGGATTACCATGGATGCTGCCGATGATAACCAGGTCGTATATTTCCATGTTATTCCATAGTTAAAAGACTTAGGTCTTTAAAATTTCGTCTGTGTCGCATGTTCCAATTTGTAACCCCAAAGAATCTGGGACGTGTGTTAACAACGAAATATGCCAGATGATCGCCTTCCTTTAAACCCCAACAGGCGATCGGCAGATATGAAAATAGGTGTTGGTTGACGGTGTTTTTAACACGAATATCGGCTGACTTCGTTCTCCGTGAGATCCGAGCGGGTGACGTCACACCCGTGTTACTCAGATGTTTATGTGAATAAAATGTTTCATTAATTCGCGCATCTGATTCTAGGTGCTGCGTACTTTAATTGGTACCAGAAAACTTTGGAATTTTCAAGTTTTGCGTGTTTTCACAATCTGTTTGCAATGATCAGTGGTTTCAAAATTCTTGATTTAGATGTGTGGTCTGCGGTTTTACCGTGTGCTACAGCAGTTTGTTTACATTCTGTTGTTTCTTCACATATCGTTTTGGCCTTCGTTAGGAGTATAATTTATATTTATTAGTAAATATACCACGAATGCTATGCGATATGATTCCTGGTTCGGTTAAACATCCTTGAGGATCAGTGTATGGGTGTATTATTGCCCGCTTCGTTCTTGTCCTCATAATCAATGCGATCTTTGCTGTAACGTTGCGGGGTGGGGTGCGGGGAGGGTTTACAGTTAATTTATGGTCAAATATTTGAAAATTAATTGTCTGCCTTCCATCTCTGTTTCGTTCCGCTTGCTTATTGTAGGTTTGTTCTTATTTATAGGCCAAGCCAGCCCCGCAATCATGTGACGAGTGCCACAAATTCTTTCGGGTTCTGTTCAAGGACCATGTCTGTTTTCGCTGTACGAAGTGTAATCTTGACAGTAGGTGTAATGTGTGCGCAGTGTGGTCGGTCAACATGATGCTGAAGTTCCTTGCCCAGAAGGACTTGGCAGGGTCTGACGCGGGGTCAGGTGGTCTGAAAGTAAATCGCGGAGCGTCCGTTTCGGGGCGCTCCACGTCTGCATCCGGAGGTGGCGGAGATGGCACCGCCGGCGTGGTTTGGTCCGGCTATGCAAGGCTTCTTGCGTAGCATTCTGCCCACGCTGGTGTCGTCCCTGCTGCCAACAGTTGTAGGGCAGTCTCTCCCCATGTTTGATTCGGACCCTGTCCTTGGACAGGGTTCTGGACTAGCCACCGAGGGAGCCGTCTCGTACGGCCCCCTGGCAGTCCCGTCGGGCTCTGGCCTGACGGGGTCTGTCTCTCTGCGGCCACCTCCGGGTAGTCCAGATTTCAACTGAATTTGTCAGGAAGGATACTATCTTGCTAGGCTATAGGACATCTATACAGAATTTTGCTTGGTCAATATTTTGTGTGAAAATAATTGGTTTTATGAAAAATTGTCAAAGCACATCTTCTTAACCGCTTGATGGGTTTTAACCAAATTTTGCCAGAATGATCGTGCGGTGGTAGCTTCTAGAAGATCTATCAACATTCAATATCTGATTGGTCGATTTTTTTTGGTGCTCATCTTGGACGTACTGAAAATGTTCTGGAATCGTTTAAAATGCTGCTCGTCAATTAATAGCCCAATTTCAATAGTATATCTAGTGAACAGTCAATGAGTGAAGTAATATATAAGATTCATGCGTATATTGCCTCAGGCACAAATTCTCAGCTGGAAATTGCCTCGCAATGCTCAAAACCCTGGTATACAATGTACTTTGTATACTAGTCTGGTGAAATGGACGAAACTGCTCTGCTGCGAATAATCATTAAAATGGTATTAGCTAAAAAATATTGATTAATTCGCACATGCGCCAACTAATGAAGAGAAGTCTCACTTCTGCCAATAACCAGTATCCCACTCATATTACATGGATAGTTTATGTCTGCGTATTGATGTAGGCACAAAATCCACTGTTACAATAACCGATTGAGTCTCATAGCTGAACTACTACTTGCACCAATAACGAATATCTGGGTAAGAGATGCTTTTACTTTATGCCCGTCTATCACTTTAGCCAATCAGATCATGTGTCTAATGTTACACCTCATAATCAATAGTCTTGTAACACTTAGCTATACTTTATGTACATCTATAATTCAGCCAATCAGATCACACATCTATTGCTATAGCCCATACATGATATTCTTGTAACACTTGGCTATAATTTATGTGCGTCTGTAATTGAGCCAATCAGATTGCGTATCTATCACTATTGCCTATGGATGTCTATAAATCAGCCAATTAGATCCTGCTTCTATCACTATAACCCATACACTATATTCTTGTAACACTTGGCTATACATTATGTGAGTCTACAATTCAGCCAATCAGATTGCGTGTCTATCATTACAGCCCACAATCGAAATTGGTGCTGGCAAGTGGCTATAATTTATGCATGTCTATAACTCAATCAGCTTGCATGTTTATCGCTTATAGCCCACAATCAGTATTGATTGACAGTTATTTTTAATTTATGCACACCTATCGCTTTAGCCCATAGTCAATAATTGTGCATCTATACTAGTACTAGTAGTAATGGATGCTCTAATTATAGTACCGCTGTTAGTAGGAGTGTGGCATTGTTGCAAGGTCTATACTTTATGCAAATGCCATTGGATTTACCAGATCCGTAAGAGGAAACAAGGAAAATATGTATTTTAGGGTTTTTCCTAATATCTTGGAAAAAAGAAATATAATAACCATGGTTGCCGTTTTTAAAATGGATGATTAGAAATGTCTTTTTATTGTTTTACAAGTATATACGTTATGGCACATCTTGATCATCAATCTCATTAAAGTTCTTGTGTCCCATTAAATATAGACTTTTGTGCATGAGATATGAGATGCGGGCTGAGTTCTGCATGCAATTTCCTGACTCCATAATCGTTGTAACTATTGGACGCCATAATCGCTTAGCCTATTGTCTGTATATGCCATGATTTCTCGAACAAAAACAACCTGCCTGCACGTGCAAATAGTCATTTCCCTTCCAGCTCTGGAAGTGTAAGCATGCACATAGGTCATACTATTCACGGTAGTACATTCGACAGCCTGCATTTCAATACTGTTAAGCACAACTGTGTCAATTTCCAGAAGAAAATTAGAGAAAGCTTTCATATATATTTTTACAATAATTTGTGTGAAAGTTATTGCTATCAATGACAGCAACAACATTCAGTAAAATTATTGTCAAAAGAATTATTAGGTTACTACCTGGTACAGATTTGATACTAATTTGAATTAAAAGTGTTGCTACAAAGCTTTCAGTCACTATATTCTAAAATAATCATCGTAATTTGTAGTCGACTCTCGCTACGGATTTGCATAGCAATTTGATTGTAAGTTGTTAGTTTCTAAGGCACCAACAACATTGTCGAATTATTATCCACACATGTGCAATCAATATATTACTATTTAGGTAGAGTGAGCGTATGCCTATATAGGCTTTCTCGCCAAAATGAATGCTTAGAAAACGGCGTGTATGTTTTGTTGACAGATTTGTGCATTTGATTGAAATGTATTTGTTGAACAGAAACGCACGCACAGGGTAGCTAGGCGAAATATTTCCTTCCTGCAGGCAAAGCGTATTTTGGCCATATACTCACTCTACTTAGATAATAATACTGAGCGCTGTGTGATTCTATGGACAACAATTTGATAACGTTGTTGGCGCCTTAGTCAGCAACAACTTACTGTCAAATTGCTCTTCAAATACGTATAAACTGTTGACTGAAATTTTTGATGATTATTTTATAATACATGACAGCTGTTGCAGCAACACTTTTGGATACAATTTGTATCAGATATATAGCAGGTAGTAATTGCATTACATACTAATTATTTTGACAAAAATTTGACTGAATGTTGGTGCTGTCATTGATGGCAACAACTTTCACGCAAATTACTGTCAATGTATATAAAAGCTTTCTCCTAGACATTCACAGACTTTCTCTGAACATTATTGAAATACAGACTGTCGAATGTACTACCGTGCATACGCGTGCTTACGCTTCTAGAGCCGGAGTACAAATGACTATTTGCACATGCAAGCAGGTTGGTTTTGTTTGAGAAATTCTGGCTTGTGCAGACAATAGACTAAACGAACATGGCGTCCAATAGTTACAACGATTATGGAGTCTGTGCATTGCATGCTTGGTAGCATTGCACGCCGGGTAGCATTGCTTTCTGGGTAAATTGAATAGGCATCGCATATCTCGTGAAAAAGTGTCTAGATTTAATGGAACATGAGAGTTTTAACCATTGTGTTCGATAAACACTCTTTCATTGGCTCCCCCAAGTCACGTGGTTTCAAGGGGCGTGGCTTAATTGCTCATATACGGAGCGCAGAAATGGGCGTGTTCTGGTGGGCATGTTTGACGCCGACAAGAACCCGTCCCTTTTTGGCACTCTGTGTATGGGCAATTAAGCCACGCCCCCTCGAAACCACGTGACCTGCGAAGGCCAATGAGAAAGTGCGTCTATCCTATCCCATTAGGCCTGACGTCCACGCTGTCCAAGGTTATTACCCCCTAAAAACATAAAATGCATCACACAGCTGGGTTCTGTTTGGTTGAAGGGGTACGTACACGCGAGTAACCAGTACCCGTACATATAATTTTAAGCATTTGGATATATGTAAGATCCAATCTGTTAACATGTTCGTTGCGAATTGGATTGCTTGTTAATGTACAAATAACGGAAGTGCTTCATCATTTCCGTACCGCGCGAATGGCAAATCGCGTGCAGCTTAGACAAGTGTGTAGGTCATCTCTATTGAAACAGATTCCTACTCATAACCCCGGTTACTGTGCCGATACCGGGCCTTATTGGCCGGGTATTAGCCCAGTACTTGCCCGTTAACCTGCGTTATTGCGGTGGACCGTACAGTCGCCCCTATGCTGAATAATCAGGCATGTCTTGCTGTTAACAGTTACCTACAATTTTCCAAGCTGTCTAAAACCGCAGTGATGTCCTTTTAATAATTTTAAAGACAAATTACCACTTCAATGAATGACTGGCTCAATAAACGCTCCAGTCATTCCAGCGATAAATTATAAGAAATAGTCTTCTGGCCTGAAAACTGACATTCGAAAAGCAAATATTTTGATTTTGAACCTAATTTTGACAATTAAATATTTATGTGTCTTTGGATACGTTAAACCCTTTTTACCACCAAAGAACAAATACGAAAAATCATTAAAATATTTTCAAAATGCTGATTATTTTGAAACTAAATTTACTTGGAGATGTTTCGCTTGTGGCAGCAAAACTAGTTTCAAAATATTCACGAGCATTTCTGTGTAGTAGAATAAGTATTGTTACCTTAAATTTGAGATTCTGGGAATTCAGCGTACAAAGTGTTAAAATCGATCCAAACGCACTTAAAAAGTGGGCGGAGCTTAGCTACAATACAGCTCAGAGATTACGTAAGATGTTCCCAAAACACAATAGAACATACTGTTGAATATTTTGAACATAATGGACCTTTCCGGTTTTAGCTATGCCCCGCCCATCTCTAGCTAAGCTCCACCCACACCTCGCTTGTGTTTGGATCGATCGATCTCTGAACACCCTGACTATCAATTTCCAAAAGAACTACACAGGTAAGCTGTTAAATATTTTGAAACTAAATTGACTGGGCGCTGTTGCTGCCTACAGCGCCCAGTCAAATTAGTTTCAAAGTATTCAACAGCATGTTTTTTAAATAGCAAAGAATTACAAAGACATACAATTCATACAACGTGTCGGACTCTTTGAGATTTGATGATGGTCTATATGGAACCATTTGTGACGTAATGATTGTGACGTCATCATACACGCACTGAGCTGATTATGACGCCATACGAGGTCAGAGATGGATGGATACTCTGGAAGGTGAATTGGATTGGTAGACGTTGCTGGCAACAATGTCTTCCAATCCAACGGACTTTTCCATTTTTGAGCTGTGCCCCGTCCATCTCTAGCTAAGCTCCACCCACACCTCGCTCGTGTTTGGATCGATCGATCTCTGAACTCTCTGACTATCAATTTCCAGAAAACTATACAGGTAAGCTATTGAAGCAGCAACACAGGGGTCGAAAAGTAGCAAATTATTGTTGCCCCAAGGGGAAAATCGGCCATTTAAATTAGGTTGCCCGGCTGTATTTCCAGGTTGCCCTATTTCTGTAAATTTAATTCCGTTTAAAATATGTATTGTTGTAAGCTATACAGACTACATAATCCTTGTGAATACCAACTCAACCATTTAACAGACTAAATACATACTCGCCATGAGTACTTATGCAGGTTCTGAAAATAACACATTTTCTAGGTTAGCCCGCAGGGCAACCAGTGTGTCAAAATTTGGTCGCACTGCAGTAAAATGTCGTTGTCCCGGACCGCAGGAAGGTGTACGTCATCCTACACACAGGTTCTTTATATGACGTCATTACTCTGGAAAGGTCCATTATGTTCAAAAGATTCAACAGAACATTTCTTACATTGTGTTCACAATTCACCTTTCCAGAGTATACATCCATCATCTGACCTCGTATGACGTCATAATCAGCTCAGGGCGTGTATGATGACGTCACAATCATTACGTCACAAACGGTTCCATATAGACCGTCATCAAAACTCAAACAGTCTGACACGTTGTATGAATTTTATGTCTTTGTAATTCTTTGCTATTTAATAAACATGCTGTTGAATATGTTGTAACTAATTTGGCTGTGCGCTGTATTTGCCATAGGTAGCAACAGAACTCAGTCAAATTAGTTTCAAAATATTCAACAGTTTACCTGTATAGTTTTCTTGAAATCGATAGTCAGGGAGCTCAGAGATCGATCGATCCCAACACGAACGGGGTCTGGGTTGAGCTTAGCTAGAGATGGGCGGGGCATAGCTAAAAATGGAAAAGTCCATTGTACTAACTACTAACTAACGTGTTTCTGGTGTTTTGTGGGTTTTTGGGCAACATTTTAGGCAATACCTGAGCTGTAGTGTACGTGAAGATAGACATGGAATAATGTACCACTCATTTGATGAAATGTGACGTTATGAATAGAACAGTTTCCCATTACAAATCTGACAATACCATCTTCTATAGATACCGTTTCTTTAATGATTCAGGATAACCGTAGGTAGCCCTTTGATGGCTAAATTTGGTCAAGAATAAAAAATATTTGCTCATTGAATGTCCAGTTGAAGACTATTTTTGAGAATTATCGCTGGACAGAGTAACTCGGTTATCTAGCTAGTTATTCCAGCGGTACAATGTCAAAAATAGCCTTCTCCTGGCCTGGAAATGGACATTGCACGAGACCACTGCATATGTCGGTTTTCGGCCGGTAATCGTTAATGACAGCCGCATTGTTGAATTGTAACATTTTTTATTTCCATTGTTCAATTAGATCGATAATGCGCTCCCGCGCTGTCATCTGCAAGTGTGCGTGTGCGAGAAACATAAAACTCAGTAACGCTATACTTCCGAGTGATTGGACACGGTCTCATTAACCCATAATCCGCTAATATTTATAGAGCCAGTCATCAGCTAATTTTGTTTCGTTCACACAATAATATAGCTACTCCGATCTCATTCTGAACGCGGTGCTGCTGTATGAGTGCAACCGCTTTCAGCGTCAGTTTTCAAAATTATCACAGTCGTTCTAGAAGCAGTATGACAGCTAACATGGTAAAAAAAATATGTTGAATAAGGCGTTGCATGAGAATTGTTAACTGTCTGCCTGCTATATTTACGGAGAATACATTTCCCCTGGAGCCTAGCTCTAGATATACTGAGCTTAAGGCACCAACAACTTTCAATCAAATAGTTTTCAAAACATTTAGCTGGTCAAGAGTTATTATCCATTGAAATTGTCCGGTGTTTTGCAGCTGTTAAACATATGTTTTTCTTTCCTTCCAGATGGCGTTTCGCTTGTCCAAGCAATTTTAACATAAGAGAATCCAGTGAGTGACTCGTCGGCACGTTCTGCCAGCTATACCAACCACAGAATGCACTTTAGTCAAGCATTCCAGTTACCACGGTAGTAAACAACACATGGTATCGTATAGAAATATATACTATCAGAAAGTAAGTGGAATCGATGCTTTGTGAACCAAAGTACACGGGAATAGTGCAAGCGCAGTGAGTGGTTGATTGCTAGGTGGAAATAGTGTTACAAGGAAACGTAGCTGTTTTGTTCTTTATAGAAACGTAGATAGAGTTAGTGACTCGACGCGGTGGCATATGAAACCTGAACTGTAAACAAATCGTACAAACATTCTACAGATGTGTCAAAATGTAAATATGTTATGAATATTCAACGAATTGTGCTAGAGTTACATGCATAGGTACATACCTGTACGAGAAACACAGGTGCGGGCGAAGTGTATGCGTAGGTAGCTTTATTAAATTACGTATTCGCGACCGACCGTATATTGAGAGGCGTAATGCAAAACGGCTCGAGAGAACGTTGACCTCTGCTACCCGTACAGTAGTTTCAAGGGCTGATCGTGTGATAGGGAGATAGAAGATGTCTGTGAATTGGCGTGATCATTGTAACGTGAAGGCTTTCGGTCTGGACCACGATAATGGGATGCTGTTTGTTACGTCACAGGTACATATATAGGCATAATCAAATCTGTCTATACTATATTAATGTCTAGGCTAGTAGGATGAGCCAGTTTTTGGTCGACCTGGGGAAAAAATTATAATGTTATCAAAACTTGCGGAATTATATTCCCACATATCCCTAGTATTACAGAAAAAGAGTCGCAAGTGATACCTTTTGGGGAAAATCTTGGACAGCACTTTGAATTTGATCTATTTTTTGTATTCTTACAAACTGTAATTATATGATAGATGAACGTAAAATCAGTTTTTCGCCACTTCTTTTATAACTACAGAGCTGAAAATTGGCACAGTTCTTAAAGATATAATGTTATAGCTCAGCATTACATAACGGTTGAGTTATTTTGAAGACAGCGTGGCAAATTTTGGTATAACCATACAAACATGCACTAAATCAACATATACATTGTAGTTCCCAATGCCAGTCCCTCCAATTACAATATGTCTAATTTCTCCATCATGTCAACGCAATTTGCAAATAAAATTTATCAGAGTATGCCATGGTTTGTCAACAATTAATATTGGTTCAATCCTGACGTCCGAACATGGTCATTTATGATAATAAATGGACCGGGGTAATATTAGAAAACATTCTAGAAAGTACATTGTAAAACTAGTTTTGCTTTTACATTGTATTTCTCGACACACAATTATTTAATATAGTTTTTTAAAAAGAAACACGTGCATTTAGCACATACTATTACTGAAATTATTCAGAGGCTATTAAGAAACACAAAAATGAATGAGCCAAATGAAAATGTGACCCTCCCATTTCCGCATACTTTATCTGAGGGAAATTGCGTTATCTGTCGCAACCCTTTGGATGGAGATAAGCAAAAAGTGACACCAACCGCTTTCAGTAGCTTCCGTTCGCGAACTTATAGTTTAAGGGGTAAAAGGACAGCAACCCAACACGTGCAGGGTGGGGCGAAGGCAGCACCTAGGTCTCACCTCTGCTGTTCTTCCATTTGATCTTATTCCTCACTCTCTCTATCTCTCACCCTCTATCCCCTCTCCCCCCCCCCCCCCTCTCTCTCTTCTCTCTCTCCCTACTCTCCCCCACCTCACACTCAACATCCACACACGTATGCACACTAATAGACTACAATTAATTAAACTATTATGATTATGCGCCATTTTGTTGTAAAAAAAGGTTTGTATAATCTGTATGTGTATGGGAGACACGGGCATAAGACTCTAAGTCTTATCGTGCTTCCATCTGAACAAAAAATAAATCACGTTTAAACCAAATGTAAGACAACGAAGGAACTTGCCCTGCAAGAGGATTTCCAGACATTGGACGCAATCCGGATAAAAAAAATTCACATCCGGATCGGATCATATTCTGGATCTGTAGATATCTCTGAAACTACTGGCCCAATTGGGCACAAATTTTAGCACATGAAAAGTTGTGAACATATACTAGGACTCCACAACTTTGGGCGTGATTCTGAAATCGGGAAAATCCGAAAAGAATCTGGAAAATCCAGAATCCGCAGCTACCGAGATTATATCGACCTTTTCTACAAGATGTTGTTGTCTCTTTAATTTTAGTATCAAAAGGACATGTCTATTTTAGCTTATCTGATCTATGAAGAGAAGAGAAGAAACTTGGCGCACCATCCAGTGATAGATGTCGGTGACATCGTCCATTTTATAAGTTTAAAAGATTGAGTTTATATCTGTAGCAGCCAAACTCAGGGTTCCCGCTGTGAAGCCTGAATTCCCAGAATATCAATTTCAGAGTAATCGTACATGTGAGATGTTGAGTATTTTGTGTCTATGTTCTTGCTTACTACTCAACACCTTGGTTTGTATTTTACTATATTTATTAACTACAAATTATGCTACAAACCGGTGTAATATTAATACTAGATTGGTTAGACACGGAGTGTATGTCTACACAGGTTGCTTGCCGGGGCTCAACTGATGATGCTCGTGCATGCTCGTGTGTTTCCGTAAAGCATCGGAACTATATGGAAAGCTTGGCCATCACACATATTCACCGCAAAATTACTGAAAATAACATTGTTTAAATTATATACTTTTAGAGGCGTAAACTGTGAGCCTATATGTAATGAAACGAAATAAAACTTAACATATGATGATTTTATTCCATATAAATTAATATAATTTTTTAAACTGCGAAATTGAAATAGAAGTACGTAAGTTAAGATTTATTTCGCTTCATTACACATAGGCACATAATTTAAGCCTATAAAAGTATGCAATTTTAACAATTTTATTTTCAATCATTCTGGTGTGAATATGCACCTTTTTAACAGTATTAGCTTTCTAACATCTATCTGGTGAGCTCCGTGCCATTTTACAAAATCGCCAGCATTCTGAAGGGCACTTATACATGTACAGCTCCCAGGTAATTTGGTTTCAAAATACCAGAGTAATTTCTGAATTTTAAAGGATATTGATGTTTTGACCTTTCGCCTTCAAAGGGTTAATTTAACAGAGCTATAGCTTTGTAGGTATTCAGTGTTTACAGCATTTGAACGCAGAAGCCATACAAATCTCAGTATTACATATTTCGATTTTTAACATAAATGAATACTACAATCACATCCTATTTCTAGCCAATAATACTAATTACTTAATTATTCACACACCACGAGACTCGCACCCTCAGTGGATGAGTCTCATACCGTGTGTGTATAATTCATTTATTGTCTGCCTGCTAAATTTATACAGACTACATTTTCAAAATATTCAGCATGCCCAGAGTTATTAACTATTGATATTATTGTCTGGTAACCTGCCGCTGTCAGACAACTAATAAATAACTATTCTATAATACCACATAAGTACACGTTGCCAATAACGCTAAGTTGTTGGCAGACATAATTCTAGGTAAGTGATTTGGTTATATTCCCTTATATAATAGTTAGAAACCGAAACAGTGGCCAAAGAAGGACTGATTGAAACCGCATGATTGTTAGAAACTACTTCAGTCAGTCACAGACCACAGTAAATCATCATCATCATCATCATCATCATCATCATCAGTGCACTTTGGTCGTCGTCGTTAGGAAAGATTTGTGGAGTCACTGGGAATGTGGGATTATTGCACGTTATCCAAGACAACGAATTGAAATGTACAATGGCGACTATGACAGACCACAACACCAAAGCTAAATGTTAGCGACTACGATGACAAAGAGAATGACAACAGTAGTTTAGACTAGGAACAGCAATGATAGTAATCGAAAATAACGACGAAGACGACGAGGATGGCGAAGACGGCGACGATAGCAGCAACACCAACAATGACAGCACCAAACGATTCAAAACATTGACCACGACGACTACGAAATGAATACTAACAACATGAGCATCACCATCACGAACAAGCTCAACAATAACAACATCTACAACAACAACAACAACAACAACAACTACTACTACTACTACTACTACTACTACTACTACTACTACTACTGCAATAACAACAACTCCAACAAAAACAACGGCAACAGAAACGACGAGAACGACAAACAGCAACAACAACAACAACAAATACCGGAACAACAACAACAACAACAACGTCGAAACATATATATGTGTATATTGTATTCGACAAGAAAAATTGTGGATATAGTGTATACTAGCTACTACTCGATGTAACTACTATGTATATATCCCCCCATATACCATGGAACGTGGTCTGGGGTGTAAATAGACCATTTCATTTCATTTCAAACACTGAAAACATTTCCTACGCGTTATCTAACCAATGAAAATATTTCCTACGCGTTATCTAACCAATGAAAATATTTCGTTGAGTATTACACGTGTGCTCATATCAGGAAATATAAAACGAGCTGAAGGCCGTGTTAAGATGGTAAATGTATTTAGGCACTTAACTAGACAATGGTAGCTATCATACAACCCGGGTAACGCGGGTTGCTGGGCATGTATTGGCACAGTATCGTCCCGGTAACGTGCGTTATCAGGGAAACGGTTTCATATACCTTTATTTAAGGTAACAGGTATCGGTATGTTTTATAAACATCGCCTGTTTATTCCACAGTGAATTCTTGGACAAGGGATGAATCTAGTCTTAGCTATGCCCCTCTAGCTAAGCGCCACCCACGGTTTACCCGTGTTGGGATCAATCGATCCCTGCACTCTCTGAATCTCAACTTCCAGAAGACTATACAGGTAAGCTATTGAATATTTTGAAACTAATTTGACTGGGTGCTTTTGCTGCCTATGGCAGCAACAGCGCCAAGTCAAATTTGTTTCAAAATTATCAACAGAATGTTTCTTAAATAATAAAAACATACAATTCGTATAGCTTGACGAACTATTAAGCGTTTATGACTGACGAAATCGCGCCATTCATGACGTAATTGATTATGACTTCAGCCTACATATGACGTCATATATTTGATCGATAAACTGGATTCTTCTAGTGAAACGACCGGTCCAACCTAGGGCCATTGTTGACCATGTTAATTTCAATATTTGCTCAACAATAAATAATGTTTCAAAATTTGCTTGTGTGTTTATTTCAGTGGAGTAGTCGACCAATTAGCGTGCTGCTGTACGCCATATACCAGACCATAATCGTAGTGTTCTTGTTCGCTGTGTTGGTATACGCCCCTATCTCTCATAACCTTGGTGCCAAGTTCCTCATATTCCTCACGTATTGGGGCTTCCTGTCGCTGTTCGGATGCTTCATCTTTAGATGCTGTACAGCGTGGCTATGCTATTTTCTAGGGATAAAGAAAGGTAACTGAACCATCTAGTTATTACATCTTCCCTACCCATGTATAAGCTAACTTAACCCAACACACCGATTTACGGCCTGCACTATCTTCTCATACCATACCAAACTCTACCGCGGCGCACTTCACCTCGTCGCTCACTACCCCGTTCTTCCCTACCCTGCTTGTGTTTGCACCATCCTTTCTGCCAAATAGTCACTGCGTTTCTTGTTTTGATAATATAATAATATATAATACGTTTTCCATGATGCTGGTACATGGTACGTTATTGATAATACAGTAAAACATCTTGAAACCACCTTATAGAGCACCACGTTTTGGTCCCTAAAAGGTGGTCTCATAATAGAGGGATTCCTCTCTAGCTATGCCCCGTCAATTTCCAGCAAAGCTCCGCCAACGTTTTATGCACATGTTGGAATCGATTTGAAACATGAATTCCCAGAATCTGAATTTCAAGTTAATTATACAGGTAAGTCATGAGATATTTTGAAACTGATTTGACTGGTGGGGGTGAAGGAGGGGTGTTGTTGCTGCATCTGGCAGCATCAGCTACCAGTCAAATTTACAATTAAATTATTGAACAGAACGTGAGTAAATTGTGACTCTAACAAATATTTACATTTCGTACACTTTTGTGACAATTGTTGATTTTCGTGGCAGAGCTACGTCATTTGGATTGTGACGTAAGCTGACGAATGACTATTTGAATATGACGTCAGATACTTGAGTAACAGAACGAATTCCTCTTTCTCCTTCGATTAATACTTACCATTATATTACTCTGATAATACAGCTAGCTGGCTAGCTGGCTCTAGGAATCTAGATTTAGAAAGCTTTACCGGCTCCTGAAACCGGGTACCCGGCTCCCAACAACCGGGCACACGTCTGCCAGTGAGACTCATTCTTGGTTGCATAGCAACAAGAGCTATACATGTTTTTTGCATATAGAAAGATCTTGGTGAGTTTTCTCAAAGTTTCTTAAGTCTGAAATTTCGTATGTGTTGCGTGTCCCAATTTCTGCCCCCGAATCTGGGACGTGTGGTTGCAACGAAATGTGCCAGATAAGATCGCCTCCTTTAATCCCAACGGCGATCGGGCAGTAATATGAAATTGGATGTTGGCTATACGATTTCTAACACTAAAATCGGCGGACGTCGTTCTCCGTATTATCCGAGCGAGTGACGTCACACCCGTGTGATTTCTCGGATTTTTATGGTGAAGTAAATGTTTCATTAATTCGCGCATCTTATTCTGGGTGCTGCGTGCTTTTTTGTACCAGAAAGTTTAGAATTATGTCAAGTTTTGCGTGGTAATCACGATCTGTTTGCATTGATCGACGGTTTCAAAATTCTTGATTAAAGATGTGTGTTCTGCGGTTTTACCGTGTTCTACAGCAATTTGTTTATTTATTTTGTTGTTTCCTTCACGTATCGTTTTGGCCTTCGTTTGAGTAGTATAATTTTGAAATTAATTCTTAAATATACCGCGAATGGTAATCGATATGGTTCTTGGTTCCGTGTGATACATCCTTCAGGATCAATTTATGGGTGTATTAGTAGCCCGCTATTGTTCTTACGCGATCTTCGTTGTAACGTTGTGGGTGTGGGGGTGCTGAAGTGTTCACATTTAATTTATGGTCAAAATATTTGAAAATTATTTGTCGGCCTTCCATCCCTTTTTCGTTCCACTTGCTTATTTTAGGTCTGGGCTGGAGCTGAGGCAGGCCACCCTGTGCCACCTGTGGCACTGTCTTGCGTAAATGACGGCCTGGCGCTGACGATGGACGATTTGGCCAGTGTGCACGCGCATGTTTCGAAGTCTAGGAGGCAGATAGTCCTTGACCATATGGGTCCGGCTATGGCTGTCAGGGAGCGTTTGCTTAGAACGCCCCTGAACGGCCGTAGCATCTTTGGTGGCCACGCACGGGCCATCTTAGAGGGCACTGCTAACATAGCGCAGAGTCGGTTAGTGGTTAACCTGGAGCTAGAACTAGTGCGCCAGGCACATGCACTAGGGGCTGTGGCTAAACCGTTAACTGCTCAACCTTCCTCCAAGAAACAGAAAAAGCATAAGAGCAAGGCGAAAGCCAAGCCAGCTTCTGCTATTGCTGAGCCTTTGCAGCCGCCTGCGGCTAAGAAGGCGAGGAAGGTTGTGGAGGCTCCTGCCCACCCCAGTGTTGTTCCTGATCGCTCGAGAGGCGGGAGGGGCAAGGGGAAGGGCAAGGGTAAGTCCACCAAGGGCGGAAAGAAGGGAGCTGGTCATACCTGAGGGTATGGTAGCTCCCTTCGTATCTGCCTGGACCGTGCCTGTGTGACACGAACAGTGGTACCAGTTAGACCGGTCAAGCCAAGACCTAAATGGTTCTCACTCTCTCTTGTTAAGAGGTGGGGGGGGGGGTGGAGTGGATCGCGACCCAGACACCCGCATTAGGCGTCAATACATCTATAGTGGGTGGAAGGCTCATGCGTTTCGTCGAGGCTTTTCGAGGTGTGACGTCAGACAGTCTGGTCCTGGGTTAGATTTCCCAGGGGTACATGCCAGAGTGGTGGAATTTCCGTCATAAATTCTGTATGGCACCTGTGTGGACTCCCATACCAAGGGAGCCAGACAAGTTAGAAGCCATTCAAAACGAAGTGTCGGGCTGGAAATGATGGCAGAGGAACTGGCATTGGAAAAGTTTCTTCCAAAGGTCAGGGGCAAGGTGATATTGATATTGTCGGACAATTCGACAGTAGTATCATACATAAATCGCCAAGGCGGGACCAAGTCACCCACACTGTGTGTGAAGGTGTGGCACTTGATTCAATGGTGCAGGAATTACTCAGTTGTTTTGAAACCAGCTCGCATTCTGGGGGATTGAACATTCTGGCGGATGCTCTGTCTTGCAGACAGAGGATTCTGCCGACAGAATGGTCTCTCAACCCTCCAATTCTTTAAAGGATCTTCGAGCATTGGGGCAAACCAAATGTGGACTTGTTCGCCACAAATGAAAATGCTCAAATCATGGCTTATGTCTCGCCGATTCCAGATCCAAATACCGTCGATACAGATGCTCTGGCGATAAGCTGGAGAGGAATGGACGCTTACGCATATCCGCCCACCATTCTTCTGCCGAGGGTTTTGGTGAAGCTCAGGGAGGAGCCGTGCCTGGTCCTACTAATAGCGCCATTTTGGCCCACCAGGTCGTGGTTCACGGATCTTCTGGATCTGCTGGTGGACAATTCAGTGCAGCTGCCTGAGATTCCGAACATAATCTCCCAGGCCAAGGGCCACTTCCTACACGAGTGGCCCAAGATGTTCAAATTGACTGCGTTGATGTTATCAAACAACATTCCACGTCGGAAGGCTTTTCTCAAAAGGCTGTAAGTTTCATCGCAACCGCGAGAAGGAGGTCAACCTTCAAGTTATATAACCACAAGGTTAACAAATTTGCAGAGTGGTGTGAAGGAAAGGGTATAGATACCTTTCAATCAGCTATTCAGCAAATAGCAGACTTTCTCTGTGAGCTGTTCTTTACAGGACTGGCTCCTGTCACAATTGCTGGATACAAGTCAGCTTTGGCATCAGTTATCCTTTGTCTAGCCAACAGGGATAGTCCAGAGGTGGCCCAGTTGAATGTGATGGTGAAGGGAATGAGCAATCTCCGACCGAGACAACCGGTAGTCATTCCAGCCTGGAGGCTATCTTTAGTGCTTAATGTACTGGCCAACCACCCTTTCGAACCGTTGCGTTTGGCTAGTCTAAAGCATTTGACTCTAAAGGCGTTTTTTTCTATTGGCAGCTTCCTCAGCAAGAAGGCACTGTGAGATCCATGCACTTTCAGCAGAGAGGGACTGATTTATTGTCTCCGGAGAGGGTCTGCGATTGCTGCCAAGAGCACAGTTTATGTCAAAGCATCAATCTTTGGAGTATCCCGACAAACCGATCATTATACCAAAACTAACAAGGTTTGATCGTGATGCCAGTGCCTGGTGTCCAGTCCGTGCTTTAACTAAGTACAAGAAACGGACGGACTCTCTACGCACAAATGATAGACATCTGTGGATCTGCCATAAGAAGCCATATGGCGCCACATCCATGGATTCTATCTCTCGTTGGGTAGTCGAATGCATACATACTACCCACGAGATTGCGACTGGGCACCAGGTGCAATGTGCTAGGGCTCACGATATTAGAAGAATAGCGCCTCGACTGCCCTATTCAATGGTGTCCCATTAGAGGATATTATGTCCGTTGCACAATGGCACTGTGAGTCCTCTTTCACGGATTACTATATGAGGGGCATGTCAGACTCAGCCAATCCACTCGCTTTAGCTGTTTTGAGACGATGGTTTATGGCTAAACTGCTCTCCTCCTTTTGGTACTTTGAAAAGCAAAAGTAGTAAGAACAGACATGGTCAGGCGAGAGGAATTCAACCTTATGGAACACGTTTGGTCGAAAGTATGTTGGTTGGTGGCTCCACATCTGCAATCCATAATTCATGAGGCAATTCAAGTTTGACAGTTTTTTGTATCATGTTTATATATCATGATCATTCATCTTATGTATTCATGCTCATTCCCAGGCTTATATGTGCAAAGAGCAGTTAACCGTCTTCGCATATTTGTGTTTTCAGGCGAGGTGCATGTTCGTGAGTTCTCTCCCTTTTAGGAGAAAAAAGGGGAGGTGTGGGGACAGCGGTGATGCGAATGTGATTCGGTCCCTGAACTTGTCGCTCCTTTTAGGTCTCCGTATGTCAAGGTTAAGTCTAAGATCTTTCTCCAGGGGCAAAAGAAGCTATGTATGGCTTGCCCCTTCCCAAAAGGTTACCGACTAAATCTGGTGTTATCAAAGAGTAATATAATGGTAAGTATTGATCGAAGGAGAATGAAGGAAATTTCAATTTCCCTTTCTCCGAGATCTAACAATACTTACCATTATATTACAGACCCTGCCTCCCAGCCCCACGGAGGCAAGCCATTGGTATTCTCTTGTTTGGTAGCTATGCAAACAATATGAGTCTCAATGGCAGATGGGTATCCGGTTGTTGGGAGCTGGGTACCCGGTTCCAGGAGCCGGTAAGGCTTTCTAAATCTAGATTCCTAGAGGCAGCTAGCCAGCTAGCTGTATTATCAAAGAGTAATATAATGTATTGTTAGATCTCGGAGAAAGGGAAATTGAAATTTCCTTCAATTCAAGTCACTCAGCATGTTCATTTTCAACCACACGGTGGTGGTTACTTAAAGCAGGTTGTCACATTGCGACCATATGTGATCATCCATCTTAAGAAACCATCAAAGAACTGTCATACTTGACCTCAAATGTTGGTGTCATCCTTAGCTTCAAATGTCGGTGCCATCCTTGGCACTAAAGTACACACGGACTCTCGAGCAGCGTTGCCTACTCCACATGACACATTCTAAGAAATCTTCACTATTTTAATCTGCAGCCTGTACTGATTCTGGCAGTATTCCATGGTATTTAAAGGTACAGTGGATCTTCTACAATCTGGCTACAAACACAGGTGCTATCATCAGCGTCTTGTACTGGGGGCTAGTTTACGAAGGTATGTTTCATATTATGTTTACCGAGAATAACTCATGTTAGAAAACATACTAATCATACATAAATACCATGCACAGTGCCAATTAGTTACATACCAGGCACGCGCGCCGAACTTACGTACACATACATACTCATATACTAATTATTTGTGTACAGTATAGCTCATGAATAAGATTCGAAAACAAAAACAGAAACTTGTCAGTTAGTCAGAAATGTTATGTTGAATATTTTGAGCATAATTCGATTGAAAGACATTGCTGCCATGGGCAGCACATGGCAGCAAGGTCTTCCAATCCAATAATGTTCAAAATATTCAAACGCGGTGCTTTTGGAAACATTTAAAGTTATTTCTGAGCTGTACTTTAGCACGTGTGATGGTTTACGAAATGTTCAATAATTGGTCATATTCATTTTAGAAATAAAACTAGAATCTGGCATTAATAGTCAAACTAGACAACGTTTGGTTCTATCGCCGCCATGTGAGTGGCACATAACATGGGTCATCCACTCTAGGAGTGGGTGACATCTATGGACCTGACGAGTGACATAAACAATATGGTCGATGGCTATTACTATATCCAGAAATGCTGTGCGCAGTCCTTGATCGAGTATCGATCTGTTGTAGATCGGTTCAAGGAGAAAAATCTCTTGTTGCAATTCGGCCACCAGGCAGCCAGGATAACTTAGGTCCTTGGTGATCACAAGATTGGGCATGATCGTATTAACTAGGATTATCTATTATCAACAACGTCTACCCAACTAGCAGAGGAGATGAATGAAGACACTGCAACTCTAGGCCATCAGTAATGTAGGAATCCAATTTTAGCTATGCCCCGCCCATCTTTAGCTAAGCTCCACCCACACCTCGCTCTTGTTGCGATCGATCGATCCCTGCACTGTCTGAATCTCAATTTCCACTAAAAAGTAACTATACAGGTAAACTGTTCAATATTTCGCAACTAATTTGCCATGGTGCTGTTGCTGCCTATGGCAGCAACAGTGCCCAGTCAAATTAGTTTCAGAATATTCAACAGCATGTTTATAAACGGTAAATACATACAATTGGTACAACAACACTTAGACCGTCATCAATTAAGCGTTCGTGACGATCTTAGCTACGTCATTCATGATTATGACGTCAGACTGCACGTCATTCATGATTATAACGTCAGACTGCACATTGCGTAGTGATTATGACGTCATTGATTGGTGGATAAACTGGAATCCGCCATTAGAGTGGAACAGAGATATTTACGTCATCAGTTATGGTGGGTCAGGATGTGATTCCACGTCACTGAATGTTGCATATAATCACCGTCCTACCCAGGCAATACCTCTTCTATCTGCATAGCCACGACACACCAGAGCAGGGCCAGCGTGGATGGGACGAGGTGGTGTGAATCAACCTTATTAGTTGTATAGATATAGCTATCGAGTCAACAAGGTGGTAGGTAGACAGGCTCTAGGGAACATCTGCCACAGCACAGCCAGTAGCATATGCCCTGGATGGGAGTCGCTTTCAGCAGGAGACATAGCAACACTACGTCTCCCACTGAAATCGTCTCATGTGGTGGGTGGTCTCTAGAGGTAGTCACTATATTGACAGCCCACGCGATTCCAGCGCTATTAACCAATGCGCAAGGAGCAAGCCCGACACAATGTTTTAGCATAGTTGAATTATCTGTCTGGACCAGTCAGAGGCTTCTAATCCTATTTGCCCAACAGCTGAGCAAAATAATTCTATTGTTCACAGCCTTGTTTGTCTGAATAGCCCACACATATTGGCCCTAGTGATGTAATTTCAACTGCCAATGCAGCTGTCAGTATGCCAGTCTTAATTACATCTTCAAAGGAATGCAGACATGGATTATTTGACAAATTCATAAATGCACCCCCACTTTAAGATAGAGGCAGAATTGATTGTCAAGTCAGGTCTGAATATTGGCAACACGGTTAACATTTGATGTAAAAGATGCATATTTTCATATACCTGTAAAAAGACGGTTTTAAAGTACCTGAGCACCGCGTTTCATGACGCAGTCTATTAATGGACGGATTCACTTCTATGTTTGCTAAGACCATTTCTCCGTAGTTTGAACTTATGTTGGAGTGGATTTATATACTTTGTACCCGGAATTCACAGAATCCCAATTTCAGATAATTATACAGGTACGTTTTTTGGATATTTTGAATCTAATTAACTGTTTGACGAATTCAATGTCTTTACCGTATAGCTGTGTTGAAATTGCGACACTAGAATATCACGTTAACTCTCACTCTGATGTCAATATTCTATCTTTTACTGTGTCAATAGCAAAGAAACTTGTGTACATTTTCGAACAATTTTGGTGGACGATGTTGCTGTCTACGACAGTTCATATTTTAATTTAATCTAAAACTTTCAAATTTTGACATCAGAGTGGTAACGCTTAAAGCAGCGACATCGATGTCTTCCAATCCAATTTTGTTCAAAATATTCAACAGGATGCTTTATTATCCCCACGTGGTTTTTTTTAAATGGATGAGATACAGCAATTGTCGCCATCCGGCTGTCCGTCCGTCGGCTATCTCCACCGAAAACCATTTGGTGGAATTCAATCCTATTTATTACGTGAGCTACCCATATGATTTGGGACTGCAAGACGACAGTTACATTAGGCTCCGCTCCCAGGGTGATTGCGTCAATGCAGTACGGAGGTGTGTGCGTGCGGGCGGGCGGGTGCGTGCGCGCGCGTGCGTGTGGCAGAACCACAATGTTGGCGGAATTTAACCAAATTTGGTATGATAAACACACGTGTGATTGAGGACTGTGAAGCTGGTGTGGGTGGTTTGGAGGTGGGGAAAGAATAGCAAAGTTGGCGGACGCGTGGGGATTTGGGATGGCGTGACATAGTTTTATTTTGGAACCATGTTAAGTTACGTCTAAGCTGTACTGTATTTTGTTTGTTTAGACACTGGATATTTGTAGGAGTTTGCTCTTTTACCTTTTAATATCTGCCGTTTTGTTAATTCACAGGCTACTTGTCATTCGGGAATTTCTGTACACACGGTGCCAATATCATCATCATCATAATGGACCTATTTATCACCGCTCATCCAGTCCGCATCCTTCATTTCTACCAGACAATGACTCTTGCCTTCCTCTATTCGTTATTCGTGGGAGTCTACTGGGCTGCTAGAGGAACAGATGAATTCGGCAATCCGTATATATACGCATATTTTGACTTTGATAAAGTCCCTGGGCTAGCTTCTGGATTGTTAGTTTTGCTTGTTCTAGTCGCGGCACCTGTCGCTCATTGTGTAATATTCATAATATATCAAGCAAGATTACTCCTATTAAGAAAATGTGGCGGTGGTAACCAAGGGTTACAAGAGGAATCGGCAGATCCCGGTGAAATGGTGTGCTTAGCTTGATATTGGTACATTTGAGTGTTAACACTTACCTCCATTGACGTCATTACAGTCAGATTCACATAAGTAAACGCTCAAAACGTCACTGCTGGCTGGTAAGGACAACGGCCAGCAGCTGGCCCACATTGAGTTTCTATTACACAAAAAGATATCACATCTTAAACAGTTCATATGATAAACTAAAATCACAATACTATTCCAGTCTTAGAAAGTGCATCCACAGGTCTAAACATTAATGTATTGGTTTTTTTATTTTTGTAAAATGTTATTTTCATTTTATAAAACAAATATAAAAATTAATACACAAATGTATAGAAAATAGTCTTAGCTTTCTAGTGATGTATGACTTCAATAATATTATAATTTTAGTTCTTCATATAAACGGCTTAAAGTGTGTTGTATCTAATTCTTATATATAGTAAAGTAATACTGTTTGTGTTTCTCCCGGTGCGTTTACCAGCCAGCACTGCTGTGAGCAATGAATTGTATGATGATATTTTCCCAAAAGACTTGCGGGGAAAGTATATTGTTACAAAACTGCATATTATTGTAAAGAAACGTGTATGTCAATCTAATCTAGTTAAATACTACCAAAGTTGAAGTTCCGGTTGGTATAATGCAATTAGATTTTATCTTAATGTGATTTAGTCTAAGATGGTAACAAGTGGTTACAAGATTCTGCAAGATATGGCTACACGATTCGTGTCGCGTCATCAACGACTAAGGTCAAGTTCGACTGGCTAACCGTAGTTAGCTCTAGCTAACGAGATCCCTTTCGAACTTGAAATCGTTAACTAGCTAGTCGACTATAGTCGACCAAGCACCCGAGCTCGGCTCCAAACGGTTAGTACAAAATTTGCGTCAATTTTAAAATTGCGGACACCGTCGCTTGTCATGAATGTGTGTACGTGCGTGCGTGTGAATATTTCACTAAGTAACTTGTGCTTAATGAAATTATACTTTTCCATTGTATAACATTGTTCCCAAGGCCCATTTCCTTCCCACTTTAACTCATATACGTCTTTTGACGTCTTAGCGGACAAAAATAACCCATTTTCCACGTGAGTCTAGACCCTAGCATTGGGAACCAGCAAATAAACGCCTTAAAGATTATCACCCACTTACGCAGGCCATCAAAACAACTACAGATACGGTTAATCGAGACTGGTACCCGGCTCAAAATTTTGTGCAATAATAATTCAATGTGGAATCGGGTACCAACGAACTGTAGTTGACTATTTAGCGTCCGACTTTGCATAGCAAATGCGCATGTTCAGTAAACCAGCAAACTGACTGTAGTTATCGAGTCGACCTTGACTTAGGGTGTCACAGTTACAAGACGCATGGTTTATGCCATACTTGATCAATATCTGCTTGTGGTAGTTGTCAAAGATTATCCTGCCACCAATGTAGTTGTCCAATGGAGGAATCCAGTTTTAACTATGCGCCGCACATCTCAAGCTCAGCTCCACCTACGCATTGCATATGTTGAAATCAATTGATACCTGCACTCTCTGATTTCACTTCAAGAGTATACTTACCTCCCTAATACTCTTTGATGTTGCTAAATATCGGCTTTCACTCAATAAACACTCAGAATAAAAACAGTTAGGTGCCCCTATTGGGCAGGGAGTCAGAGTGTAGTCCGGCGGATGCCAGCCCCACCACCGCGCATGGGCAGACTAGCACTTCCTCTTTGCTAATTTATTGGCAGATAAAAACACATGTTTTTGTGATTTACGCTTTTCGCTTGTTTTCTAAGTCAATTAAGCTGTTATTAAATAAGAAGTTGAACACCTGTTTATGATGTCTGAGAGAGTGACTTCGCCGGAGGAGGGCCCAGGACCTATCCATCAGGTGACTTCTATTATATTTTAGCGAGTTTTTCCCGGTGTAATGTGTTTCCGGGACTCGCGTTTACCGTGATAAGCGCCTAGTTTAGTTGTTTTATTTCAACATGGTGCTATATAATACTAAACTCTCTTTGTGTTTATGTCCACAGGTGTCTGTCAGGATATGTAATGGACATCACAGCATCAGAGGGTTTGTTTCTCTCCGCCAAGGTTCCATTTCCTACTAATACTGTTAGGTTATCTAACCAAAAATTCTGTGTCCAGTGATTCGGAGGCCTCATATGAGGTGATGTTAATTATTTAAGGAAAATTAACTATAATTGCCATTGCTATCATTGTGTATCTGATGGTTGTGTAGTCTGAATATCTATCCTGAAGATGTTCTGGTTATGAATACAATTCGTCCGTACACCTGGATGTTTGTTTCGGATGGATTTAATTTCTGTCATGGGATTAATGACGTCATAATCAGCCTTGCTCTTTATTAACAATTAAAGTTTGTCCAACGCTGGTTTCAGATGTTTAGTGATCCTTATGATCATTTCCCTCTCTTTTAGTTTGGTTTTGAGTTTCTAACCTTAACAAAATTACTCACTGTCCTCGTCCTTTGTCCTGTTTCAGAGACCTGGTTGCTCGTCCTGTGGACGTTTTCTTAAGGAAAAGTTCATCCCTCATCTATGTTTTCATTGTAGCCCCTGTGGGCCATTGCTCAATTGTGAGGTATGTAAACATTGGGGGGGGGGCGAGCTACTGGCCGAGTTTTTATGCTTGCAGGCTAAGGACGAGGTGGTGGAGGAGGAGAGGAAGCAGAAAAGAGAGGGTGTAAGTAAGAAGGGTAAGAGGAAGGCCTCGTCCTCAGTGGACATGGAGGCCTTCCGTAGTGATATGTTGGGAGAGATGAAGAGGACAATAAAGGATTTGGTTCCAGAGTTGCTTCGTGGCATGCTTCCTGGACCAAATCCTTTGTTGTCCTCATCATCTGCTTCGGGATAGGTAATCCCCACCTCTGAATCACCATTCCGTAGGCCGTTACCAGTTTTCGAGGATTCAGAGGTGGCCCCATTAGAGGGAGCGTTCCACGACCCTGGCAGCAGGCTTGCTGCGCCGAGGGGTCGTGGACGGCTGTCGCTGGAACCTGCTGGCTGCTTATCAGCCCAGGGGTATCCGCATGCCGCAGGTGCCAGTACCTCCTATGGCACCTTTCCTGGCCAGTCCGGGTTAGCTCTCTTTGCTGACCCGGAGTCTAATCTTTCTGGCCAGGAAGACGAGGATTATCTGTTAGGGTCACCGTCTGAGGACGTGACCATGGATTATGACGTCTGTGCACCCCTCGCGGGGAATACAGGCGACATATTCCATGGTTCTACTCACGCAGGAGTAGAATTCACGGCTCAGAAGGTGGCCCTGGGCGGTGCTGATGGCCAGCTGTTCCGCATACCTCGGCTTGCCGATAGTATTGCTGGTGCTGGTCAGGGCCGTAGTGGGGCGGTATCTGCCCCACGCTCTACCACGGCACCTGCTTCTGGACAAGCCAGTCAGATTACCATGCCTGCTCTTTCGGGCCCGCATGCTTTCTCTGGCTTGCCAGGAGTGTCAGCTTATCCGCCATCAAGCTCTGCTGCGTTTGCTCAGGAGGAAGACGAAGGCGCTCGTCTAGTAGAGCACTCACAGCTAGCCACGGAGGAGGATTGGTCTGACGCTTGTCAATGGCTGATAAGTGTTAGGCCAGACCTGCCCGTGGAGCAGTCGGTTAGCCAGCGTGACCACAGGCTGTGGTTAGCTGGTAAGGTCACTGCTAACGCTATGCCATCTCTGCCGTTAGCAGAGCATATCGTGGATATGTTCTCGGCGGCGGAGACGTCCATCAAGGCGAATGGGCGTCTCGCGAAGACCCCTCGCGAAGTAGCAAGGCACTGCCGCATCGTGCCTGTGGATTACCAGAGGTACGGTGTGGTGCCCAAGCCTAGCGTGGATGACCGCGTGGCTTTGGGTGAGGATGCGCGGCCAGGCTCCCGTTCTGACACGGGAGCTTTGTGTTCGAACGCGTTGCGTATGGCCAATGCCGCGTTGCGTGATGCGGAGGAGAGTGGGAGAGCTTCTATTGCGGCGCTGTCTTACGTCTCCCAGCTGTTACAGGGGGTAGTAACAGCATCCGCATCACGCCAACCGAGCCCGGTCACAGTCCAGAGAGCCATCCAGGATGGTATCAACCTGGCTCTGGACTGTATGACTCGGGCAGTGAGCAGGAGTGTCCGGGCGAGGCGCACGTTTGCGTTGGACAACCTGTGCCCGTCCCAGGACCTGTACAATAGGCTACTGCGTACGCCTATGACAGTTCCTGGTCTCTTTGGAAGTGAGGGATGTAGGCACCTCCAGGAGACGGTTACTCTGGTCAATAACCAGAGGGCGCTGCGCGAGCAGTTTGAAGTGCTCCGTAGGGAGCGCGTTCGCGCGGCACCCCCTGCGTGTCATCCCCTGCAGGCTCGAGGTGGAGGTGGCCAGGTCAGAGGCCAGCCTCCATCGCAGCGTCGGCCTCGGCCGCGTGCGATTCGGCCAGCAGTGAGGGGGGCGCAGGGTCCTCAGGCGCAGTCAGCCAGGCAACCACCCATGCACCGAGGTGCGCGCGGTGCTGGTCGTGGCGCATGAGGATCTGGTCGTGGTAATCGGTGTTTCTGGCAAAGGAGACAGTGCCACTCTTGCACTCCTTATGTCCACCTCTCTCGCTAGGTGGACCGGTGGGAGGCCGGCTGGCCGACCACATGCAAGAGTGGGAGCGGTTGACTCAGGACCGTTTAGTCTTGCGATGGCTTTCAGTCGGGTATCATCCCGATTGGATGACAGGCCCACCATCGCGGCTGTCTCTGGTGCCAATCTGGACTTCAAATCCGAGAGATCCAGATCAAAGGTTGTGTATCGAGGAGGAGATAAACTCTCTCATACAAAAAGGAGCAATTAAGCCGGCACAGAAGTGTCCGGGCTTCTATTCAACCGTGTTCTTAGTAACAAAAACACCGGAAGGTGGAGACCTATTCTCAACCTCAAGCCGTTGAACAAGTTCATAGAGACGCCCAGTTTCAAGATGGAGACTGTGCGCTCGGTGTTGGCGGGGTTAGAGAAGGCAATGTGGACAGCTTCAATAGATTTAAAGGATTCTTATTTCCACGTCCCCATAGCGAGGAGTTTCCGGGCAGACAGTGGGAATTCAGGGTGTTACCCTTCGGAATTTCCACGGCTCCTCGGGTTTTCACCCGTGTGGTTCTTGCGATTACCGCATACCTCCGCAGGAGAAGCATAGCAGTCCACACGTACATAGACGACTGGCTGTTAAAGGCACACACCCAGGGAAGTTTATCGGCCAATCTGGAGATTGTTTTGAAGACTCTCACAGACTTAGGCTGGATGATCAATTTCCAAAAATCAGAGCTGACTCCATCCCAGAAGTTTACCTGGGGATGTTCTTCGATCTAGAGAAAGGACATGTTTACCCTACTCAGGAGAGAGTTCAGAGACTCATCTCAGTAATTCAGTCAGTGTGCGACAGTCGTGATGTCCTGGCACGGGTTTCCTTGAGAATGCTGGGATTGATGGTTTCGTTGGAACCAGTCATTCCTCAGGCCGCCTTACGTAGGCGGCCGATCCAGGTATTTCTCATGACGCAATGGACCCAGAGTACAGGTTCACTGGACTCGAACGTGTCAGTGTTGGCGCCTCTAATTCACCACCTGCAATGGTGGTTGGACACAGAGAATCTCCTGGTGGGGGTTATGCTAACCCCTCCTCACCCTCAGGTAACTGTGTATACAGATGCCTCGATGGAGGGGTGGGGAGCTTGCCTGGAAGAATCCACGATATCAGGGCTTTGGAATCTGGAATAGTCAAAGGAACAGATCAATCTACTGGAACTAAGAGCAGTAGTCCTGGGCCTGGAACATTTCTTACAGAAAGTTCAGAGCAAGATTGTTCTTATTCGTTCAGACAACTCAACAATAGTGACATACATAAACCGCCAGGGCGGAACGAAGTCGCCCAGTCTCTGTATGATGACATGGAGACTGCTTTGTTGGTGCCTGGATCACAGGATTACCTTGAAAGCAGTTCATATTCCGGGAAGGTTAAATCTGCTAGCAGACTCATTGAGCCGAAGGATGAGTGTTTTACCCACGGAATGGCAACTAAATCAATGTGTGCCGGATCGTCTGTTCGACCATTGGGGGAAACCCAACATCGATTTGTTCGCAATGAAAGGGAATGCGAAGATGACGACGTATGTCTCTCCAATTCCAGATCCAAGCGCTTTCGCAACAGATGCGTTAGCTATCAGCTGGGCGGGAATGTATGCATGCGCATTCCCTCCAGCAATCCTGATTCCAAGAATTCTTCAGAAAATCAGACAGGAGTGCCAAGTGCTTCTGATCGCCCCGGATTGGCCAAGCCGATCATGGTATACGGATCTGCTGGACCTTCTGGTCTGCAATCCGGTTCCTCTGCCTCTGATGGACGACATTATCTTCCAGGGCAAGGCTCTTCACAACAATCCGTCAATGTTCCGATTGACTGCGTGGATGTTGTCAAGGAATCTAGAATTAAGGAGGGCTTTTCTGAGGAAGCAGCCATGTTTATGGCCAAAGCCAGGAGGGGGTCAACCTCCAGAGCATATAATTATAAAATCAACAGATTTGCAGAGTGGTGCTCAAAAAGATGTATTGATCCAATGGATTCATCTATTCAGGTAGTAGCTGATTTCCTCTGTCACCTGTAAGATACCTATAGCCTCAAGCCTAACTCTATTGCTGGTTATAAGTCAGCTTTAATGACTGTTATCCCTTGCTTGGCTAATAGGGGAAGTGATGAAGTAAGTACATTAAATGTATTAATTAAAGGCATGGGCAATCTAAGACCAAGGAATCACCCGGTGATTCCATCTTGGAGTTTATCTCTAGTGCTTCAAGTACTGGGTGATAAGCCTTTTGAACCACTTAGTTCCATTTCTATGAAACTGTTAACTCTTAAAACTGTATTTTTAATTGCTGCGGCCTCGGCTAGGCGTAGGAGTGAATTTCATGCCTTATCAGCCGAGGAGGACCGTTTTGTGGTTACAGGGGAAGGCTTTAAGCTTCTACCTAGGATTAATTTCCTGGCTAAGAACCAGTCGTTGAAATATCCAGGTCAACCTATTTTTTTGCCTGCTTTGACTAGATATGATCCTAATTCTAAAGCATGGTGTCCCGTCCGGGCGCTGCTCCGGTACAAACAGCGTACTTCGGAGTGGCGGACCGACCAGTCAGCGTTATGGTTGTCATATATTGAACCCCATGGCAGGGCGTCTAAGGACACCATTTCCAGGTGGATTGTAGAATGTATCCAATTTTGTCATAAATCCGCCACCGGTAAGCAGGTTGACATGGCCAAGGCTCACAGTGTCCGCGGCGTGTTGACTTGCACTGCCCTTTTTAATGGGATCCCTGTGGATGACATTATGTCCGTTGCTCAGTGGCACTGTGAGTCAAGTTTTACAGACCATTATCTCCGTGACACCTCGAACCCTCTCGCCTTGTCGATTTTGAAAAAATAATCTGGTGTATTTTTTGATGGGGTTTCCTCATTGCTTATGTATATCACAATTAATTAATAGAAACAACCACTTTTTGGGACTGCATCAGCCTTCACCACTGGGAAGATGATGTCAGCAGCCAAGTTCAACAAGGTCAGTCTTGTTCATGTGTTGTTCATTGTTGATTGTATTGTCACGTTACCTTTTGTTATTAATATGGTGATGGTTTGTGTATTTATGTGGTTCATCATTGAGAGTATACGAAAATGGAGCCTTTTCGTCTCCGTCCTATAGTACATGGCACTGGTACGTAGAGAGCGTATGGGACATTGAGGTCATTCGAGTCTTCCCTCCAGGAGGGGGGGGGGCGCATATGACATTCGGCCATCTCTCATCCATCGGTTTGTGTTAACCGACGTTTTTTGTCAAATCCTGACAGTTTCAGAAGTTTAAGTGCCTTAAACGCGGAAAAGCGTATAGGGAAGAGCTGGTCTTTTGACCTCACCTCCCTCCTGCCGAATTCCCTGTCGAATTCTGGCAATATCAAAGAGTATTAGGGAGGTAAGTATACTCTTGAAGTGAAATAAACGAAATCAAGGATTTCTTTTTTCACGAGAGAGTTGATACTTACCTCCCTAATACGGACCCGGCCTCTCCACCCCACAGAGGCTCGGTCTTCAGGCTCTTAATAGTTGCATGTGTGTCAGCCAATAAATTAGTCAGAGGAAGTGCTAGTCTGCGCATGCGCGGTGGTGGGGCTGGCATCCGCCGGACTACACTCTGACTCCCTGCCCAGTAGGGGCACCTAGCTGTTTTTATTCTGAGTGTTTATTGAGTGAAAGCCGATATTTAGCAATATCAAAGAGTATTAGGGAGGTAAGTATCAACTCTCTCGTGAAAAAAGAAATCCTTGATTTCGTTTAATTTCCAGAAAACTATTCAGGTAGGCTGTTGGATATGTTGAAACTAATTTGAGTGAGTACCCAGCCAAATTAGTTTCAAAATATTCAACAGAATGTTTCTTAAGTAGTAAAGACATAAAATTCGTACAACTTGACAGACTATTTAGCATTAAATCGCGAATAAATACGTTCATAACGTAATTGATTATAACGTCAGCCTACATGTGACGTAGTTGATATGACGTCATATGATTGACTGAGAAACTGGATTACTCAATTGTTCTTCAATGCCCATTGTACAAGTTTTAGCCATGTTTTTGCACGCCTTAGATTCCAAAGTTCCACAGCCTTTAGTAATGCATGTATGGCGGCCGTTCCATCAACGAAAAGAAAAATGTATCACTCGCAGATACATTTCCATCCCCTGTGAGTCCTGTGGCACGTTAGCTACCTACTCGGGGGAATGAATAGGATCACCCTTGTTCTCGCAAGGCTGGGTTGCTGTGCATGGGATCGATGTTGTTGAAGTCGTAACCAGCAAATGCAGTCTGGAGATCAAGATGGTGCTTTGATCTAGCCACGATCGTGAGCCTAGAGAACATAGATGCACTTGATTTGAGTTGAATCTTTGTTACGTTGCTCTCAGTTTGATCATCTTGCATAGGTCGACCGGGTTTAACCGTTTAACCCTCATATCAGCCGAAAACGGTTTCTGCAGTGGTCTTGAGAAATGTCAATTTGCAGACCAAGAGAAGACTATTTCTGAGAGTTTACCACTGGCATGCCTGACTGGTTAATCGAGCCAGTCATTCCAGTTGTAAATTTAAAAACAGAGTTATCTTGGTCTGCAAATGGACATTTTCTATGGGAAAATTGAAATTTTCATGAACAAATTCGAGGATTAAAAGGTTAAGAACTTATACCTCCTCATACTGCTTCACGAGTTGACCTCACCACGATGCCCAAACATTTTTCAAATTCACTACGGGTCTCTAGGCTCTGAATACTGGACTGCGCCTCTTTCATCAGCTCAATAAATAATATGGAGAGCTGCTTCGACCCGCTCACAAAAGTGTTTGTAAGATAGAACCGACCAGGTATAAAGTTTGTCATCGTCCTATCGCAAGGTCTCGCCCTCCCGCTCTGCTTCCGTATCGAGTATACATAATGCGGAGCGATGTTAGTGGGGCGTATGTTAATACGATGAAAGTTTGTAGGCCTATTGCATTTCTCGACGAATTATTCTGACATCTGTCAATTGCTGATGACGCTGTAGCACCTGCCACCGCCCTGTTTGTCTCACTGAGACACTCGGGTTCCAGTGACCTTTTTATATAGATAGAACCATGTCCATGGAAAACATTCCTGGATCATGGCTGTTCGGACACGCAAGGACATTGCACTAACACAGATTTTCAAGCAGTTTTACTAGCGTCTGGCGCGCGTTTATTGATTCTGTGAGAGTTGCATCGCTCTTGGAAGAGGACTATATTTACATATTTTATAGCTGCTACCATGGCAACACGGGTTATTGGCCCGTTACTGGACTAATACCGCTACCTCCAGTCAATATGGCCGTCTTCTCCAGCATTGTTACATGTACCTGGTAAATGTTGGTAGTGTTACTATTTTGAATGCTGCCGAAAGCTTTTGTTGATATTAGCAGCAGCAGTAGGATAATGGAGGAATCCAGTTTATAGGTCAATGATATGACGTCATAATTGACAACGTCACATAGGTTGACGTCACAATCTAGCGTCACAATCCACAATCATAATTGACCTAAATAGGCGGTCATTAACCTGGAATAGTCTGTCAGGTTGTACGAATTGTATGTCTTTACTATTTGATAAACATGCTGTTGAATATTTTGAAACTAATTTGACAGGACCCTGTTGCTGCCATAGGCAGTAACAACGCCGAGTCAAATTAGTTACCAAATAGTCAACAACTTACCTGTATAATTTTCTGGAAATTAAGAATCAGAGAGCGCATGGATCGATTGATCCCAACCCAGGCAAACTGTGGCTGGAGCTTAGCTAGAGATGGGCGGGGCATAGCTAAAACCGGATTCCTCCATCATTTGTAATAACATATAGTAGAGAGCAAATAGTGATCTATTTATAGATATGCCCCGCCCAATTTCTAGCTACGCTCCGCCCACTTTCAGTATGCGTTGGACTCGATTTATATACTTTGAACCGTCAATTTCATGAATACCTATTTCAAGGTAATTATACAGGTAATTCGTTGAACCAGTAAAATTAGTTTCAAATTATTCACCAGAATGTTTATTAAATGGTAAATTTATCACAGACATACAATTTGCTTACTTTCGTGACAGACTCTTTGATTGTCCAGAATAAAATATGTCATTTTAATTGTGACGCCAACTAACAATTCAACTATTCGATTATGATGCCATATAATCGAGCGACAGGTCGGATCCCGCCATTGCAATGGTGCACGCTCACCAGTCAAAACGATATTCGAGGTTGATCCCTCAATACCAATGTCAAGGAATCTCATCACAGTAATAAGTTGTTTAATATTTTGAATCTAACTTGACTGGAAGCAGCAAGGGTTCCAAGTCAAATTAGACTCAAAGTATTCATTAACCCTTTAACACTCATATCAGCCAAAAACTGCTTCTTCAGGGGTCTTGAGAAATGTCCTTTTGCCGACCAAGAGATGACTATTTTTGAAAATTTACCACTGGAATAACTAGCTTGATAACCGAGCCAGTCATTCCAGTGGTCAATTTTCAAAAAAGTTCAATTGGTCTAGAAATTGACCTTTTTCTATATAAAAATTGAAATTTTCTTGAATAAATTCGAGGGTTAAAGGTTTAAATTGAATAATTCTGCCATTGCTATATCTGCTCCTTCTTACTCACATAACAAGATACGCATGTGTTTACTTACCTGAGCACTTGTAAAGCGCAGAAACAAATGAACACGTCTCCAAAGTCAAATAAAACGTAATGGTGAATATTCTTGACGTAATTGGAAGCCTTTGCTGCATAATTCAGTAATGGTTTCCAGTCAAATTAACTTCAAAATATTTAACAGATTATCCCTTACATCGTGTTCAAAATTGTACTAGCTGACAGGCATATTTGTGTTTTTGTTTCATTGACTTAATGTAAGAATCCGTATGGGGATCAATAGATCTCTGCACTCTCTGAATCTCAATTACAAGAAAACTATACAGGTAAGCTGTTGAATATTTTGAAACTAATTTGACTGGGCGCTGTTGCTGCCTATGGCAGCAAAAGCGCCCAGTCAAATTAGTTTCAAAATATTCAACAGAATGTTTCTTAAATAATAAAGACATACAATTCGTACAACTTGACGGACTATTACACGTTTATGACAGACTAAATCGCGTCATTCATAACGTATTTGATTATGATCTCTGTACTCTCTGAATCTCAATTACAAGAAAACTATACAGGTAAGCTGTTGAATATTTTGAAACTAATTTGACTGGGCGCTGTTGCTGCCTATGGCAGCAAAAGCGCCCAGTCAAATTAGTTTCAAAATATTCAACAGAATGTTTCTTAAATAATAAAGACATACAATTCGTACAACTTGACGGACTATTACACGTTTATGACAGACTAAATCGCGTCATTCATAAACGTATTTGATTATGACGTCAGCCCAGATGTGATGTAGTTGATTATGGCGTCATTTGATTGACTGAGATACTGAATTCCTCTATTATTACCTTAACAGTACATATACAATCTGTTGGTGGAATAACCATGTAATGAGAAAGTTGAAAATATGTGCATATTGAATGACTGTTTGCGGGCTATAAAGGACTCTTCGAGGATTATCTACAGGAATAACTGGCTATGTTATCGAGCCAGTCTTTCCAGTAGTAAATTTGTCAAAATAGTCTCCTCTTGACCTGCGGATTGACATCCCTAAAGATCACTGCCAAAGCCGGGTTTATTAAAGCGTTAATAGTATCTCAATTTCAAGACAAAATGTATGTTGTTGAATATTTTGAAAGTAAGTGTGTATTGCTTCGTGAAGAATGTGTGGCAAAATAGAAGAAATGGTTATAGGCCTATATATGAATAGATTATAGACGTTTGTTGGCGAAGCCGGCCAAAATCGGCATCTGCAGTTGTCTTGAGCAAGGCCCATTTGCAAGCCAACTGAAGACTAATTTTGAAAATTTACCACAGGAATGCCTGGCTCGATAGCAGAGCCAGTCATTCCGGTGGTAAAATTTTAAAAGAATAGAGTAGTCTTCTGTTGACCTGCGAATGAACATTTCATAAACACTTATTTTTATATTCTTGACCAAATTTTGCCGTTTTATGGTAATTTATACAATCGCAATCAAAATGTAAATTTACTACATTCATTAATAAAATGTACTGAAAATAAAACATTTTATTTAACACTTAAATGTTCTATACACCACCACATGTCCACCCAGTTAACGGGGTCGTGTTTAATTGAGGGATCCGATTTTTCACTCGTGTATCTGACGTCGTAATCAAGTATGTCATTAGTTAGTCTCAGTAACAGCCACTATTTGCTTAGCGCTCAGTTCTGGTACCGTATCTGCTGAGATCTGAACACAACCGCGATATGCGTTGTTTTTCCATACACACAGTTATGTACATTTCCTGTAAGATGAATATTTCTGTTGTCCATCCACGTATCACAGATTGAGTATGTGTTTTGATCACTCCGTTAGAGAAACCCTCCCTCATCCACTGGCGTGCCCCAATCAGTCTTGTGCACTGGTGATATATCACAGATTAAACTTCAAGGCAACTATGTAGGTAAGCTGATGAATATTTTGAAACTTATTTGACTGGCGGCTGCCAAATTAGTTTCAAAATATTCAGCAATTGACTGTTTATTACATTGTAAATTCACCAAAACATAAATATCCGTGCACAGTCGGACGAACCTTTCGATTTTCGTGACGGGCCTGCGTCAGTTGTTATTGACCTATTGTAACCTCGGCCAACACGTGACGTATTTGATTACGGTATGTCGTTCGATACTTGAGTCACAGATCGGATCCCTCTGTTTGATGTCCAATTCCAATAACAGATACGACTTTGCCTCATAGGCTGTTGTAAGAACGGCATTAATAAAGTCCTGAATCCTCGATAATAAGACAATCTACTAGTACAGACCGTATTGCGCAACGTCCGCAGCTAAATTGACCCTGCACGCTGTTACTTCCGACTGTCGTGACTATTTATCATTGCCGTCATGATTGCATAATACCATCTTGTTCAAAGCCATGCAATGAGTGCGTGTTAAACTTTAAATTCATTAAAGACATAGGCTTACAATTTGTACGCATTTGTGACGGACTTTTCTATTTTCGGAGCTGTCCTAACGGCGCTACATCATTTAGTAAGAAAGATGTCAAAGTTCTAGAAAATGGCAGCCATTTCGAATTTAACTTTACGCCATAGCTGTGGGTTGAAGAACAATAAAACTAACCATCCGACTGTTATTACTGCAAGTCAACAGTGAGGTGACCATCTCCACATAGACATAGATCTAGAATCCCAACTGGGGAGATATCCAGACCGGACAATCTAGTGCCACAAATCATGCGTTTCCTCTTATACTTCCAAAGTGCATATAAATCGTTCATCAAAAAATGTGGTTTTCAGAAATCTTCTAAGAGAGAGCACCCAACAGGGTGTAGAGTGCTTCATAATCCCGTCGAGCAGTATGTTGTTATTTATTAGAGTGGGGGTGGGGGGGGGGGTGTGTGCACGTGTTGCTGGATGGCGATCATGACTGCAGACAGAGATCGTATATGGAATGCTGGAATGCTTACAATGCTATCTCTATTGGTGAAGAAATGCCAATGAGCTTAAGAATTGTCTCCCTGAAAGATCATTTAAGAAATTACACAAGAGTGTGGCTACGATGGAAACTGAGAAAATCCATCCATTTTAGACCTGAAGACATTGCATGAAGAAGCTGATATAAATATCTCGTACTTGATGATGTTGATTCATCTGGGTAAGAAAAATACACAACTACTGGCTGATGATATTGAGATTTTCCTGCTTCTTGTTTATTACTGCTGGATGTCCGAACTGGATATTAAACACATGGCACTTAGTATGTAGATGCCAGATGGTTCTCTTATCGATATTAACTTCATCTTCTCAACGTGAAGAATACTGCCAAGATGCCCTCGCCATGTACGCCCTTACTAGAAATGATACAACCAGTTATCCATTTGGGAAAGGAAAACTGTCATATCTAAGGCTGCTATCAAACGTCGATCTGTATTCTATTCGTAAGGACTGCGCAGTGGAAAATGTAATCAATGCTGGCAGACACTTCCTTTCCTTGTTGTATGGATCTAAATCGGGTGTCACCATAGACAACCCATTCTCTACCAAATCAGATGCGTCTAAAATTAAATCGTTGGCTCCATCAGATAGTGCATTAGTTCAACACATTCTCCTGGCCATTATTGCTATGGAAGTATGCGCTGGGAATGGCTTCTCCGAAAATAAATATTAAAGACTATGAATGGAACATTGTGACGTCAGTGGAACGCCAGAACCTATACTAGGCGTAACTGTGATGGCCCCTCCAGGGGCCTAGTGCGCCATAAAGGAGTTTCTGTGTAGGTCTTAAAACCTGTTCTATGCGACCACCTGTCGGGTGCTTGACCACGAAAACTATATCTAATAGTAAGCTACCTCGATTAATCATATTATGAACCCCGAGGTCCCATACTCTAAATTTTAAGACTCATACACGTTAGCTGTTGAATATTTTGAAACAAATTTTTGACGAGATTCATAAGCAGCAACAACTCCCAATCAGATTAGCTTCAAAGTTTTGTTTGAAATTGACTGGTTCTGTTGTTGTCATCGGCAGCAGCAGCTTACAATCAATTTACTTTCCAAATATTCAATAGCATGATTTCCTACAAAAGAATTATTTTTCGTATTTGGTATTTCATATACTAAATGCATGATTAAGATAGAATGCGTCTAGTAGGTGGTCGTAGATGGCAGGTTTTACGACCGGCCATCTAACGCCTTTATGGTGCACTGGGCCCCAGAACTTAAAGTTTGTGTCCCGCACATGTTCTGCAGATAATGCGTGTTTTCGTATAGAATGTGTAGCTGAAAGGTAGCAAGACCCTCGTGTCTCTCCTATTGAAATGGAGGAATCCAGTTTATCTATCAATCATATGACTTCATAATCAACAACGTCACATGTAGCTGACGTCATAATCAATTACGTCATGAATGATGCGACTTAGTCCGTCTTAAACGCTTAATAGCCATTCAAGTTGTATGAGTATAGTTTCTAAAAATTGAGATTCAGTGAGAGCCGGGATCGATCGATCCCAACACAGGCAAAGTGTGGGTGGAGCTTAGCTAGAGACGGGGGAGGGGTATAGTTAAAACTTGAATCCTCCATTGAAGGAATATGAATAACACGAAGTTATGTATATACGCAAATACGGTTAAACCTGTTTATGACGGACAGCTTGGGGAACACCAAAAATGGTCACTATGTACACTAAAAATTACTTTTATGACCACAGGATTATTGTTCTTGAGAATAAGTGGATTTAAGACAATCCAGTTAAAATCTCACCACTGTCTGGCCCCAAAAGTAAGTTACCGCTATAGACTTCTTTGAGTCTATATTCTCGTGCAAGTATCCATGTTTGTGTATTTGTCATATCTGGCATTTAGCAAATAATTTACTGCTGAACAAAGCTATACAACTTTTAAACACGTATTGAATTTCAAAATATGAAACGAAATGTGTTTCTGAAAGCTATATACACGACAAATTCAAAATGGCCACCATGTCCTTTGTTTTGATTTCCTAGCAAACAAATTTAACCAGCCATTTTTGGGACGATAATTCATCCCATTAGCACGTTTTGTGTATTTTAATTAATGATTTGCAATTATGTTAACGGACCTTTCCATTTTTAGCTATGCCCCGCCCATCTCTAGCTAAGCTCCACCCACACCTCGATCGTGTTGGGATCGATCGATCTTAGAACTCCCTGACTACCCAAGATGGTCTGACCAAAAAGCAACTTTGCAGTGGTCTCCAGATATGCCTATTCAAAAGGCCTAGAGACGAGTATTTTTTAATATGTACCACTAGAATGACTGGCTCGGTTACCAAGCCAGTCATTCTAGTGGTAAATATTCAAAAATACTATTCTCTCTTCTCTCGGCCTGCAGATAGACACTGGCTAAGTAAAAACATTGATTGTATGTACATTTAACCCTTTAATGGTCAAGCCGAGAAAGGATGCAGTGGTAAATTTACAAAAAATAAGTCTTCTAAAATTAAAATATCTTAAAAAAATATTGACCATCAAAAGGTTTAAATGATGTATCAAGTAGTATTTTGAGCGCTTTAAGGCGCTGTTGACACAAGAGTGGTTAAAACGTGATTGTATGTATGGTTACTGTATTCTGCGGCTACAGTGGTGTGGGGGGGGGGGGAGGATGCCTTGGCCTACAGCGTCGATGAGAAGGTGGTGCATAAAAGCTGAATTGATTATGTGCGTGATCGGTTTTGAGATAATGTCACTTGCATATTTGAATAGTTCTTTGCTTATGCCATCAGGTCCAGATGCACGTCAATTTTTCAGGGCTTTAAGTGCCTTCTTAACCTCTGCTGTATTAATTGGTGTTAGTAATGGTCTTCGGGTCTCCTGAGAATGGGTGCAAGGGCTCATCATCGAGGTCAGTGAACTGTTCCTTGAACCATTCTCGAATTGTCTGGGCTTTGCCCTGGTCAGTCCCGATAAAGTGTCCTTCAGAGTTGTGTACAGTTAGTGGTGGTTTGTAGTCAACAACTCTCAGGGCTCGGGCTGTCCGAAACATTTTGTGGCAGTCATCCGTCGCAGTGATTTCATCTGCTAGGGCGTCTGCGTGTTGGATAGCAAGATCTTTTACGCTTCGCTAATGTGGCGCAGAATGTTATTGCGTTCCTGGCGTAGTTTGGTGCGATCTTCACTTTGGCTACTTTGATAGATGCGCAGACGTAACGCTTTCTGTTCTGCTGACAGTTTTACTACGAGAGGGTCGTCAGTATACCTAGTTCTGTTGTTTTTAGAGCACCTATTGTGCTAGTAGCTGATGATTCCATAGATATCAGTATTTTGGTTAGGGCTTCGTTCGTATGACATTTGAGTGTCAGTGTCCCTGATGAGCTTGGGTAAGTTGTAGGTGACTCTACCCTCATGCCTGGTATGGCGTGTATACATTAGGTAGAGCTGATTCATATGGAGGCGTATAATGACTGGCTTATGGTCAGAATTGAGGTCTGTGTCACCATAGGAACGAGCATCCCGAAGTTGGGGTTTTGCTGCTGTCTTGCGGAGTATGAAATCTATTTGGTTGAAGATAGCTTTTGTAGCCTTAGAACCTTTTGGGGCTTTGCGATCAACAATGTGTCCAGTCCATGTTGTCCGGTGGAAAGCCGTATTTGTGGCAAATAGGCCATTGGAACTAAGGAATGCCACAAGTGCATCTCTAGTGCTGTTGCGTGTGCCCTCTCCATACGATCCCATGCATGAGCCAAGTCCTAAACTTTTGTCCGCAATGCCGAGATTACCCAACTTGGAGTTGAAATCGCCACACACGAACAGTTGCCATCTAGCTGGGATAGTAATGGCGGAGCTCAGTTCTGCATAGAAGGAATCTAATGTAGCTGGATTCTCTTTGGCTCTTTCGGTAGTTGGCCCATATGCGTTGACTATGCGACACTTAGTGGTGGTGCGCTTTTGCGTTGGTATAGCCAGGTCGATAAATGCAACGCGATCACTGACGTATCCAAAACTAATGACATCGTCCAATACCCTAGGTGCGATTTCGAAGCCTAATCCATTGTAAGTGGCTTGATTTTGCTCCATGAGTACTAGCTTATGGCCTGTCTGAAGTTAAAACGTGATTGGTTGCGTAAAACGGGCTTCGGGAGATTGCAACAGCGGTGATTGGGTAAAGAAAGGTACCCGATTTTCGGTTATGCAGTTTGAAAGCTTGAGATTAGACTAAGCAACCATGAAACGGAATATAGTCTATAGTATCTATGATGCTAGAATCGCTTCAAATAGCTTTCTACCAAAAGGTTGTTTTCAAGATATGTCGTCAAATACATATAGTTCGATCTATTCACTACGCACGCACGTACACATACGCACGCACGCACGCACGCACGCACGCATATCCATAAAATATCGAAAATCACATAAGAATGTGACAGCTAGGTCTATAGGGAAAGTAAGTAAAACGGGATTCGGTCGTCGTAAAACTGTAATCAGTTTGGCGTAAAACCGAAGCCCGTTTTTACTCACTTTCTCTATAGCTGTCACATTCATATGTGATGTTCGATACCGGGGTTTTTTTTATAGAGAAGGAAACGATATTTGATGAGAAACTAAGGAAATTAGAGAAATCTTCATAACTGTCGAAATCAAATCATTATTACAACACCGATGAAACTCAAATTCGGACATCATTCTTTTACGCTTCCTTACCTAATCACTGTTGTTGCAATCTACCGAAGTCCATTTTACGAACCTAATACATTTTACTGGGATGACCAACGTGGTTTTCTACAGGGGAACCGCGAGTGGTATGACAGGTACTTACCAATAATTTTGAATCGTCAAATCATGAAAATACAACTTATTCACTTGCTAGCCATTTAACCCAACAGACCAAAATACAGCAAGTAATTTTTTACTATCTAAAATGTAATCTGTTAAATATTTTGAAAGAAATTTTACCGGAAACCGCTGTTGCCTGAGGCAGCAACGGCTCTCCAGGCAAATTTCTTTTAAAATATTGTTCAGATTATTTTAATTAGCAAGAATGCATGAAATGGCTTCTCAGAGGATCCAATTTTCACAATTTTTCAGTGAGCAAACACCGAAATCCATTTCTTTTGGAGGCGGAAATCCCCTCTCAGACCTCAGACATTGCCCTACCCATCTCTAGTAGCTGGCGATGCCACTGTTCTACTTATTGATGACACTTCATGTGTATGTTTGCTATGGGGCTAGGAAGGAGCGCGTTATCTTTGGAGTTAGTCGGTCCATGCAGCCATCCCATACATTGATTGGTTCATCCACTTTAATTGATTCATCTTGTTCATCGGTGTGCAATCTAACAAGTGCCACGCGCTATTCTTGACAGCTTTGCCAGAAACCTAAAAGAGTTGACAGACCTACTAGTTGCGAGTCGCAACAGAAAATCGGATTGATTGCGGAATCATAGGGGAGATTATTCGTCTTGAAACAAAAACGTTAATGCATTGTCTCCCTTATAATGAAATAGGAATTCCATAGCATGACCAATCAATCAATCAATCAATTTATTGCGATAAAAACCATACAGTATGGTGTCTGCATACAGCACATACAATATATACAATAAAAACATAAAATACACACGCATTAACAATATATACACAATATAACAGTCAGCATATCTACAAAACAGCAGGATAGGTGGAGAGATACAATGTATTAAGTCATGGTCACAAAGGCCTATCCGAATGCATGGGATCAATATAGTTGTAGAATGTTGTTTTAGCACACATGCATGGACAAAGGGTAGCGCCAGTTCAGAGATTTCTGTATCGCCGTTATTGCAGGACATGAGGAACACGAACTTCTCATCGTCAATTAATGATGGGAAGTAGCAAAAAGAACCGAGTGTATTGAAGAGGTTCTGTCTTTCATAGTCATAAGCAGAAAAATGCAGGATAAAGTGCTTCTCATCTTCAATACGCTCTGATACGCACATCTTGCATACCCTGTGTTCAAGTGGTACCTGTTGGTGTCTTCCGAGTTAAATCGCCAGGCTGTGCGCACTAACTCTAAGTTTCGTGAAATCCTTACGTATTAAGAGATTTCGAGAATTAATCAGATAGTTTTTCATCGCAAAGTTTAACTTGAACAATCCATAAGTGCGTAATTTATCATTTATGTTTAGACGGTTATCTTTCCAAACGTCTACATATTTGGATTGCATCAAGTTTTAATTTCTTAACATCAGATTCCGTGTGACCAACAACCGTGTTATCCCACATATAGCCGAAACCAAAATAGGTACACAGTTCGCTGATGAAGAAAGGCCAATTACAATTACTCGATATATTAGAATAGGATTCACAATACGCGTTGCGGACTATGGAAGTATCATCTAGTGCACGCAGCCTGTGGCAATATTTCATTGCGAGCGCCAAACAGGATATAAGAAGCGTATGATGGGCGAATTCGCCGCAGACTGCATCATTGGTTGCATTTCTACGAACACCGAGTATGTATTTACAAAATTTCATAATAACCCTTTCTGCTGGAAGATTGTCGCAGATTGTTTTAAAGCCACGAGTCCTACGACCTTTAAGAAAATATGGGCCCCAAACTTCGCATCCGTGCATTAAAATAGTGGAAATCAATCGCTTGAAGAGAACAAGTCCCGTAAATATTTTGGTCCTAACGTTAAATTGCCTTAGTTTGAAAATGGCTTTAGTTGCTTGCTCGCAAAGGCATTCGCAAGCTGTTTTAAAGCTACCAGAAGCAACAAATGCTATACCTAGGTAGCAATAAGACTGGACTACGAAAGCCGTGAGGGGACTTCCCACTTCTGACTTCCGGCTTCCCACTTCTGACTTCCGACTTCCCACTTCTGACTTCCGACTTCTGACTTCCGACTTCTTTATCGTTTGATATTGACAGATTTATAAAATGACCGACAATGAAGACGGTGGAGAGGTAATGTCTTAGTTTAACTGTCAATAATAATAATAATAATAATAATAATAATTATCACACACTAACCCTCACCCTAACCCATAGTCTGATTATTCACTTTGGCTTCATGCCTATCTTAGTACCGAACTGAATTCGCCAGCTTGTTCACCAGTGGTCGACCTCAAACGACCACGTGGCGTGCCATCTGAGCCAGCTCATATTCAGGCGGCCCAATATAATTATAACGGCTGCACGGCGCCGTACACTACCGGGTTGGCTGAGATGCGATCTATTCCTCAACGCTATGTACATAACCGATATAGCGCTATCGCTCTGTCCAGCATTTAGCCAGATGTATATATATAAACTGTATAATTTGTTACTCCATTCACATACTATAGTTGCATTTTTACGATAGTTTGCATTTATTAATTGTCTTGTAGGCCTATTGTCCTTATGTTTAGATTATTGCAATAAAAAATCTCGTCCCCACGACCCTCGACTTTTATTAGGCTAGGACGATGAACCAGCCTTGTGATAGATGTTTTGCATCATTGTCGGTAATTCATTCAGTATCTAGAGTGACGGCATTTGGGATTTGACGTCATCGTAAGGTCAATGTGCCTTGTACGTCTATATTTATGACGTAATCCGACTCTGTAGGCGAGTGTGCCGAAACAATATCAGCGCTACGCGCTTGTGTAAAAAAATGTAATCCAGTATTGACGGAACATCTTTTCCAGGTGGACGATAGCAAGGATATTATATCCGCGTCGTTCATATATTTTTCAATCGGACGACTGTGGTGTCAAACACGCATATTTTGAAATTAATTTTGCTGAAGAGTGAACACCCCAGCATAAGCCAGTGGCATACGTCTTCGTCTCCATCACCCCCCCCCCCCCTCCACCCCACCCCACCCCCACACACCCCACCCTCTGTGCAAGATTCCATCAAAGTTTGGAGAATGTCCTTCTCGTAAAACCAGTGTTATTGAAAAGAAATATATATATATTGTTCAGCTGTTGACATTTACCGGGAAATTACATGTACCAACTATTTACAAATTTGATTCTAGTTTAAAGACCCAATACCTGGTAAATCTCAAATTTTAATGTACATAAGTATGTGGCTATACGGTTCTAGTCTGACAATACTTGCACTTGAACAGCGTTGCTTATAAATACGATTACTTAATAGTAAAAGATGCGAATTATGAATTTCACAATCTTTAAAATTGCACACGTAAACGGAACTAACATTTTCACAGCGCGACAGAGTATTTAGTAACCCGGGAGCGGTTACGTTGAGGCCTAATCTTTGTAATAACGGCATCCGATTAATTCGTTTTATATCAACTCTATAAATGGTTGTTATTCAGCGTTCGGCGCAGCTAGACTCTGATCTCTGATCTCAATTTCAGATTGTCGAATTAATTGGTCTAATAAAATCTTTTGCACACTCAAGATAGCTAAAAAAAGAACTAAACCATAATTACCATTTGTCAATGGGGCAAGTGTAGTTGTCAGCATTGGCCAATGATACAAGAGTAATCAGTGTAATTGACCGAGGGGATCAAGACACTTGGTATTTGATGCCTGTAGGACGACTTTGGACCACATTTGATATAACCAACTCAAAAGCTAGCTGAAAGAGCTGAAAATGTTACTATTGATTCCAAAATTGGTCTTTGACCAATGTTATCCGTAATTTAGGTCAAATTGACCTTGTTGTTATGTGTGTGGTAGTTTATGCCAATGGGTACCGGCCATCCAAGTTAGAAATTATTAGACCTATGCATGACGAAATGTAATATCTTTCCCCATAGGGTCGCGTACTGAAGAAAATTTACAAGGGAGATAACTCTGCTGTTTGTCATTGAATCAGCGCTATTTTCTTAATGCAGATATTAGATGCATATATGACCATTTGCGCGAGATTTGATATAAGTCGTTGAAAAGATAGCTGAATGTGCTGACTGAATATGTTATTATTGATTCAAATGGCAAAATTTAACTTTTAAGAAATGTATTTCACCACAGGGCCACATACTAAAGAAAATTTGCAAGGGCGATAACTCTGTTGTTTGTCATTGAATCCGTGAAACCGGAGGGGACTATAGGTTTGCGCTCCGTCTGTCCGTCTGTCCCATCCCGGTTTTCCGGACTTTTTTCGAGATGCTTTGACATATTGAAATGAAACTTGGTACATGGCTTTAATATGAATAGTTACAGATCATGTTCGCGTTTCACAGGTTTTCGTCATAATTTGACAGATGTATCTCCCTTTTTGACTTATGAAATACGAAAAATATCAGTTTTCCGGACTTCTTTCAAGATTCTTCAACATATTCAACTGAAACTTGTTAATGGAGCTTTAGACTGGCGATCCTTGAAGATTTATATCACCAGGTAGGGGACATGTATTGCAAAGCAATACTTACAGAATGCTTGTTTTCTTAATGCTTTCACCGACAAATCCCTGAAAAAGTATTTTCTATGCCATATAAATCTTGTCCTGATAAATATTTTAAAATTAATTTGACCAGAATATTCAAAAGATTTCCTGTATGATTATCTTGAAAATGAGATATGAGAAAATCATCGATGAACGGGTTAATGTAGATATTAGATGCCTATATGACCATTTAGGACCAACTTTGACATAAGGCATCCGAAAGATGGCCGAATGTGCTGACAGAATATGTTATTATTAATCCGAATGGCAAAATTGACCTTTGAGAATATAATTTACTCGTCGACTTTTACACCTGAGCCAGAATGACGACTTGGATAGTGTGTGAAATGCTATGCAGTGGCGGCCTCGGTAAACTTATGGAGTACATTGAAATTTCACATTCAAACATCAAACATCTTTCTTAGGTGACTAAATAAAGATATGAAAATTGTGTCTCATGCTTACATACGTCACATTGTGTCTCTTGCTTACATACGTCACATTGTGTCTCTTGCTTACATACGTCACATTGTGTCTCTTGCTTACATACGTCACATTGTGTCCCTTGCTTACATACGTCACATTGTGTCTCTTGCTTACATACGTCACATTGTGTCTCTTGCTTACATACGTCACATTGTGTCTCTTGCTTACATACGTCACATTGTGTCTCTTGCTTACATACGTCACATTGTGTCTCATGCTTACATACGTCACATTGTGTCTCTTGCTTACATACGTCACATTGTGTCTCATGCTTACATACGTCGCATTGTGTCTCTTGCTTACATACGTCACATTGTGTCTCTTTCTTACATACTGAAGATTTCGGTTTTCTTCTTCTTTACTGACGGGTCGATGGTCCCGCTTCGCTACCGGTATGTTTATGATGTAAGGTTGCTGCGACAACCACTTGCTGGTGGCGGAGAAGGAACGTGGCAGTCAGGCTCGCCTCGTCGAGAAGATGGTGAGTGACGATATTTGTAAAGACTGCTGGGCCTAATCTGACGTCGTGGTGGACCAGGTAAGGACTGAAGGTTGCCTTCAGCTCAGGCTAGATTCCTATGCTATCTTGCTAAACTAATCAACCGACAAACGACTGACTTACATAAACGTAAGTTAAATAGATTTATTGAAACTTTATATACGAATTCTAATTAAGAGCAATATTGCTCAACAATCAAACTTAGTACAATTACATGTACGAACGAATAGATTCTGCTAACAAGAAGTTTGACTAAATCTTCCTTCTGACACAATAACTGAACGTCAGCGAGATATTCAGTGATTCGGAGTGGTGAGTTTGAATAACTTTCTCTACCTGAAAGTTCAGCTTTTATAGCACTCAGAATCTCTAATTCTGAGGTTCTATACATATCGTAATAATAAGATTCCGCCTGAATCTGTTTCAATGATTCTTTTAGGCACGTCATAAGCACACCTTGATTGGCCCGGACAAGCAGTCCACCAATCAACTTCTGCTTATTCCTTCCTAGAAGTTTCTACCTAATAAATATTAGTCCTCCTGCCCAATCAACGATCCTTTCATTTCGTTGTTGGATGTAAAACCTATTCTACTTAATTCTTTGCTACAGAGTTTGATCGACGCTCATTGATTATGACGTCATCCTGACTAACCAAACTCTGTGCTATTCTTCTATGGAGATGCTGCCTCACATAGACAAAGCGGTGGTAACTGGTTCTGATTTGACGCGATCTGTCAGCTAACTAACAACATTACGGAATGTGTTGTTGTTGCATGCCATTGTATGAGTGACATATAGTTGATATACAAATTTCGATTACGTTATTAATTCCTACAGGACGCTACAATGTCCATGTCCTGTCCATTGCCTATTGATGGATAAGCCTGTAGGATGCTAGAGTTAATAGGCACATGAGCTGTATGATCTCACTGCCAGCTGGTGTTGTTCTATTCTCACGTGAGAATCTAGAATGCCTACGTCATCAACTAAGTCCGTTTGTCACGTTCGATTCCACTGATTATTATACATCGATTATTTTCTAAACTATCGATTCAAACAACTGCTGAATATTACAAACATGTGTGCCGACTGAACAGCAACAACTTTCATCCAAACTATTTTCAAATACACATCAACTCAGAACCGTGGGATCTATTCTAATCAATTCGGCTATTTCAAATATTATTCTACCACTACATCCATTTAGTTTCAGTGTGCTATATTAGCACTCCATCTATTTATCGGAAATATAGATGGCCACTATTTATCAACGATATCAGCAGCACTGGCGGATGTAACCTATCACGTTAAATATTATAGTATAGATGTCAACCGGTCCATTAGCTCACCTGGTATTTTCAAATCATAAATTTCTCTTGGGACTTACTCGAAAACATAAGACATCCGGCGGGTCATGACTCCCACAAGACAATCCCATATTTACAATACGTCGCATTGTGTCTCTTGCTTACATACGTCACATTGTGTCTCTTGCTTACATACGTCACATTGTGTCTCTTGCTTACATACGTCACATTGTGTCTCTTGCTTACATACGTCAGATTGTGTCTCTTGCTTACATACGTCACATTGTGTCGCTTGCTTACATACGTCACATTGTGTCTCTTGCTTACATACGTCACATTGTGTCTCATGCTTACATACGTCACATTGTGTCTCTTGCTTACATACGTCACATTGTGTCTCTTGCTTACATACGTCACATTGTGTATCTTGCTTACATACGTCACATTGTGTCTCATGCTTACATACGTCACATTGTGTCTCATGCTTACATACGTCACATTGTGTCTCATGCTTACATACGTCACATTCTAATATTTTAATGCGAAATTCTCGGTTCATTAAGAATTGCTTTAATGTAGATATTAGATGCCTATGGGACAATTTTGGATTTAATATAAGCTGCTCAAAAGATAGCCGAAAGTGCTGACGAAATATGTTATTATTGATTCCAATGGCAAAATTGACCTTTGACCTATATTATCTGGAAACTAGGTCAAACTGACCTAGTTCTAATGTGAGTGGTAGCTTATGCCCATATTTAGCCACCATCCAAGTTAGAAGTCAATAGGTCTAAAAATGGCACAACGTGCCATCGCCAGCAATGTAATATCTTTCCCCATAGAGTCCCATACTGATGAAAATTTCCAAGGGGAATAACTTTGTTATTTTTCATCGGATCAGCCTCATTTTCATAATGCATAAATTAGATCCTGATACGAGCATTTTGACCAAGTCTGGTCAAAATCTATTGAAAAATAACAAAACGTGACATCATTGCTGACGATGCACAGACAGACGGGCGGGCGGACAGACGGATGCCGGACGGCAGGTGATTGCTATAGCTCTGCTGACTGACAAGTCAGCTGAGCTGAAAAGCTTACATTTAATTAGATGTATCGGATATAGTAATTGAAACCTTCAACATTTCTAAATATAAATATATTGTGAGGAGCATGGCTGATGCAACCACATTGACATTCATTCTGGCTATCACTTGTAATGCTAGCTCAAATGAACGTAAAACAATAGCAGTGCTTTAGATGGAGAGAGAGAGAGAGAGAGAGAGAGAGGGGTGGTGGTGGGGTGGTGGGGGGGGGGGAGATTAACGGCGAAGCCTAATCATTAATGCTATGCTGATGACAGCAGAATGTCAACATTATCATTACTCAAATACTATTGAAAGATATACGTTTTCCTTGCCTTGATCACATTCTAGATTCGAATTAAGATTTTATAAGCATTATTGATAGTCAGTTTTGATATAAACAAAAGGTAATTTAATCTGTGTAATTGGTAGTCTATTACCGCCGATTATAACTGACTACTCGCACAATTAATTGCGGGAGGAATTTCTTGTTTACCTACATGATTATTAAATTATACTTAGAGTATACAAATAAATGACAACTTGATATAAAAGTAAAGACAATCAGAATTCATAGAGCTATCATATATGCTTAATTCTTTATTAACTCGAATATTGGTTGTCAGGTTTTACATGCACTGTAGTTGACCTTTAATTTTTTCACAAGATCTTTCGAAAACCATTAATCTTCAAACAATAATTAAATGTGTGCTGCATAGAATATGCAGAAACATTAACAACGTTAAGCCTCAGAAGTAATATTTTTAATTTTCAGCTACACACAGTGGATGTGCTCAAACAAATAGATAATGATGGGCTGACATTTCTTGGTTTCAAACTCGGCGACATGGCCAAGATAAGATCATCTCTGATTAAGCCAGGTGAGAAATTAAACATACCATCTATTCACTGCTAGAGAGCCACGTGTAGTAACTGGTAGGTGTTGTACACTTAGACATACATCATCCCAGCGGTAGGTACCTCACATCTAAGCATAAAGCACATATCGGCCTAATGTACCGGAGATAGATTAATCAATCAACAAATGGAGTAATGAGTAGGGTACTTAGATGGCCAATGGGATGATGTAGTCTAGCCATATATCACCCCAAGGATCTGGACAATGGACTCATGGTTAAAATATAGGAGTGCATCTAACTATATAACACCTCTAAAACTGGACAATCGACCCTGTGTAGACCAATTGATTGAACAGTTGTTGCCTGGAACAATGGGTCATCTAGGTAGTTGATCATTGTATGGCCAATAACCATCCTTGGTTTAAGACTCTGGCTAGGGATTCCACTGACGAAAGCAATAGATCTCCTAATCATAGGGTGCTAGGCATTTAGACACACATTATTCCCAGAATAAGAACATTTAATAGGAAATGGGTCCCGGGGTGTGTGTGGGGGGGGGGGGGGGGGTTGGGGGGGGGGGTGTGCGCGCGCCGCAGGCGTAGTACTGTCACACTCATTTCAAGACCATATAAAGGGAATGCGAATGTTCACACGTGTACATACTGGATTAAACTGCTGAAAAATTATAATAAACATATGCATGTTACTGTTGCAATTTGGGAAATGCAGTAACTGCATATGATACCAAAGTATGTTTCTTTAGTGCCTCCAATGACGAGACTGAATAATATGCTTTCCTGTTGGAATTAATCAGCTACAAATTTCTTTGAGTGAATTTTCAACGATTTCAGGAAACAACACGGATCTATGTAGTGCACCGAATGGCTGATGCTTGTCAGATCGGCAGAGGTTATCATTAAAGAAGAATCATGTGTGTCTACACTTGAGGAAGAAGCAAACGTAATTGTTTCTCTAATAATGATTGAGCATGTAGTATGGATATGCGTGAAGAATACTCAAGCAAAACTGGAGCGACAATGCTGTGCTGGTCATGGTTATTACTGAAGAATTTACACATTCTGGGTCTTGGGTTGTCGATCTTGGTCAAATGGGTACCAGTCCAAAGGAAACTGGGAAATTTACCAATAATGACTGAAATAAAGCAGCCTAGAATTGCTTGAATGGGACCTGTAAACAGGGACACAATAGACGTCAATCAACCCAATAGCTCCTAATGGTTTTACTAAAGTCCGTGCACAGTCTGCTAAGCCGAAAAGAAGAAAAGAAGTTATTTTAAGAAAATGTTTTCTTACAACACTAAGCAAAATTAGATAACGTCAAGAAGATTGTAAAAACTTCGTGGCATGCACAGGGTATCCTCAATTATCAAACAACTTGTTGTGATCTAAGATTTTATTGGGTAAATAACTAGATAACTAGATTAATAATTCTAAATTGCAATGCATAGCCATGGATAAATTGTATCTGGCTAACATGTTGTGAAAGGTACGACGTTGCAGCAAAAACAACTTTAATATCGACTGGATGATTTACATCAAACTTGGTATAAGTTGTAAATAAAGTGTCGACTATGGAGCTCTATACGTTATCTAGCTCAGAGATTAAGTTTGAATAATTATAAACTGGCAACAGTTAAAGGTGCATATTCACAGTAAAATGACTGAAAATAAAATTGTTTAAATTATATACTTTTAGAGGCTTAAATTATGTGGCTATGTGTATTGAAACGAAATAAATCTTAACATATGATGATTTCATTCGTATAAATTAATATAATTCTTTTTAGAATGAAATCATCATATGCTAAGATTTATTTCGTATATCGTTACCTATATGCCCACATGGTGTGAATATGCACCTTTTAACAATGCTCACATCCTGTACCTTAGAAATATAGTGATAGAGCGTATTATCGGGCAGCAATGTCTACAGTCATTTTGGAAACGTTTTGCAGGTAACAATCGGGCAAGAACTCCTCAAATTAATGTCGATTTGCCCTAGATATTTCGGGGTTTGCGATGATGTACCTTGGACATGTTCTTGGGGCTCTGCCACACACATTTGATAGCAGGAGTGACCGGCCATCTCCTTGGAGACGCACATGTCCGATCGGGCATTGCCACCAAGGATGTGTGCCTGAGTTTGACGAAGCCGGGAACCTAGCCCTCCCTAGAGAGTGGCGTGTCATTTCCCTCCCTGGTGTTGCTGTCTACACGCTGTGTTCAGTGCTATATGCGGTCATCTCAATAGGAGAGGTAGTCTTCTCTCTCTTTCCATAGTAGGCGGGTTCGTCGCTCGGAAGGCGGGATGGCCTGTTAGGTGGCGAGGAGTTGTTCATCGGGAATTCATAGCAAGGATGTGGGGCAGTTCTTGAGGAGAGGGAGGGAGAGACAACACTATTTCCCATGCAGTCGTTACATCATTAACAGTCACTATTCGTCCCGTGAGTTTATACATGGTTATTTGGTCTCAAAAGTCGCTGGTGTTAAAGTTAGCTTCTAAAGGTCATCTGAAGGCAGTGGAACGGTGCATTTCTAATTTGCTGTCCTCGGTGGGACGAATCTACGCTGGTGTAACGCGGAGTGTCTGCGCTGACCACTGCCAATGGCCAAGCAAGTGTTAACGCTCTACTCCGCTCTCTGTATGACTGGCTAACTGCCTAGCACATTATTAAGCCGATACAGTCTAACACGCGTCTCCAAAAGACGAGTGAAGCACCTGGTGCGCATGTTTGCAGCCGCCTCAGACTACTGTACCAAGCCCCCTCCCCCTCCGACAGCGACCACTACGAGGTCAGAGAGCATACTAATTAGAGACAGGCAGGTATTAGTGATAGTGGCATCTCAGTCTTCTCGGAAGGGACTTTAAATTGAGGTCCCGTCATACAGTGCCCATCACTGTGTGAACGTGAGATAGGGTTAGGTAGGCAAGAAATCTCGGCATAATCAAAGTAAACCGGATGCTGAATGGATTCGTCCTCGGATGGAACCACGCAACATACGGATTACAAAATCAAAACATAATTGCTAGAATTAGAATCTTTCGGACTTTTCGATGGGACTATGGAGGGATGCAACCCGGATGACTGATCGAGTTCGTCCTCGGACGGACGCAGTCACCATACGGGCTGCCTGCTCGGATGATGGCCAGAAGAGCAAATGGGTCCCAGGACCCGAAAGACCCCACACCCCAACCTCCCCACTCCCCCAAAGGGGCCGGGAGGTCTCTGACCTAAAGCCCCCCCCCCCCTTGGGTACAGTAGGTCATAAGACCGCACGCACCTACTCCCCCCCCCCGACCCACCACCTACCCCATCCCTTCCCCACCCCCGTTAGGTCCAGGTAAGGCCCTCCCCATCCCCCATCCCCACGCCCAAGTATGAGGAGCAACAGAAAAGCCATGGACAAGAACAGCAACATGAGACAAAATCGAGGGACAACGAGCAATACACACACAGAGAGACACAAGCTAATGCACAAACCGACGTCACAAGAATTCACAAGAATTCAACAGAAACCATAAAGGCCAGGCGTGAGTCTAGACCCTAGCATTGGGAACTAGCATATAAACGCCTTAAATATAACAACACACACACACACACACACACCATTAGTGATATTTCTTAAATCACTAATCCTGGGCCGATTCCGACAATGTTTGGCTCCATTATTAACAGAATTTGCCATGATTCCAAATCTGTTTTCAGAATTGTAATCGGACTAGTATTGACGAAGATATCACCAGGCAACGAAATTCCTTATAATTTTGGCCACACGGGTAATTAAAGTCAGAGATCATAACACCAACTGTAGTTATTACCGATAACGCAGCTGGACTTATGGACACGTGCCACAGCACGTGGTGATTTTGAAAGATAAAAGCAGCTGACGTCATTAGCCCTGAATAGTATAAATAGCGGTCCGAAATGATGAGAAATCAGTTGGGCCGAGGCTAGTGCTTCGATACAGATCACAGTCCATAAGAACGCAGCGTCATATAAACGGCAAAAATTAAGCCATTTCTAAATTCCGTCGCGGAACACTCACGCCAAAAATTAGACCAAATAGTGCAGATCTGTCTCTCTTACAACAGGGGCAGATCAGTGGCAGATCTGCCAAAAGTGTTTACTGTCCAGCCTCGCCCAACTAAGACCTAGTGGCATGTTCTGATAACACAGCTAGAGATATATCCATATACCTACGAACATTCACTTGCTTGGGAATGCATCTACCAAGCTACATCACTGGAACATTGCTTTCGGCGTCGTAACATTGAGCTAACGGCGCCAATCGTCTTGTGCCACCTAACAAGCAAGAAGAACCAAGAATTCTAAACTGTTGCTAACTTATATTGTGTGCTGGAATTGGAATACAGCATCTTTCACGAGGACATTTTTGCCAAAACGTGTTTACATCTCGTGGACATCTTGATCACCTTGTCCACATACTGTATAGATTGTAACGTCGAGTGCCGTCCGTTTTGCCACTATTAGACAACCCGAGCGCTATAAGACATATATATCATATGCTGTATAGATTGTGCCGTTCTTGGATGCAGTTAAACATGCCACTTCCTATATCCTTACCTAAATAGTAGCGGCTTCGCCGTTGATATACTAAGTTTGAATATACACATCTCACTAGTATTCGTTAGGAATAAGAATCTTGCCACATGCACGTGATATACACTACAGACACACTCTAGCACACACGCACGCACGTACGTACGTACGTACGTACGCACGCACGCACGTACGCACGCACGCACGCACGCACGCACGCACGCACGCACGCACGCACACACACACACACACACACACACGGCACCACTCTTACGGCAACAATCTTTCAGTAGGACCATTTTACGTGTCTCTCTGTGACACTTGTAATGGTGACAACCTAAACGTAATATTCTAGCTCAGATATTCGTATAGGATAAGTAAACGTAATTAGGGACAACTGATCAAATACCATACAGCATCTCCTTGGCATGGCAAACACGCCACTCGTTCGCCACGCCATGCTTTCATATAGCTGGCCTAATATACTTTAGTACAAGCCTACTCAATTTAAGCGAGCAGCTGTCTCTCTTTGCGCTACTCCGACCACATTGGTCAGTAGCAATTGTCAGATATGCCCCTGCCACTGGTTGAATCGAAAACTGACCCCAGAGATCGCAAGATCTTCGGAGTGTTGAGGTTTAAACGGTGACGTTCCACATACACGTCCCACAGTACATTCACTGGTACCTATAGGAAAATTAGCATTTACGCCAAAGAAGACATTCACTACGAAATCGATACAAATTGTATACACATAGCTTGGATCCAGTCACAGTAGTAAATTCTAGGGAAATTGAATATAAACTTAATCATTAGTATAACAGTTAGAATCCTATGGATCGAGCCTATATGGTTCGCTCAGCCAATAGTAACGGATCGTGAAGTAGTGGTGTAGTTGTTTAATAAGAGTGTCAGGGGGAGCTTGGTATCCTGGCCTTCAGGAGTAGCACTTCTGCTATGCCTTTTTACATCTCGGGTCCCACCATAACTAGTGTTATTCCTTCTATTAAAATCTCTCTTTTCTATCTGTGTGTTCTATCTCTTTATCTCTATTTCTTGATTCCATATGACATCGGTACACGGTTGCTCATCGGGTGTCGTCGAGGTCGCCCTGGGAATCTTTGTCTCTTGGTTGGCATCTAAACACATGTTCAACATGCACCCGCTCATGGAACGTTTGTGTTGAAGTTGACCAAACTGTCTATCACTCTAAATTAATACTCCCCTTGGCTAAAAGACTAACTGTAGGCTAACTCCCTGAAGAAGAACCGCCAAAATAAAGTGGCAACTACTAAACGAGCATATATCTTGATCTGGCTTGACGAATTCTGTCAAAATCGGCGCGGCCATTTCTATTTATGCGTCAAATTTTTGCACGCACTCTTATAGGACTCTTATATTCTATGTATTAGTTTATATTTTCATATTTGTGCGGGTATGGCTTTTGGACCATCCCACTCAGCCCTAAGCCTTGAGGTTGAAACAGGTTGGCAGCCCAAATGAGGCTCCTTCCCTGCTGTGGTGGCAAACACCATTTAAACATGGTGTATAAGGTATCTCTCGCGAGAGCAGATAGAAATAGTTTGCGTACTGAGCACAAAATTTGTCAATTCTGACAAATTATTCACAGACACAACTACAAGAAGAGAGCTGCCATTCACAGATATCGTGTATGCTAGAGAATCTATGAACTTTGTGACGCATCTGACGTCTATCTACACATTTTGCCAGGAAAGCCAGTCACTTAACTCAATGCACATTCAGACTAAAAGATCTGCAAGAATGTCAAGACACACCGGCTTGACTAACAGCTGGGATGACACGGTCATCTTCAATTTCGGTGTGGGACAAACTGTTGGCAAGAATGCTGGCCCGGCCTCACTGGGAAGTGAACTTCCCACCAGCCCTAGAGGTAAGTTACTGTACCACCATTCGACAACTCTAGACTCCAGATGCAGCAAATGAGATGGCGGAAGCGCCGTAAACGTGGGACGAGGAGACGACGGGTGTGCCACTACAACTGGAAACCATGGTAGTTGTCATCGCCTGGTTGACCTAATGTTTTTAGGCAATGTCCAGAGGCTGGTATTCTAAGTGTGCTTCTTGCTAGCATTTGAAGGATCCTGTGCAAGGCAGTAGTTTATCTAGCCTATGTGGTTTTGCTTGCTACGGCCTCATGCGGCTGCATCAGGATGTGATTGGTTAAGTTAAGCAAGAACCTCTCCACTCGCAAAGTCGGGTGAATCATTCAGTCGGAGCCTAGACCATCATGAGCGACGTAAAAAAAACTTGTTGATGCTGTTCAAGGGTGATCGTTCCGGGTTACAAAAGAGAGGTCGTGCAGTGGCAGCTTTGTAGATGTTGTCTCATACTGAGCAGTCAAAATGCATAATGTTCTGCAGTGAAATCCACAAGTGAAGTTAGTGAAGAGGGAACAAAGGAGTGTCGACCATAGCCATTGTCGAACCACCAGCGTATAACTGGTGGCTTTTATGCTAGTTAGCAATGCATCTCATTATCTTCTTGTGAATGGCATGTTAGGAATGCCGTGAGGCCTGGACCAATCATGTGTCATTAACGTAACCATATTTGCTACATCAGCATCCAAGCAGGAGTCAGCCAATCAATGTGACTAGCTCATCGGCTTTCTTACTCATGTGGGTTCAATGTCAGTTCTATGATCGCTACGTTTTTTAATGTACTCACGTTTGTCGTCTTGACAAAGCGGGATCGCCGGGCTTTCTAATTGTACTGAACACTCACTGTAACATTGCGATCATTGTCATTATTGCGAGAAAGAAGATAAGATAATATGTAAAACATAAAGGTGTTCCCCCCCCTTTCAGCTGCACCATGCGTACGTGAGCATGTCCCTATTAGAAAACGTATCTTATGTGGCTACTCCTAGTGACCCAGTGCATACACAGATGAGGTAAATTGTATCTGTCTTGTCTGTGTCTATGCATTGCAATCTAACCATCCATAAAAATAGTCTCAGCACAGGTAAAGGCGGAAATCATTGGTTCTGGTTCGGCCTGTTACCAGGTCACTTTGTATAACTGGTCGACCTGGAACCAGTGAATGCCACCCCTGCCGAGCTGCATCTATTCTGATGGATGATAATACTCCAATGCACAGACTCAGGCAAGAGTGTCTAACGACTGATTTAGCTCGTCTGCACATTCACTGGCCCACTGGGAGTAGCGACCGTGAGTTGTGACATCATCAACATTTGAATTAGCCTTTGCCCCTAGCACTCTCACATCTCATTTCCTGTGGCAACACCTCTACTGTTGGTTGAGAGTTATGCTGCCATCAATATTTAAATTAGCGCCCAAACGTCCTAACAGTTGCATGGCCCATTATACATGTCAACTGCTTCATAGTGCAAACATTGACAACCATATATGTGGCTGCCCCGATTGGCTAAAGGTTATCAATATTTGAATTAGTCCTACGACATCCATCACACCTGTGTCAATAGCAGTAGTTACTGGGCTTCGATAAATGGGAGCTTTTGATTGGCTAATACACATGACCTCTGACATCATCATTACGTAAATATGCTACTTTCCATAAGATAATAGACCTTATATGGACATACAGGAAGGTATTAGTCATCCTTCCTGAGGACGTTATGTATCCCCACCCATTTCCAGTGTGATAAGATCCCATCGAGACCGGAAACTCAACTTCAGGACCGGAAACTGTTTGAACTTACCTGGATAGGAATGGATTTGTTCAGGTGAGAATTTCTCACATTCACTTTGAGGAAGTTATGTAGCCCCACCCATTTCCGGCATGATAAGTAAAAGAGACGAACGTTGCTATAGGACACACATGTCTAGTCTCCCAAGAGAACGTCCTAGCTAGTCTTTTATAAACATAACCCCCCCCCCCAGGATACGATTATGGGTTGTGTTTAGAGACGACTTGTAATGTCACTACACCCACTCGGACATATTCTTTCGGACAGGAATGTTTTTCTCAGAAAAAGTTGAGTAACCATGTTCCATTCATCCAAACAACTTCCATAGCAATGGTACTACACTCCTGAGAATGGCTGGTAATAATTCACCAAGAAAACTCCCAATCTGCAGCACTTTTCGCTTTCGAGAATCGGATAAAATTGTTTTCTTGAAAAGTAGACGTAGATGTTTCTTATATTTCTCGAGTTTCCTATAAGATGGGTCTGACAGATTTACATTATCATGTACAACATTCCGAGAGGCTTCACATAAGCAGTTAATAAGATCTTTCGAGCATCTACCAGTTACATCGTCTTAGATAAGTGTTTTATGATCGATAAATGTTTTGATATTATGTGAGGACCAATCCTACTATAAGGGCTATGTCTTCTTAGGAATATAAACGTGACAAATTTAAGTCGGATGAATTCTTGTTCATAGGTGAGGAAATTTTGAGGTGTTTGTTTAAGATCTAGTAACAGATATGGGTAATGTGTTTGCGTAGCAGTCTTATAGGGTTCAATCAAATATGTACTGTTTCCAGGATACATCTGTAGAGATAACGTTTTATAAGTTTAGTCTTTCCACTCTGAGTAGGACTTGCAAGCAGCATAGTGAACGATGCTTCAGTAAAGTAGATGTAGTTGAGATAACATCGTTGTTGTTGTTCTTTTTTTTTCCTTGTTCCCCTGAATATCAATTAATGCATTAAAACGCTTTTGTTTTACTAAAATGTTGAACAATTTCCTTCCCTTTTTAACTGACAATCGAAAACTGTTCCTCCCCAGGGTGTAGTAATTCCAATAGACAATAACTATGAATTTGTTAAATACTTTGAAATATATTTTTACTAAAAGTCGGTTTTTAAAATAACAACCACATTCAAATAGTTTTAGAAAAATGTTAGACAGATTCAAAGTTATTGATTAAAATTATTAGGACTAGCTTTCAGCAGTCAGGCAGTTAAAAGTGATCAACATTAGATACCACATAAGAATAGTCTTGAACATATTTCTGGCTTATGAGCAGTTATCTCATTGTGTAAGCCAGACTAGATCCATCAACGTGAATATAACTTCCCCGTAGTATAATGTAATCTTGTTTCCTGCAGTGTGGGTGGCTGGGAATAGGGTTTGACTACATCCGCATTAAGCTGGAGTCCTAGTGTCTGTATGCATGTGTGAGCGACAATGGGCATATCTATACTAGAGTAATAAATAGAAAAAGTCAATACAGAGATTCATTTTCTAGCTATACCAGTCTTAAATGCATTTCTAGCTAAGCCGTGATCACTTATATAAACATGTTTGAATTCGAATTAAAAACTTGAAACCTGAATGTCCAGATTATAGATTTTAAAACTATAGTAGCTAAAGTTCTAGACACCATGTTAAATATTTTGATACTAATTGGACTGTGAGTTATTTATGGATATATTTATGAAACAGTCACTCTCTAGTGATAAACTCAGAGTTGCAGTGATGAACCTGTGCAACTGTGATTGTGACGTCAGACAGTACACGACATAATTAATTATGACATCGAATACTTGAATGACGAATCAAATCTCTTCAATTTTCCATAGAGGTATTTAATCATATGAGGAAGTTCTAACATATTTCATAATGACAGAGAATATTGAATGACAGATCAAATATCTCCAGTGCTATATAGACAGCTCATCATATGAGGGAGTTCTAATAAGGGGAAGAGTAATTATGGAAAAATTACAACACAAATGGGCAGTTATTATTTAAGATTTTACTGAATGTAGACCACAGATATAATATTCGTAGAGTTCTTATACAGTAGAATATATGTGATATGATAAATGATATTTTTTAATTCAATCAAATATATCATGATAATACTGACGTTAAATATTCAATATTACTTTCCCCGAAACTGCTAGAAAAGACATATAACTTCATCCCACCAACACGTTATACACATCTACAGAATCTGTGATCCTTTCAGAGATTGTAAAAATTCAAAAACACTGATTCTCTGAGAAGTGACCTCGATGTAAAGTGAAATGTTATCAACACCAACACGGTTAAGATAATAGTCAACATCGAGACAAGAATGTCCACCCCCGTGACCAATCTGACTGCCATTACATTTTTATCTTCTGTACATTCAAACTAGGACAATAGTGATGATTTAGTCCATAGCGATACTCTAGAAATGTCATCGGATGATTACATAAGTCACGTTTTTTTAAGTTTTCACCATTCTTAGATCCATGTCTCTCATCTACATCTTCTTTAGCAAGATTAGCAGGTAGACCACTACATTCAGTCAGAATTACGTCATTATAATCACATTCAGTGTCACTAGAATTAGGTTTGAGATGATCAATCCATTTACGTTTCGTTTCATGATGTGGTGGTATGAACGGCCCTGGCTGTTTATAATCCATTTCTCTAGTCAACGGTGGATCAAATGTTCCAGTACCTCTCTAGGAAATCAGTACTTAAATCCAAGATCTTGTAATCCAATGCGTCTTATAATCATGATGTCATCATTTTCTATACTCAGAAAGTCATCAACCATTCAAAAATATGATTTCACTTCACTGATATCTCTCATGTATTATCCATGTATTATCCAGACAGTAGCATAACGTCACTCATGTTTAAATAGACAACATAAATACATACAATGGCCTGATCTTGGAGAGTTTCCAAATAATCCAATTAGTTCCTCACGAGCTTTATCACATTTTAGGTCAATTCCATTTTCACCAATATCAATTGTCTTGTAAATATTTTGTATGCTTAAAAGATCGTCAGATCTTTCCAGTTTAGCTTGAACCATCTCGCTTCGTTTTCTTCTTGTCCTTCTTAGGAGGAAGAGGAACATAAACTCGATGTTATCAGCTTCTTCTTCAGGAGTCTTCCAAGTTTTCAAATCAGATGATGACGCATCTAATCCCAAGGCAACTTTAATATCATTTACATTACTCTTAATGCTTCTCAGGTCTGGAATTCTCAAATGAATACCGTTATGTGTAGGATGGTACAATTACAATTACAATCTCCAATATCTTCGAATGTCAGCACCTGGAAACTAATCACTTACACATATCCGGGTCAATTAATACACGAGTGTAGTCTCCAAATAAACCATTACAACGTTCCTCCAATTCAAGTATCAGTTCACTAAAGTCATAGAAGGTGCTTCCACTAATATAAATGCCACGTTTCTTAGGATAACCTTCAGGATGAAATTCTCTGAAGTCAGCACATTTCTCAGCATTTATTACCAATACTCTAAGATAGCGATTATTAGATAGTACCGAATTGCATAAAGCGGTTTGCAAGTATCTGTCAACTTTTCCACCAATGATGAGTTAGTTTTTCCAGAAAAAAATGCCGATGTAGAGTTTCCCGTCTGGATGTGGAGTTTCACATCGGAAATGGGTGTGGGCACATAACGTCCTCAGGAATCATGAGTAAAACCTTACTGAATGCCCATATAAGGTCTATTATCTTATGGTAAAGTGACATAATTGCATCGTGATGACGTCAGAGGTCGCGTGCCTGTATGCACCAATCAAAAGCTCCCGTTTATCGAAGCCCAATAACTACTAATAATAGCCATACATGCGAAACATTGGCGGCTGTATAAGCAGCTATGCTGGTAGAAGCAAGGAACCGCATAACCTAATGACACCTCAACTTCGGACAATGGTGACCGTATAAGCAGCTGCTATGATTGGCCTCTAGGGCACACATTACCTTGTATTGAGCCACCCATCATAGACATTTCCCACCTCGTTACATCTGCCTATAGATCTAACTCTCAAGTAGTGGCCACTGTATAAGCGGTTGGCCTGGTTGAAAGTTATGACGTCATCATCAATATTTTGAATTAGACCACGCCACTAATACGTTCAGGACTCATTAAGCTCATAACTCAGCACTAGCAAGGGCAATATATCCAAAACACTGAACAATGGCGACCGTTTAAGTGACTGCTTTGATTGGCCTCGTTGTATCTGATACGAAGCCATGTCTGAGTAGAGAGGCTGTTGGATGGGCTTCTCTTCTGATTGCATATGATGTCATCAATGACGCAATCAATGTTTGAATAAAGCTGCATCCACATTTATTCCACCGAAAATACTGGAATCTGATTGTTCGAGAGTAAATCAATAGAAAATGCTCTCGACCAATCAGACTCGAGTATTTTTCGCAGGTTAAAAGTGGGCGTGACCATATTCAAATATTCGCTGACAAATCTAATCGGTTTATGTCAGGTGGTTAAGGGATCCTATTCTAATGACTTATGATTATATGTTTTATGTTTGCAGATTTACCCATATCAAGGAATGACAAGATAAAGGAGCTTATCGAAAATATATCAAACAAAAGGAAGGCTGTTAATACACATGGCGCTAAACAGAAGCTATCGCATGGCAGACACAAGGTCCATACATTATTTCTTGGATGGAAACATTGTGAGTCCTATGAACATGCCACCTTTAAGATGCGCTGGTTAAATCAAGGTGGTGGAATCCGTGCAGTAGAGTACGATATAAATGAGCCACAAACAGTCAATACCTCCATTGATATTGGCAAAAAAAAAAATTCCCAAATGGCGAGAGCTCAGTTGGACCGGTGGAAGGAATGGATGTATCTTTAGGCAATTATGCTGGGAAAGTTATTCATGAGTTCTGTGATTTATATGGCAGACAATGTACATTTCAGGAGTATTTTTACTTTGTCATTGGGTTTTATACATCAAAACACAACGTCTATCTCTTGACACGTGCTGAAAAGATAGCTATTGTAGAATGTGTCGAGCATGTAATTGCATGTATTCACGAATCAGCAGATGAGCAACAATTGATTCCAGAAACTGATACCACAGCAGTGGGATTAACAACACCAACAACTAGTTTATTGCAAACACCACATACAGACAAGACTACAACTAACCATACCGATAACAGACTCAATATTAAGTATTTACAAGAAACAGAAAGTTCATATTCAGAGGTAATGGCAAGGTTGCTTTGTTATAGTCTACAGATTTGCAAGGAAAACGACTTTTCAATAGAAGCACATGAGGAACACTACACTCCACTAAGTAATGGATATACAGTAATGGCCATCGAAAAGGATGATCGCTTATATTTGGATGGAAGATTTCATGATGATGGCAGCACACCGTATAAATTTCCACAATCAACGTGATCGGAGAAAGATATTATAATTCATTGCATGGATGAAATATATGGATATGATTCGGACAGTGATGTTCTACTACTTGGCATTGTAGTGTCTTGCCATGACAGATGTTTTGATTACGTATGGTATAGGAATGGGATTGAATATCTAAAGCGACCCAACCTGTGCTTAGTCGAAGCAAATACTGCAGGAACATACACAGCCGGGATATTATTTGGTGGTGTGCTGTATGTTCACGACACAAGCATCACAGTGGCAGCCTCTGATTGTGGCAGTTATTGTGTAACACGTGTTGACCCTACTTCTCGCAGCATAGTTTCAACTGACGCATCTCGGCCTGCAATAACAAAAGGTGATGAACACGAACGTGTAGTACAGCCAGACCGCTCATCAACAAAAAGTGAGTCATTGATACTTGACATTTCCGTTTCTTCCAGTGATAATCAGGAGGAAAAATCAATCAAAGTGACTATACCACTGATCGAGAAATCTGAAATCGTATTTGATAACCTACATGTAATCGGACAAGGTGCCTTTGGACAAGTGTTCTGAGGAGAATGGATCGGGACACCAGTAGCAATTAAAGAAGCAAAAGTTAAACGAATCAAGTTACTTCAAAACATATTGCATGGTGAAATTCAGTTACATGGACGAATACGTCATCCAAACATTGTGCAATTAATGGCATATGCCATAGAAAGATCAACGATTTACATTTTATCAGAATTTATTGATGGGCCAAATTTGGATAAGCTATTATTTGGATGATGTGAAGACCAAAATACTGAAAATATAAATTTAACATTTTCACAAAAGATTAGTATTAGCATCGACATTTTGCAAGCACTTACATATTTACACAATGTTGAGCCTTCGGTAATACATCAAGATATTAAGCCGGAAAACATAATAATACATCGGCATACCTTTATAGCAAAACTATGTGACTTTGGTGTGAGTAGGTTGAAAGCCATAGAGACAATGTAATCCACACTTTCTCATAGCATAGCACAGCCCGGAACGCCATTGTATCAGGCCCCAGAAGTGCTACTTAACACACGAAAATCATCAAAAGAATCAGATGTCTGGAGCTTGTGCTGTACCTTAATAGAGCTGTTTATCGGAAATTCGGTTTGGTCTCTAGAAATGTCTAGTGAAATGACACAAGTCATTGAACATATGAATAGGCAGAAAAAACCCAAAAACATATGACGACTTATGCAAGAGTGGATTGCCACTGACATTGTGCCAATCTATAGGCACTGGCCTTGATTATAATGCTGAAATGCGCCCAGCATTATGAGTATGCTTAAGGTCAATAAAGCTTTACAGCTTTAAACTCATTTTAATGTTAGTAGGCAAGTGGAAAGTGAGATAGATATCCTCTTTCCATTAACGATGCAGTTTTAGCTTTCAACTATGGGCATAATTAATGCCACTATTACAACCGGCGATGTCACTAAGGCAGCAACAACTTTCAGTCAAATTAGTTTTAAAATAACCAACAGCTTACCTCTGTGGTTGCGTGTATACCACGTTGTCAACATATATATTGAACCTATATGATCGAGCGCATATACCGTGGCGGACACGCTATGTGTTTTCTGATTGGTTTAAAAGCAAATCATGGCAGCCATCATAAGCTGCAGTAATGTACTAACATTTAACTACTAAAGCCTGAATATCTTTCTCTAATGGGATGATAAAACCGTTAGAATTACCTGCATAGTTTAAGAGTGGCATGTTGGATCACCTGTATAGATATCTGAGATGAGGTGTATTATCCTTTAAGGCTTGGGTATCCTATGTGATGTTCTATATCCCTAAGTTTGTAATACTACGAACGTTTAATATTCAGTTACCGAACTTAGCATTCTGATACTAAGATCAATGTGTGTGAATGTTAATAGGTATCATTGCCAGTGAATGACCAGTTGCGTATGTGTGCACATCTGTGCGTGTGTACATGCGTGCGTGCGTGCGTGCGTGCGTACGTACGTACGTGTGTGTGTGTGTGTGTGTGTGTGTGTGTGTGTGTGTGTGTGTGTGTGTGTGTGTGTGTGTGTTGTGTGTGTGTGTGTGTGTGTGTGTGTGTGTGTATGTGTGTGTGTGTGTGTGTGCGTGTACGTGTGCGTGCGTGCGTGCGTGCGTGCGTGCGTGCGTGCGTGCGTGCGTACGTGCGTGCGTGAGTGCGTGCGTGCGTGAGTGCGTGCGTGCGTGCGTGAGTGCGTGGGTGCGTGCGTGTGTTCTTACTATGCGATGACACTGATTTGGTAGGGTATCATGCATCATACCCTACCAAATCAGCGCACGCACGCACGCATGCACGCATGTACGCACGCGCGCACATATGATAAATATATGGTGGTTGAAAGCTAGTCCGGTGAAAGAGGATTTTGTCCTCGGGATGGTGGTCTAGTGATAAGTCACTCGCTTCCCAAACGTTAGGCAAAAGGTGTTGTATAATTGCGTGTTCGAACCCCACTCGAGTTGGACAAAAATTTGAATTCTAGATCATGGATAACCTGATCCTAGTGCCTGTGCATCGTCATAGACGGTGTTCATAGTACTAATGTTTGACAATAATGAAAACTACATGCATATATTGTTTTGATTGCTAGATTCTTCTGGCGGCCATCCTGAGTTTTCCGAAATTTTCTAGAAATCAATAATAATGCTACTCATCCCTAACAAATGAGCTCAACCTGATTATATGGATCCTCTCCTGGTAGGATTCAAGAGTTAAAATGAGAAATTAGAGTGATCAAATTTCCAGCAGCCATCTTATCTTGGACTCAGTAAAATGTGTGGAAATCGGTAAAATGACTACTCCTCATTAACTTGTTGGTCGATTTGAAACTTGGCTCGAATAAGCCTACTTAGAACCTCCTCCAACTATTATACAAACATTTGTTTAGTCAATCCTTCCAGTGACCATCTAGAATTGTCTCTATATCGTTGGGTAATCACGTTAATGACCACTTCTTGTTAACCCTTTTATCGATTTCAGCAAAACATAGCGGGACTGACTATTATGGAAACTTGTTTCCAAAGATGTTTGATTTTGATTTTTTCTGCAACCATTTATTTACATGATATTATAATTACTGTCAATCTCATAAGTCACTGTCCATCACATTTGGTCATGCATGCTTCCCTGAAATTATGCACCGGCACAGACAAGACACTCTTTATTATGTATAAGAACGTGGATACATTAATAATTAAAGTTAAGCTTGAACATCATTTTGATATATTGCCTTTTGTTTGGTATAATATGATTTGATCGACTCTCCAAGATGAGCCAAGTCGCCTCGCTTTTCGGATCTTAGAATGGGTGCTATTGCAATACGCTATGATGTATTGAAACTACCTAGCGCTGTTAGTAGCACACTCGTAGGTTGTTGGCCAGCATATATTAAATTTGGTAATTTGTTAGTATTGGAACTACCCTCGTCTCTGTGTTAAAGATCGAGTGAACAGCTACTCTGCGTAGTACCCAATTCCAATCTTGTCATTGGAGAGCGTGCTTTCTCCATAGCTGGACCAAAACTTTGGAACGACCTTCCATCCAACATTCAAAACAGCAACAATGTTGAGGCTTTCAAAACTCTTCTAAAAACCCATTTGTTCCAAAAAGCATATTTCTCTATTTTAAATTAGCTTTAACTTTTGTAAAGCGCCTTTGGGCAGTTAATTTCTGGAATTGGCGCCATATGAATCGTCAGTGTGTCAGTATATCAGAGATGTGAAAACTGGTCGGCCAATCCTTGACTTACTAGTCTTGGTGCGGTGGTCCAGTGGAAAGATGCCTGGTTGCTGATGCTATGCGGAGTTGCAGGATGACGGTTCGATCCCCCGACCGGGAGATGGTGATCAACAAATTAAACTAACGGGTGCAGCACTGTCGGCTAAGTTAGCACATGGAAATTGAAGCTGCACGTTGCCAGTGCGTCAATAAAATAAAAATACATATACTGCCAGAGCCGTGCTGGAGTCAGAGTACAATAGGCGTAAAAGCCTAGGATTGATTGTGACAGATGCATCCACAGATAGTCCCATATGAATCGTCAGTGTGTCAGTATATCAGACATGTGAAAACTGGTCGGCCAATCCTTGACTTACTAGTCTTGGTGCGGTGGTCCAGTGGAAAGATGCCTGGTTGCTGATGCTATGCGGAGTTGCAGGATGACGGTTCGATCCCCCGACCGGGAGATGGTGATCAACAAATTAAACTAACGGGTGCAGCACTGTCGGCTAAGTTAGCACATGGAAATTGAAGCTGCACGTTGCCAGTGCGTCAATAAAATAGAAATACATATACTGCCAGAGCCGTGCTGGAGTCAGAGTACAATAGGCGTAAAAGCCTAGGATTGATTGTGACAGATGCATCCACAGATAGTCCCATATGAATCGTCAGTGTGTCAGTATATCAGACATGTGAAAACTGGTCGGCCAATCCTTGACTTACTAGTCTTGGTGCGGTGGTCCAGTGGAAAGATGACTGGTTGCTGATGCTATGCGGAGTTGCAGGATGACGGTTCGATCCCCCGACCGGGAGATGGTGATCAACAAATTAAACTAACGGGTGCAGCACTGTCGGCTAAGTTAGCACATGGAAATTGAAGCTGCACGTTGCCAGTGCGTCAATAAAATAAAAATACATACATTAAAGTAACTCAATCAGATAATTCGTTAAATAGTGGAATTACTTAAAGTAGTATGTGTGTATTTTAGGCGTAATCCCTGTGAAACTAAAATGGCGAGACTTTTTACAGAGTTAATAAATCCTGTGTAAGTTAATATTGTTGAAAATAACTTTTCACACTTTTATATATGTCTTCTTATTTTCTAAAAGCAAAGAAACGCTATATGCCATTCTGTATGCTCATATATATTAGAATTAATACAACTTTACTGTTTAAAAAGCATGACTATTGAATGCTGAAAATACACAAAACAATGTCTTTAACGCAACAAAGCACAAAGTGACAGTAAATAAAGCTGGGCTAGCAGAATTATTCCATAAAATAATCCAGTGTATATTTGTGTAATCATCATTTGAGTTGGGTTTTTTTCATATAATAACAGTGAATGACTAGTTAGACATACAATTCCAGCACTTACTCATGTGCATGCTTTCGGTCACATATGCATGCACCCATGTCAACCTTCGCTCAGTTATGACCACACAATCATATGCACGCTTGCACTCACATACTCAAATATACACGCCTGTATGCATACACGCACGCACGCACGCACGCACGCACGCACGCACGCACGCACGCACGCACGCACGCACGCACGCACGCACGCACGCACGCACGCACACAGATACATGCACGTATGGGCACATATTGCGCACTTACATGCACATTCACTTGTGTGTAGGAATCACCAGAATCGACAGAGTGAACAAAGACAAACTGTGCAACCACAATTTGACAATAATTATAAGCTCAGCTGGCCATAATGGCCATGTGAGCATTTGGCATGGTGACCGCCCGTATGTCTGTCTGGGGTCAGCTTTTTCTGTTAAAGGTCTTCTTCTTATACTTGGCAGGATGTAGCCATAAGGCATAGGAATTCAAGTTGGTTTAAATAATAGCCGATCGGACAATTGCCTCATTGAATTTTGGCTGATTTTTAGAAAGGTCTTTAAAAATCTCCGAAATCAATTGGGGATTGATTCAAACCTTATGCCATTTCATCTAGGGCAAGGGCTAGAATTAGGAGCTAAGGACAAATAAAATTGTTCAAGAGAAGTTGACACCTAAATAACATGGCCGCTGTGTATTAAACAAAAGGTAGCGTGTTTGGTGGCCATTTTGGATGTTTTAGTTGATGAATTTTGAGCCAGAAATTATTTTTTATAGGTTTTCGGGTATGCCGATTTAAAAATTGCAACTTTTAAACATCTCAGATACATGCCATCTTAGATCGTTTTCACCAAAGCGATGATAAATTAAGTGTCTTCAGGAATCATGCATAGGGCGGCGGGTTTGTTCAAATGAAGCTGATCGGCCAATCTGGGCTGTGTCCATTTTGGATTCTGGCGGCTTTGTAAAAACGGCTTTAAAATCTCTAAAACCATATAACGAATCGAAATAAAAACTTATGAAACTTGATCAGTGTAAAAAACTTAGCCAATTTTGCTTAAGGGAACTTGATTTCCCAAATGAATGAGCGACCATTTTGGATGACATAGCTGTCGTGAAAGCGACCTAGTCTTCAGTTTCACTAAACAGATCAGGCTGAATTTTGAGAAATCTGCTTGGAGCCTAAGGCTCATTAAATTCGATCCAAAGAATGTTGATACGTAAAAATACCATAGCCTCCGATGACCAATCACAATCCTGTGTGTTTGGCGGCCTTCTTGGATTTTCTGAAAAAGTCATATAAAGTACCACTTATTAACCATTGAGTTAAAGGTGCATATTACAGCAAAATGTCTGAAATTAAATTGTTTAAATCGTATAGTTTTAGAGGCTTAAATTGTGTATCTCAAAATAATGAAACGTAATAAATATTAACATATGATGATTTCCTTGCGCATTAATTAATATAATTTCTTTAAGTTGTCAAATTGAATTAGAGGCCCGCGCCGGGCATCTAATTCAATTTGACAACTTAATAAATTATAGTAATTAATAAGTAATGCAATCATCACATGTTAATATTTATTTCATTTCATTACAACTGGTCCTGAAATTTAAGCCACTAAAACTATACGATCTAAACAATTTTATTTTCATTAATTTTGCTATGAATATGCACGTTTAAATTACATAAAACTTGATTAAGCCTCCACAGAAATTAGATTACTAAAATCTGTCAGTGGTCTTCTCATTTCTTTTGTTCGTGCCAGTGATGACTAATTACAGGTGCGGATACAGGCCATATGGGGGCCTTCTACAATATAACTACGCTACTCCGCGTCGTGTGATTCACTGATCCACTGATCTATTAATCAATGTTAATAGAATCAGCATCATAACCAGATTCTTTAACATATATTGCATTTGTGATAGATATTTATGTGGTATTTACAAAGATCATTTACTGATTACTGCATAATAATAGCTTACTAGGGGTGTGTTCATACCGTGAATTATGTAATACAGAACAATTACATTTTTACTGATGTTTCCTAAATTGCTATAATTGCAGTAATTATCTGATAGGATAGTGGTTCTAGTCACTGGGATATATTTTGTTTTCATAAGACATCTCAGCTTTTTGAGAAAATCTTATAATAATAATAATAATAATAATAATAATAATAATAATAATAATAATAATACATTTTTTACAAAATGATTTCAAGATGACCTATTTACATTGTGATAGAAGTATTATATTTTAGTTATTGTAATCTCTGTAAAAGATCTGAATAATTGGGATACTAATTATTGAATAATAAATAATGTGTTATTTGAAGACATGTGTAAAACTTCACAGTCATTTGTATTTCTGTATAATTTGTGATTTAGTCAAAATGAAAATCATCCTCCTCCTTCTCCTCCCACCCTCCGCACCTCTCCCAATCAACAGCGCTACAACCACCACCTGCACCGGCACCATCGAGACCACCACGGCCAGTACCACCAGAACCAGCCCAGCATCAGCAGCACCACCGCCACCATTGCCGCCACCACCACCACCACCGCTGCCACCACAACCGCCATAAAAGAGACGTGTATGATCTGCCCCGTCTGTCTGCGCGTAAGTCTAGTGGCATGCCTGACTGTCTACATGACAGAACAAGAGACTCAAGGATCTGTGACGCTCATTTCGACCATTAGCATTTGAACTATTTGCATTTCAATAGAAATGATAGATAATTGCAGATAAAATGCAAGATGCCATAAAAAACATGACCAATCAAAATTCTCGTTTGATATTTTGAAGCATACCGCCATATGATCATTAAATCATTGTTGAAATTGGACGGTTGATTAATAGTGAGCACGTTTTTTAAATGGTGACACAATTTCTTCAGAAAATCAAAAATGGCTTCCAAAACATTGACTAATGAAAATTACCGAAGAGGTTAAACTGGAAAATTCGAGAGTTTTACAATGTGACAAAAACGGGATGGCGGGTATCTACGGTCTCTGATTGTTCATCATGATCATGTCAACAAAACATGAATCATAAAACAGACTGTTGTCTTAAATTTAAAAACCTGAAAGAACGAGCTGAATAGTCCTACAACATGCCGAATTAGTAGGGCTCATTAATTAATTCGTAAAAGAAATTGTTTATATTAATTCTTCTGATATTTTAAGATGTAGGCATACATAGCAGAAATTTGGCTATTCGTCGACAGAAATATGAAGTTAACAAATGTTTTAATAATGATCTCAAATTTTCCGACTTTCTGTCAGGTGGGGCGATCGTCCCTTTTGCTACACCTACGCTACGCCACTGATTATTAATAGCTATATCATTCTGACATCAATATCCATGATCTATGCAATTTTACCATTATTCCATGTGGCTCAAGATATCTAACAGATATATAATATACTGTAACACATATTTGTTGTAAATCCTTTAGCTTAATATAGCTATACTGCTATATCCCTTTATATTACACTACGCTTTGTTGTAATATTGTTAAACAGATAATCAGACAATGCACTGAATAATATAGATATTCAACAATTTATGCAAAATGGTGTACGTCATTGTGTATAATCAACGAAGCTGTCAGTAATTTCAATTCAAGAGCCTCGGCAGCAGTCTTTGGCATTACAAGGTTTGGTTTGATCAGGTTCGCAAGCTGTACAAATTCACGAGAACATGCTTGTTGATTCCGATCTGTTCCATATAACTCCGCACACAATTCCACGTCGGTTTGATCAATAGTATTCCCATAATCTCCAGTATTATACATCTCGGGGCGAAGTACAATATGTCAGGCTTTCCGCGGGGCAACTCCTCATTTCGGCTTTTACTAATGGGGTGTACATTCCAGTGCTTTGAAATTCGGTCTAATTCAGTTTGAAGACGATCCATAAAGCAAAACCTCAAACATTCAATATGCAGAGAGTTCGCATCATGAAAAAAGTTTGAATCTCTCAAATCTTTGAATAAGTGTATCCACCAGTTCCACCAAGCCTTCGTAGCATCGCCCACCATGCTTCAATTCTTTGGTTAGGCGTACTTTTCCCATATAGAAAGATTTGCAACCAAGCATCTGGATCGGTTGCTATATAATTTTAAAAAGGTTGGAGTTTGCAACTTTGCACAATGTTATATTCTTTGTACCAAAATCGCATCGCAATAGCTTAGGGACAACGCCAAGTTGTTGAATAGTGTTCAAATAATAAGTTGTAATAATCGCTGGATCATTATTACTTACTGAAACTTGTAGCCACAGAACGCGTCTGCTGAATCAATCGATACAGCCATGTATCGCAAACCCAAATGGTTTTAACTTATCATATTCGTCAACGTGCCACACATAGTTAGGCCCTGGGCATATATATTGTCTTCTTCTGAGTCGTCGCACTTCGCGACTAGCAACTCAAAACTAAATCTCGATTAATCCGTAAACCATGGTCAATAACGAGACGTCGCCAAATAGCACGATAACCAAGACAACTTCCACTATTTTGCATTTCAGAGAAAGTTATCGGAATGACGTTTTCTAATCTAGAGAGATGTGTCCCTATTGGTCGTCTCTTGAGCCCTAGTCGGTGAAGATGTCGCTTCAATTGTCTTAGCTAATGTTTAGGTTATCTTTTGACGTAAGAACGACACGAATTTCTGCATAAGAAAATCCATGTTTGAAGTATCGTTCAATAAGTACATCACGAGTTGTTTCATGGACAGTAGGTCTATCTAAGCACGGAAGATATGCACGCTGAACGGGCGGGAAGTGTAGATGCTATGCATTGAAGCAACACGGACTGGCATACGGTGGTATATCTGGTATAGGATGTCATGTTTGGGCTGAAAAGCTATAGTAAGGTGGGGTTGACATCATACGGTTACAATTGTATGATAGTTATGGCATAGTAAGGTAAGGTTTTAAGACGTAAAATAGTTGGGGTATGCTAGGGTATGTGAAAACGAAATCTAAGGCACAGTAAGCAGGATATGCTATGCCAGTACACGGCAGGGCAGAGTATAGCAGGACAGTCATTCGACGACATGTGGAGGTAGTATATGGATTATGTTTTGGTATTATATTGTTGAGTGCACGAGTGCACTGCATGATTTGGTGCCAGGCGATCACCACCACCATCGCAGCCGCTGCCGCAGCTACTACTACTGCTGCTGCTACTGCTGCTGCTGCTGCTGCTGCTGCTGCTGCTGCTACTACTACTACTACTACTACTAGTACTGGTACTTTCATGAGATGAGAATTGGCATGCCTTTCGCACGATCTAACTGGCCAAAGATCTCAGATTACTACTATTATATCCAGTTGGCTGCAATGACAAGTAGTAGTGTAGTAGTAGTAGTAGTATTATTATTATTATTATTAGTAGTAGTAGTAGTAGTAGTAGTAGTAGTAGTAGTAGTAGTAGTAGTAGTAGTAGTAGTAGAAGTAGTAGTAGTAGTAGTAGTAGTAGTAGTAGTAGTAGCAGCAGCAGCAGCAGCAGCAGCAGCAGCAGCAGCAGCAGCAACAAGAGCAGCAGCAGCAGCAGCAGCAATAGTAGTAGTAGTAGTAGTAGTAGTAGTAGTAGTAGTTGTTGTTGTTGTTGTTGTTGTTGTTGTAGTAGTAGCAGTAGCAGCAGCAGCAGCAGTAGCAGTAGTCGTCAGTCGGTAGAATACGGGACACATATGGGAATGATACTGACAATATCATGCCCAGAAGAACCCCATATTTGGTTAAGATACAGATTTTAATTGTTTATTTTGCCCACATATACACCATATATACTATATAGTCTGGTATTCTAAAACCTTACATATGTGGGATATATGGGTCAACTATTGGATCGACCAATTTGCGTGCAAATGTGCAGTACACCATAAGGTAGAGGAATAGACCGCAGCTCAGCCTAGCTGCGTACCGTGCCACGCAGCCGTTACTGGAATATTGGGCTGCCCTCATTGTTTGTCGTGGTATCTAAATTACTTATCTCCCGTGGGCCTCACACTTTGAACAGGGGTGTTCCCAGGTGAAATTCAGGGGTTCTAATGCAGATTTTCCCGTCCATGCTAAATGATTGACCGTAGCGTGGACTTCTTACAAAGCTCATGAATTAGGACCCACTGCTGTTACATTTGAGATGTATATACCCTCAACTGGAAGCTTATGAGAATCCCTCGCTGTTGCCGTTACCTGAAAATGAGCTGGCACACCACGTGGTCATTTGAGGTCGAAGATTGGTGAGCGAGCTGGCGAATTCAGTTTGTTAATAAGATAAGACAAGCCCGGTATGTGAATATAGACAGTAATACAAGGTCGTCAGTGTACATGAGGCAATTGGTAGTTTTGTTATCTAGCGCGACTGGGTCACACTGCTCAGTAAAAATGTTGGGCAGGTCACGAATATACATATTACATAAATGTGGCTTAATACACAACCCTGTTTAAGCACAGCACGTAGACGGGGAAAGGATTACTGTGGTAATTTTGAAGTTTTATGGAATATGAAACTCCGGAATACATGCTCTGTAGTGTATTTAAAAAGTTACCACCTATTCCGGATAATAGTAATTTATATAAGAGAGCGTTCCTGGAGAAAGAATCAAATGCAGATTTAAAATTCAAGAAACAGCAAAATAAACATTGTTTAGATGATTTGGCATACCTTTAAATCAAGGTCTTTAAACCATGAATATGATCAGCGGTTCGGCTGTTCTTCATTTACAGTAATTGATTTGTTCAGTTTATTAAAAATTGTGTTCTTATTAGATGCAAGGTAGTCATCCATAAAACTGTCGAATTCCCTATTTATTAACATGTTGTTGTTGGTAAGTTGGGTGAAATGTGAGGTTCATTCTGCCATTGGGACAGGATTTTGCACAACAGTTTCCGATCCTTTAAGCTTATTAAACAATTTCCTGAAAGATTGAGGGTTACGATCATGCAATGTTTCGAGCTGATTCAAAATACCTTGCTGAAATTGAATTTTCTTACGATTTATAAGCTTCTAGAACGAGTTGATCGGAGTTCTTGAAGAAGCTGTGGACAGAATGGATTAACACGGAGTTTGCTGCTAATCAATTTGAGCTTCTTATTCAGCTCAATACAGTCTGGTCCGAACCATTTATTGGTCTTATTCTTGTTTGGTTTAGCAGTTAGCCTGCCCATCGACTTACGTTTAACTCCGGCGAGTTTCGCAGTGGTAATATATAATTCCGTAAGAGAGTTGACGGTCAAGTCACTGGTAGTATCATGGACCAGGTCAATACTAGCAAGTTTTTGGATGTCAGATTTGGTAGTCGAGTTTTCTAGCGTATATGCAAATTTGAATGTCATCGCCAGGTGACCACCTGAACGCAGGCTTTAAAATGCCAGTTGAAATGATACAGGATAACATGCAGTGAATAGAATATGTGTTAAGTTGGTGCACATGAAAACATTTTTATATGCCCCATGAATGCTGGGGAAGTCAGCATGTAGTCAATTGCGCTGGGCTTGCCCCTGTGACAATAACATGTACATTGACCCAGGTAGTCGCCCACAGTCGTACCATTAAGAATCCAGAGGCCAGCGGATCTGCAAAGCTGAAGGAGTTTCTTTCCGTGACTATCTACTGGGGCGAGGTCAAGATTGTTTCTGAGAGTAGGAACATCTCTTGGGTTATTCAAGTCTGTCAATAGCGCACATGCTAGAGGGACGCCAGCATCAAAACAATAGTCAGCTTCTAGCTCTGCGCTGGCAGTATAATCGCTGCAAACCAAACAGCTGCCTAATTTTGAATATCTAAGCCAAGTCATTCTGTATGGTATCTAAGATGTCATCACTGGCAGAGGGGGACGCCGGACTGACGTACACCACTGCAATGTAGACATCTTCATCTTTATGGAAGAAGTGTTTACATAACTTTAACCAAGTAATTTCGTTAGATGTAAATGGCAACTGTTTAATACCGCTACGCAGATTATACTTAATACAGATTGACATGCCTCCATAGTTCTTAGTTGCATTGCTAGATCTAGGCCTGGTGTTGGCTGGGAATGTGTAATAGCCAGATAGCGGATATTGTGACCAAGATCAAGAATGAATTTGTAAGCTAGCAATGTATGTAAAATCAAATGTGTAAGTAAGAGATAAAAGTTGTAAATAATAAAATAAAATTGTCCACATCTTAGCGGCGACTTGCCTTTGAGGCACATGTACCGGTGATAGGCGATACAAGTAACTCCGCTATCACCAAGGCAACATCTATGTGATGCATAGTAATAAGAATAAGAATATCAGTTTCTTTATATGACCGCCTGTATTTAGTGTCGGTATTTATAGGAGCTTGAAGTTATTAGGTGTGGGAATGTGTAATAAAAGGCAGTTGTATAAGTTAAAATATCAATTGTTAGAAAATTGCAAAGTTATGTATTATTAACAAACATATGGGCCGCGTAACTTCGTACCTACACACGCACGCACGCACAAACACACGCACAAATACGCGCACGCACACCGCACTGTCGATCTCCTCTACAGCAACCTCTGTCTTGGTGTCGACACGACGTCGGCATCCAGAGGCGGATGGCCCCAAGACCACCCGACTTAAGGAACCACTATTCGCTGGCACCAAAGGTTATGCACATTTGAGGAATGAGATGTATACAGATACATTCTATTCTTCTGTGACCAGACAGTGGCCGCTATAAGCAGGCTCAACCGCGTAAGGGCGCACCACTAATATGTTTTGTTAACAATCTGAACAGTAATGCTCAATTACATCATTTATAGAGTAACAAATAATTTATATGAGACTATATGACTATCGTAGGTTCGTTTTAACCCTTTAATGTCTAAATTTGGTAAAGAGCAGGTCAAGAGAAGACTATTTCCGAAACCCCACCACCGGAATGGCTGGCTCGGTTACCGAGCCAGTCATTTCTGTGGTAAATCTTCAAAATCAGGTCTCTCTTGGCCTGCACATGGACATTTCTCAAGACCACTGCAGAGGCCGGATTTGGCCGGCTGCGTCATGAAAGGGTTAATTCGCTCATGCATATTCGTTTATTATTTTCTTAAGGAGTGATAGGCCCGCATCATAGATTTGAACAATAATGGCATATTAGGTTCACTATTACTACTTGGTGGCGGTCGCGTATCTTTATGAGGAGAGTGAGCCGCTAATTTGTCGCTGTTTTGTCTCTGCGCACGACCGCGGTATTGCATTGTGGCAGGAGCGCGTTTGACACGAGTAACGTTAGTGCTGCGCCGTGAATTCTATATATCGAGTTATCGACGCGGCATAGTGATACTACTAGTGTATAATCGATTTAGCCTATTTCAACTGGATTTCGGTCGAGGAGGCTGTTAGGCGCTTTCCATGCATACACAAGTGGACATTTAGATTACATCAAAGCAATTTTCCGCCAGAAGTAGCAGATTTCAAAACACAGGGGCCTGCCTACCAGAGAGAGCATGCGTTGGGTGAACAATCGATGGATAAAAAAACTCAGACGGCATCGAGCGATAGTTGCCACCTAAATGCCCGTTCAGACCGTATAAACAGGTTCACACTAAAATTTATGATTGTCTTATGGGCCTATAGAATATTTAGACTGAAATTTGTTGCAGCAACAATTTTCATTCAAATTGTTATCAAATATATAACAAGTACCACTTGCATTGCCTATATTATTGTTTTGACAATAATTGCTCAGAGTGGTGCCGCGATCAGATGACCAGCTGCACATATAGCAAGACAATCTAAAAAATATGCTACGAGAATACAAAAGGAGATCTCGCGAGATATGAATGATAGCAAGGCCGTCTTGTTTGAGAAATCTCAGTCAGTACGGACAAGCCAGTCGAATATTATGGCGTCTAATTGTTAAAACGAATGTAGAGTCTGGACAATCAATATTGCATGCTGGGTAAATTGCACAGAAATCATCAAGAATCATGTATCTCCAGCTCGCGTTTCTCTAGTCACTGGTACACGAGGACATTAAACCTGCTTGCTGTCGTCCCGAGATTAGCAAGAGCGACGTAATCAATAATCAATAATCATATGTATATTTGACAGACTCTCGTCATTACCTTTCATTGATATGATACATACCTGTGCTATTATGATTTAATATTTTCGATTTAGCTCGTGGTATTAACCCTTTAAGACTCATATCAGCCAATAAGTGGTCTTGATAAATGTCCATATCGCAGACCAAGAGAAGACTATTTTTGAAAATTCACTACTGGAATGACTGGCTCGATAACCGAGTCAGTCATTCCGGTGGTCAATTTTTTAAAATAGTCTTCTCTTGATCTGCAAATTTTCTTTAAGAAAATTGAAATTTTCTTGAGCAAATTTAAGGCTTAAATAGTTAAATCGGCCGGTTTTGCCTTGAAATTATTAATTCAGATGGTAATAGCACTTATTGTGTACCGGTATTCATCTTATAAATCTCACTATTACATTTATCTTATTTTCTACGCTTCCATTACGACGACGTGTCATCGATTTTGTAATCGTGATATAATTAGAAGCTCTTAAAATACACGTTTCTATCTAATTATGGAATGAAAGTCCCACATCACAGAATATCAACTACTTATAAATAAACGGCAACAAGAATGCCGCGAAAACCGCGAAGAAACCGCGGTATAGACAAGCGTATGCGTGTATATGAATGGCTAAAATCCGGACATGATGCTGATTGTACGGAGCACTTTCTTATTATGCTAGTTCAAAGCGAGATAAATTAAAATTAAAGCCTCCCAAGACTTTTAAAAACAATTTGACTGGGATTCGTTGTTGCCGCAGTAACAATTTCCAGCTAAATTGTTTTCAAAATGATCAGCAGTAGATTGCATTATAGGTAGCAACAGCGGGTTTATGTAGTGTAATAATATCTTTATATTAATCTTATGTATACCAATGAGGAGAAACGTAAAGATGAACGCGTGTTTGGACTCATACACGGACGTATACTGTCTAAATATATCATCGATTACAATACCTTACCTTCAGATATTGGATGAATGACACGAAATCCAGTCGCTCTGAGCCAAAAGCATTCGAGAAATAAATCCAAGGTTTATTTCCAAATGTCATATTCGTTTCAGAATGAACCTTTCCAGTTTTAGATATGCCCCGCCCATCTCTAGCTAAGCCCCACCCACACCTCGCTCGGGTTGGATCAATCGATTCTGAACTCGCTGACTGTCAATTTCCAGAAGACTATACAGGTAAGCTGTTGAATACTTTGAAACTAATTTGACTGGGTGCCGTTGCTGCCTAACAGCAATGGCGCCTAGTCGCATTAGTTTCAAAATATTCGTCAGAATGTTTATTAAATAGTAAAGACATACAATTCGTACAACGTGTCGGACTATTTTAAAGTGTTTCAGACGGACTAATTATAAAATCTAATCATTCGCGCTGTAGGCCTAATTGATTATGATGTCATCCTACTCGTCACACAGTTGATTATGACGTCATATGGTTGAGGCTATGGGAAAAGGAGAATCAATTATGTTAGTAAAGGACACATTGGTAAGGATAATTTGACGTATGGAAGTTTCCCTTCAGGAACCCCCTCATGGACAGGAGTTAGTTATTATTGAAAGACAAGTTTTAAATCATCGACCCGGATGTGATAATTAATGCTGATTATCATTACATTAGCATACTCAACTACCTGACTGCTGCAAGCCACCGGACAATAATTTCAATGGGCAATAACGCTGGACAGGCTGAATATTTTTTTTAACGATTTGACTGAAAGTTGTTAGTGCCTTATCCACCAACAACCTTCAGTCAAACTGTTTTCAAAATATTCAGCATATCCAGAGTTAGGCCCCCCCCCACCCCATGGAAAATGTAGTCTGCAGAACTTCAGCAGGCGGACAGTTAAAGAAATAAATGTTATGATAGTAGTATGGCATCACATCATACTATTTTGTGCGACATGTCGTCGTCATGTCGTCATGGGATTATCGTGGGATTATCTGCTGTGATTGTCTGCTGCCGGAGTCAATCATAGACACATATGTGAATAGTATAGATCGAGGATCCGCATACGTTTACTATCGGATGAGTTGTCCAGATCGCCGATAACGTCAATTCAGTAAACAGCAAGTGCGCATGACCAGGTATCTGCATCGAACCGGTAACCAGTTTACACCTGACGACCAAGCGTCAAACTGTCATAAGAATCGTCAGTAAAACGTGTCGTTTCAACTTTTGAAAGTAGCCCTCATCATACCATAATATTTAATTACGGTGTTAAAGTAGAAGTTTTTTGCGATTTTAGCGAAACCACGAATTTTGCAAATTCCTATACACATGAAACAATATGTGCAAACTGTTTGAGTGAAAAAGCGCAATGTTACCTGTTTTCCTAAATACAATCACCTTGATTATAATATTTGTTAAAGGGACTCACAAACGAGAATTAGATTTCAATAAAAAAACACATCAAAAATAAGATTTAATAATTTTTTATAAATTAAAAAGAAGTTTACAGATTTTCTCAAACTCTAGCCTTGAGTGGTGGCGGTGGCAGTAGTAGCAGTAATAGTAACTATACCGTGTTCATACTACCCGCCGTCATAATCATCAGCATCACCCGCTGTCGTCATCATCATCATCATCATCATCAGTTTACGACCACTACTATCATCACTTTTATTTATATCATATATTTCTTCCGTACACTTCTGAAGAAGTTGCCGAATACACTTGAATTGATAATGCTCAAATTTTTTTAATTCACGCGATGACGTCATACCACAACAATCATTCACGCGATGACGTTACTACACAATGCTCATGAGTAATTGAAGAAAATGACTTTCCATAGCGAAATTTACTATTAACGAATTCGAAAATATGCAAATAATATAGATTATTTTTTAATATATGCAAAAACATGATTTGGCGTGCTGTGGCCGTCCTTTATTTTGTGTTCCTCGTTAACGTTAGTAAAATTGGGTTCGCTATTTTAATCTGACATTGTATCGAAGGACTAACACAATGGACCTTTCCAAATTTATCTTTCCATCATATGACGCCATATGACGTCATAATCAACTACGTGACGTGTATGATGACATCATAATCATAATATTATGAATGACTCGATATAACGCTTAATAGCCCGACACGGTGTACGAATTGCATGTCTTTACTATTTAATAAACATTCTGACGAATATTATGCAACTAATTTGACTGGGCGCCGTGGCTGCCATAGGCAGCAACGGCATCCAGTCAAATTAGTCTCAAAATATTTAACAGCTTACCTGTATAGTCTTCTGGAAACTGACAGTCAGCGAGTTCAGGGATCGATCGATCCCAAACCGAGCGAGGTGTTGAGGGGGGTTTAGCTAGAGATCGGCGGGGCGTAGTTAAATCTGGAAAGTTTCGGTTTTAAGAATAAAATCGATTTGGGTAGAGTTCTAGTATTCGCTAATAAATGAGATCGGCCGGGAAAATACTACAGGAAATCTGTTTCTCGTGTGGCATGCGCACTCGGTCGAAAATTACTGAACTACGAAAATACACATTTAAAGGCACCATGATCAATCTATGATATTCATATCTGTGATTTAGGCTTCGGCACAACAATCACATACAGACTCGATAGGAGGCGTTTATTGCGAGGATGTGGAACAAATTGAACAAATTAAACAGTCACGTCCATGATAATGGAGGTTACTAATGTACCAACCAAAACTGAAATGAGGTCTAGTTAAGGAGTTAGCACAAGTGTTTGGATAGAAAATGTTAATGGTTCAAGTTCATGCTCAAGTTTACCTTATTACATTCAGGCTCTTCATGGACATATGAGGGTAAAATGTTCATAATGATTGTGGCGGTAGAGTATTAGCAGTACAGTAAAATGCATGTATATAATATTTATAATTCTATGGCTGTAGTAGTAGTAGTAGTAGTAGTAGTAGTAGTAGTAGTAGTAGTAGTAGTAGTAGTGGTAGTGGTAGTAGTAGTAGTAGTAGTAGTAGTAGTAGTAGTAGTAGTAGTAGTAGTGGTAGTAGTGGTAGTAGTAGTAGTAGTAGTAGTAGTAGTAGTAGTAGTAGTAGTAGTAGTAGTAGTAGTAGTAGTAGTAGTAGTAGTCGTAGTAGTAGTTGTAGTAGTAGTAGTAGTAGTAGTAGTAGTAGTAGTAGTAGTAGTAGTAGTAGTAGTAGTAGTAGTAGTAGTAGTAGTAGTAGTAGTAGTAGTAGTAGTATGCAAGTGTAAAGAAAATGATTTTCGTGATCTCTTTCGTTGCATATCCTACATAATCGGTCATTTCTTTCAATATTTTTCCATCTGCCCGTTTCAATTTTCAGTTTGTGATTTAGAGTCCGGAAGTGACACAAGGTAACAGATTCCTTAAATGGTAGCTTCGTAAGATAACTGTCATACCCAAAGTATTCTTTAATTTCTTTGTAGAAAGTTAATCTGGTAGAAGCATCAATTTCCCGTCTCCAGCGTGCTAGGTATTGATTTTGCAATATTTCTTTTGTGACTTTAACAATATAATAAAAAAATGTATCCTCATTCAGCTGGTACCAGCCGTTACGGATAGCTATGGGGGTCATCACCAGGGCTTATGCAGGGCTTGAAGGTGGTCTAATTATTTATTTACAGAACCGTTTCCATGGTAACCAACAAAATTACCACAAATATCTAAATTTCTTCTAACTCACGCAACTTTCTTATTATAGAGGCTAGAAACAGAATTCTGATGTGGAGTGAAAGGCCTGGCGGTCCTATAAACACTGGTGTCCTTTGTTGATATTACGCAGCTAATTTGCATACAATTCTGACGTTGCACATATGAAAAATAGTAATTTTTCAACTTTTTACGTTTTATATATCCGGTGTGCATTTCTGGTGCATCGTAGCATCTCAATATAGTGTCATTTAATAGCAAATATATCGAGATTATCAGAAATCATCATTGTATTAAGGGTATCGTCTGGAAAATATTGAGTAAGTCTTTGTTTTCAAAGTGACGTTAATGGCGATTACGTGATTAAATCGAAAATCGCGATTATGTTTTAAATCGTGAATTTATATGATTAAAAATTAAATAATCGAATAATCGTGAATATCTTCTATTGCATAAAATATTTCAAAACCTAACTTTTAATTACTTTTTAATGAGATCGGTCATGAAAAATGGCATTTTTCATGAAAAAAGGCATTTTCCTTAGTGAATGTATGTCCATTTGCAGGGCAAGAGAAGGCTATTTTTGAAAATGTATGACTGGAATGGCTGGCTCGAGAATCGAGTCAGCCATTCCATTCATACATTTTCAAAAATAGCCTTCTCTTGCCCAGCAAATCAACTTTTCTCTACACCATTGCAGCTTTCGTTATTGATATTCGTGTGTTGTTATGTCTTGGTAATTTGTACCCAAGCTGATTAATCGAGTAATCACGATTATTTTTAAATAATCGATCGCGATCACTCAACGCAATAATCGCCCAAGCCTAGCATCATCTACCAAAATGAGAATGCAGAGATATCGAGGCACAGCTCAATCCAATGACCTAAATCATTCCTTGTTGCTCTAATAAGGAGTGCAATATGCAGTCAATATGATTGTTTTGAATCGTTGGTACAAGGAAAAGATAATAACGAACTTTAAATCATCGAGCTTCAACCTTGTATACAGTGACATAAGAACGGCTACTCGTCATTTACGTCAACAATAAACTTGCTTGATTTGCAGTCATCTGTTGAGCCAGAAGCTGCATTGGTGTCGACAAGTTAAGTACTACTTCGAGAATCGTTTGACTTTGAAACATAATGCTTGCTCTGTAGATAGAACTTTGGTGACAGCTTTCGAATTCAGAAATACACTTGAGGAGCCAAAGAGAGAAATGATACCGAATTAAAAGGATAATTGGTGGCGATTTTCGCAAGTTGATCGCATTACAGGTAATGTTCCTTAAAGTTTGTCACAGTAAATATACCAAGCCAGTAAGTGAGATGACAGCCGTGGGTTCAGCACATGATACTGCATTCGAGAGGCTTATTTCTTACATAGAACACGGACATGCAAATGACAAAGCATTTACCATGATCTACTTGCTGAATTGCTATCATGAACTGCTAAACCAATACCTGGTACATGACGAAGTAGAACTCTGCACGCGCCGACGTTGTATGCATAAGTTAGAGACTAAGTGCAGTGACAGCTTATGAGGTCAAATGTTGGTCAGCAAGGGAAGATTTGGGTCCATGGAAGTACAGGAATGTAGCAAGCTGGCAGAAATGAAAGAAATGCTGATTGCCAGGCATGTTGCAGCAGGTATTCAAGTGTGGTGAAACTTTACTTCTCATGGAGCCATTCCCGTCCATGTTTCATTAATATTACATATAGCTCTTATATCACGGAAAAGAATATTCCACCAGCCCATCAATCTCCGGGATATCTCATCTGAAATTGCAGAGGAGCTGTTAGATGACTAGGTGTATAGATCTCTATATTGAATCCTTTCGGGAAGAAAGGAAAGGTCCACGATGATGATGATCAACAAAGATGATGTAAAACCGACTGATTACATATAGCATCGCATATTCTCTCCATTGGCCTTGACTTAGTCTATGATGCATCATAAGTACATTGTAGAAAATCAAAAGGAATTAGACTCGAGGTCACTCTACATCAAATGATGCAATAAGATGTGGTTAAACTATTCAATAAACAGGCTATTTGCATTGGCTACGATATGGTCTGTAGAATTGACACATATGGAGTCAATTAGCACATAGACATCGAACTGTATATTCGTGCGAACATGATCGCAGGAAAGATATCTAAATCTGCAGGTGACAATTTCAACAGAGCGAATGAAACACTGCATGGCACAATCACGACGTTGTTAGTCTGGTCCTCTACCAAGCTGCTCATGATAGTGATTTCCTGCTGAACTTTGGAAATATCAATCTAGTAAGCTAAACAGTAGACAGAGACACAATGTGGGAAAACTGGAGTGAAACCAGACTGATTCACCATCTGCACATCAGAACATAGACGTACGCGTGGTCTTGATCATGGTTTTATCCTATCTCAACAAATGCCATAAAAATTTGCGTTTGATGTAGAATCACCACACACAATTCCAGTATGGACAGTTTGCAATGTGATATATTGTGATATCCAATCTCAATGTTGTTAAGGCCAACATCGGTTACTGTTCAATGATTCCCGCTTCAGCAGCTACTTTCAACCGTCTATACACCATGATGACGTGCATGCAGTCCATATTTCGCTCATCAGGCCAGAATTGGATATATAGTGTGTACGAGGAAGCTTCATACTGCAAGGCTCAGATCAATAATTGGGGACACCAAGATGAATTTGACAGTAATCACATTCAAATGTGAGGCATGCACGATGTACTAAACTTTATGGGTGATTTTTGTTGTTTCCTGCGGGATAGTGTTTTGAGGATATTCTAGTGGAGGCTACACGTTCAGCAACAGTCAGTTATACTATGAAGGGCAATGGATACAATTGATGAGGTAGAGTCCATAAACTGTTGCCTTTATCAATGAGCTGGCTTAAATGGATGCCATTTGCGGATGCGCGTCAAGCAACAGAACTCACACAACTTGAAAAGAATCTGATCTTGGAGGCGGGTGAGAATTGCCAACAGCATTTGTAGAACTCTAAGATACGCATGGCAAAGGCAGATATGCAGCTCACGCATGGCAAAGACAGAGCTCCAACTCAGAACCATGTAGCAGATTTCTCACATTGTGCACAAAAACGGCTTCATCAGAAATTCATGAAGAAAATCACAAGCTGTTTGAACATATTTGCACCGTTCCACCTGGATTACATTGCTGCAAATTGGGGGTGACAACACGTTCTTGTAAATATAAACATTTGCATAAATGATTCCAATTAGCTTTCAGTGCATACTTAAACATAAGCTATACATGGTGCAGTTGCATTGGCATTGCTCAAGCAACGCCTCTCTGAGATGAGACAGAACACGGGTCCAAGGGTCTGGAGGCCGATGTGCAGTTTACAGGAATAGGCGACCATTCAGTGGAATTTGGGATGACATGGCCATTGAGCAGTCACTAAACAAAGACTGTGGTAAGAACAGACAGCCTAAGGATGCGACACTTGTAGGATACTATTTGGCCGCACATATAAAAGCAGCTGTAACCGCTGGGACAAAACAACTGAGTGGCCTGAAATAGCCCGATAGTGGTGACCTCTATGAGGTGACTATATAGAGCCATATTACAGTGAAGTAACTGCAATCCAAGAAACCATCAGTATTGGTAACTAAGAATGGTAAGCCTTTCCTGGTTGAGGTCAGTATAGCTCGAGATAATAGACAACCTCTTGTATTGCAACATCACTTGTATGTTACCCGAGGTAACTGCGGTGCTTTGCAATGTACATGAAAATGGGAAAACAAAGGAATTCCTAACCCATAGACTGTTAAAGGCTGAGATCAATCTTTATGATCCTATTCGATACACAAACATTTTGATATTGCCTGCCAAATAGTCAGCAAACTGACAATCATTGGATAGTCTCATCGGATATGGACATCAAGGAATGTACCTTTCCAGTTTATCCATCAATTATATGATGTCATAATCAACTACGTTAAGTGTAGGAACACGTCATAATGAATGACGTTGTGAATGACGTAGATAAGTACGTCATGAACGCTTACTTTAAGACAGACTAAGCGTTGTTGTACGAATTGTATGTCTTTACTATTTAATGAACATGCTGATGAATATTTTGAATATAATTTGACTGGGCGCTGTTGCTGCCCTAGACAGCAACAGCGCCCAGTCAAATTATTTTCAAAATATTCAACAGCTTGCCTGTATAGTTTTCTGGAAAATGATCATCATGGAGTTCAGGGATCGCTCGATCCCAACACGAGCGAGGTGTGGGTGGAGCTTAGCTAGAGATGGGCGTGGAATAACTAGAACTGTGAAGGTCTATTGTTACAGTATGAATTAACATCGGTTGTACTTTCTCTCTCCAATCTAGATGCGTTTCTCAGAACAACATGATCTCATCATGTTGCTCAGAATGGGCGGCCCTGATACAGCTAAGTATACCACTTTTTGTCACCTCTCAGATCAGCTGTTGGGTACCGGTCTTGATCAAAAAGTGTCAGTCTATTTCTGTGGTTAGTGATAATTATACGAACGAGCAATCAATAAAAGCTGGTGAAAGGGTCCGTCATGGTAATGTTCAGATGAAAGCGATAATAAACATGACTGTTCTAACACTACTTCCAAAGCAACGCCTGAAGATATTATCAAAGGCAATGCCTTCTACGTGATTGGGTCATCAAGTTAGAAATCAGGTTAAAACCTGGATTTGAAGTATAGCTTAAATGCTGATGAATTCCATTACATAGATCTGGCAGCATCAAGTCAAATTAGTTTCAAAATATTCATCAGCTAACCTGTAAACATTTCTGGAAATTGATAATCGGGGGTAGATCGATCTCAACACGGGTGAAACGTGGGTGGGGGTTAACTAGGGATTGGCGGGGCATTGCTAAAACTGGAAAGGTTCATTGGGAATCATCCAGGTCCCTCATTGGTGTCTGGATTCAGATGTCCCAGCTATATATCCCCGATACTGCTGGATACATGGCTTGAGATTAGTTCTAATGCATCATGCGGCAAACGAACTCTGAGAATGTATGAGCCATATGCTAGTGCTCAGCGATTCATGCAGCCAATGGATGGTGATCCAAGTTATAGTACACATAACAATCAACAACATCGCTATTAACGTTACCATTGAAACTAAGCCTTAATTATTATTTTTCAGCCATACAATGAAAATCTTAGCTAATATAGATGTATTTGCTACTGCATGACACTATATTGACCTGCTAAGACTCACCGGAAATTCACTGCGAATATCATAAAAAGTCGAAAATTTAGTATTTTTGATACTTCTTATTTGGGAAAATGTGCCATAATTGTTTGTAAATTAGCTCGCTATTAGTAGTAGAGAACAACAGTGTTTAGAAGATCGCTTTCATACCTTTTATTCCACACCAAAATAGCCTCTATAATAAGAAAGTTGTACGATTTTGAATGTTGTTATTTGTGGTAATTTTGGTGGTTACCATAGAAACGATTCTGGGAAAAAATAACTGCGCCACTTTTAAATCCTACATCCACCCTGGATGATCACCAGAGGCATCCCTAACAGCTGGTACCATTGGAAATTTTCTACACAAGCATTTGTGCAAGAAATGCTCAATTCAGATTTGGCTGGTAGACTATACTGGGACGGTACTGAGATTCAAGAGTCAAGACGCCTATGCATGAAAGCTGTTAAAAGCTGGTGAAATATTTTGAAATTAATCTGACTGAAACATGTTGCTACCATAGGCAGCAGCAGCTTCCAGTCGAATTAGTCTCAAAATATTCAATATAATATTCTTTAAATCATAACGAATTTGTCATATCTGCTGTGTAAGCGTTAAAGGGTTATGCCTATATGTAACGTTCTGATTTTTCTCACTACACTGCCGCGTTAACCTATGCCTGTTTCCAATAGACCATTCCAGTTTATCCATCAATCATATGACGTCATAATCAACTAGGTGATGTGTAAGATTACGTCATAATCAATGTGCCCCGAATGACGTTGGTAAGTTCGTCACGATCGCTTAATTGGTGACGGACTAAGCGTTGTTGTACGAATTGTACATATTTGCTATTTAATAAAGATGTGGCTGAATATTTTGAAACTAATTTGACTGGGCGCTGTTGCTGCCTATGGCAGCAACAGCGCCCAGTCAAATTAGTTTCAAAATATTCAACAGATTACCGGTATAGTTTTCTGAAAATTGAGATTCGGCGAGTGAAGGGGTCGATTGATCCCAACAGGGGAAAATGTGAGTGTGGAGCTTAGCTAGAGATAGGGCTGGGATGGCGGCAACAGCGCCCAGTCAAATTAGTTTCAAAATATTCAACAGATTACCGCGAGTGAAGGGGTCGATTGATCCCAACACAGGGGAAAGCGCGGGTGGTGGAGCTTAGCTAGAGATGGGGTGGGGTTTGGGTGTGTGAGTTCATCCATTTGATGTCCAGTTTCAATAACGGATTCGGTGTTGCCTCATACACAGTTGTAAGAACTGTATACGTGCATTATAAAGAACTCCCTAATAGCAAGAGCGACCTCCAAGGTTCCAATAATGAGACAATCTGATAGTGTAGACGGCATTGCGCAATATTCGCTGGTAAATTGAATGCTGATACTAGTGACTCTGCTGTGAATAGCTATCGTTGTCACCATGATTACATAACGCCATTCGTGTTCAAAGGCATGAATATAAACGTCCTCGAGTCATACCTCAAACTGGATGCGACAGTAAGCAACACTTTTAATCTAAATATCCAGATCTGGTGGTGAATATTTGAAACCAATTCGCTGAAAATTGTTACTGGCAAAACCACACTCAGCCCAATCAGTCAAATTTCTTTCAAAATAACCAGTACAAGTGTAGCTGTGTAGTTAAATTAGAAGATTGATGGATGGGCCTTCAGAATGACAGAGATACCCAGAAATCAATGCAATATTTGCCGCTTCCGTTTTCTCAGCGTGATTCGCTTATACGGTCTGAATGAAGGCAATAATGGGACTGAAGCGTGTTTGCTGGCGAAAATGTAAATAGATTTTTCTAATACCACCAGAAGACACTTTTATAAAGCAGAATGGCTTTTACACCAAACGATGTCAACCACGCAGCTGATAAATAAGGGGATCTCAACCAAATTCCAAATCTGAAATCTGTTCCAGAAAATTTAAATTTTCTGATAGAAAACGTCCATTTGCAAACCAGGTGAAGATTGAAAATTTACCACTGGAATGGCTAGCTCGCTTATGAAGTCAGTCATTTCAGTGGCAAAATTACAAAAATTGTCTTCTCTTGTTCTGGAAATGGACATTTCTCATTAATTCTCAAAATCACTGCAGACGCCATTTTGAGGGTAAAAGGGCTAATCATTGTCTCTCTGGTCCGGAAATGATATAGGGTTCAGAAGCACAGCAGTAGTCAGCTTGACCAGTGGCATGCTAGTTGACCAGTGGTGTAACATCTTGACCAGTGGTGTGACATCTTGACCGGTGCTGTAACATCTTGACCAGCGGCGTGAAATCTTGACCAGTGGTGTGACATCATGATCAGTGTTGCAACATATTAGCCAGTTGTGGGACATCTTGACCAGTGGCCGCATATCTTGACCTGTGGTTGGCCATCTTGACCAGTGGCATGATAATTTGACCAGTGACATGACATCATGATCAGTGCTGCAACATATTGACCAGTGGCGTAACATCTTGACCAATGGCGTGACATCTTGACCAGTGGTATGGCATTTTGACCAGTGGCATGACGTCATGATCAGTGCTGTAGTATCTTAACCAGTGGCTGGATATCTTGGCCAGTTGCGTGACCACTTGACGTGTGGCAAGACATCTTGACCAGTGTTGTGACATCTTGACCAGTGGCGTGCGATTGACCAGTTGTGTGACATCTTAATCAGTGGTGTGGCATCTTGAGAAATGGCGTAACACCTTGACCAGTGGCATGACATCTTGGCCAGTGGCGTGACATCTTGACCAGTAGTGTGACATCTTGACCAATGTTACAACATCTTTGACCAGTTGTGTAATATCTTGACCTTTGCTATGGCATCTTGAGTAGTGCTATGTCATATTTGACCAGTGGTGTGACTCAGAAAACCAGAGGTGACCGAGCAATATGATACGGATACAGGATGCTGCGGACGTAATGACATGTAAATAGATAAACAAGAAAACTAATGCTTTCATTTACAAACACTCATAAAAATACTGGTAATATAATATTATGACTTTTATAACAGTAATATAACATTTATCTAGTACAGTATGGCAGTAGGCCCTATACATCTCATCAGCCAAATGGTAACATCTTCGTTCCAGAGCGTTAGCCGCTCTTGTGTCAACAGCGCCGCAACGCTCTTAAGATACTGTTCATATCAGTTCATGAGTCCATTTCCTCAGTCAATAATCAATTAAGTGACGTGCAGGATGACGTCATAATCATTACGTCATGAATGACTCATTTTAGTCCGTCTTAATAATCGATTAGGTTGTGTGAATTGCATGGCTTTACTATTTAATAAACATGCTGTTGAATATTTTAAAACTAATTTGACTGGTTGATGTTGCTGCCGTTGGCAGCAACAACGCCCAGCCAAATTAGTTTCAAAATATTCAACAGCTTACCTGTATAGTTTTCTGGAAATTGATAGTCAGGAAGTTCAGGTATCCTAGCACGAACGAGGTATGGGTAGAACTTAATTAGAGATGGGCGGGGAATAGCTAAAACTGAAAAGCTCCATTAACTATTATCGGGGTGGGGGGTGGCGGGATCAAGGTCAAGAAAATTATGCCTTTCGCAGATCAAGCGAAGTTTTGAAGAGTTATTACTGTAATTTACAACACGCGGTCCTGTTGCCCTGACAATCACCTTGACCATTAGCGCGTGAATCATTGGCTTTTATTTGGATAGACATAATTCTTTAAATCCAGCGATAACAAGACATAAAATACAACAATTGGAATTCAGTACGCATGTTATTTAGTAGTCCCAACGGACATTTCAGGATTTAGCGGTGCCCCGCCCATCTATAGCTAAGCTCCACCCACATCTCGCCGTGTTGGGATTGATCGATCACCGAATGCCGTAACTATCAATTTTCTGAAAACTATACAGGGAAGCTGTTGAATATTTTGTAACTAATTTGACTGGGTGCTGTTGCTGCCTATTGCAGCAACAGCGCCTTGTTAAATTAGTTTCAAAATATTCAACAGAATATTTATTAAATGGTAAAGACATACAATTTGTACAACAACGTGAAGACCGTTTTCAAATAAGCGTCTGTGACGTACTTATCGACGTCACTCAGGACGTCATTCATTAGGATGTCATTCTACACATCACGTAGTTAATTATGACGTCGTATGAGTGGTGGATATTTTGGAAAGGTGAATTAATGATGGAGGCTGACCACCCAATCAGATTGAACGTAGGTTCCAATAACATAGAGCCTATAGCACCAAGTGATCCTTCAAGATTTTAATGAGAAAATGCGATTTTACAATTTCCGGTAAACTTTCATGAAGTCTAAAAATGTTACCCAAAGTGACGAATCAAATTTCTGAATGGATTTTCCAGAGCCTATCACGCTAGAATCCTTCCAGCCAAATTTGGTGGAAATCGTTCAAGATATCAGGAGTAGAAGAATTTTGACAATTTCAGTCGTTAAAGTTCATGCAAATGTGATAATTTTCACCTCGGTTGATAATAGGGATATAATCCTCTATATATGTAATGAAATCATTATATATTAGGAATTATTTCGCTTCATTACATTGACGTACACAATTTACACATCGACAAGTACATAATTTTAACAATTTCACATTCAAGCATTCGGGTGTGAACTTGGGGAATTTATGCTATTAATGAAAACAGCACACGCACGCACGCACGCACGCACGCACGCACGCACGCACGCACGCACGCTCGCACGCACGCACGCACGCACGCACGCACGCACGCACGCATAGTCAAACTAGTTTCAAAATATTCAACGGCTTACGTGTATAGTTTTCTGGAAATTGATAGTTAGCGAGTTCACGGATCGATCGATCCCACTGAAGGCGAAGTGTGGGTGGAGTTTAGCTAACAGATGGGCGGGGCATAGCTAAAACTGTAAAGGTCTATCGGTGGTTGTGGCGCGGCGTCGGCGTCGGCGTCGTCGTCGTCGTCGGCGGCGACGCGACGATGACGACGACGACGCCAACGATGATGATGGTGGTGTTGGTGTTGATGATGATGATGATGATGATGATGATGATGATGATGGTGGTGATGATGATCATGGTGGTGGTGGTGGTGGCGACGTTATTGTTTTCTGGAAATTGAGAGTCAGAGAGTGCATGGACCGATGGATCCTAACTCGGCGAACGCGTGGGTGGAGCTGAGCTAGAGATGGGCGGGGCATAGTTAAAACTGAATCCCTCTATTTCACAGAGCTGAATTGTAAGGTGACTGGTGACCATGAAGTGACTCAGGTTAGTGCAACACCACAAACGCAATCGACGTATGCACGCAATGGCAATATATATATTCGTTATTATAAATGTGAAAGCTGCAGTATAATCTCTCATGCATGCAGGCAGATTTAGCATCTACAAAGATTTAGGGCAATTATTTCCTACATTCAGCTTGATAACGCAGGCTACCGGGCCGCTACTGTGCCAATACCGGGCCGTATTGGCCCGACATTGACCTAGAGCCGACACAGTAAGGCGTTATCAACGCATTGTCTTTTGATGCAGAGTATTGTAGATGTGCTGATGAGTTATTTGCTAACTGCGTCATGCAAAGTTTCTAACAAAATTACATTAGATATTCCGAGAAGCCAGGCCTTGAGTAAGGGCCATAACTCTGGCATTGTTCATCAAATCAACTTTATTGACGATATTAGATGCCTCTGTGAATATTGTATCCAGATTTTGTATCGATCCATCAGGAAATAAGAAAGTGCGCTATGATTGTTGACGATGCACAGACAGACGGACGGACAGCCAGACACAGGAATGCGTGTAATCAATATAGCTCAGACGAGCTCAAAACTTTTAAAATATTATCTTTGACCTAAAATCTAATTGTTGGCGGCAACATTGAATTTCAAGATAGCCGACATGATAAGATGAACAAAATGTTACCAATGTATTTCTTTTTAAGTAGGTCTCAGGGGCAAATGTTTCTTAAGCCAAGGTTAGCAGAAAAGCCTTCAGATGCGCGACATCCAAAACAATACTTAAAGGGATGTTAATCTCGTCCCAAATGTTATACTGCACAGATAGATTATGGTTTATAGATTCCATTTCATTCTTATCCTGTCACATTCCCGTTTCTATATCACAATTATCTGCTTTGTAATATGGTGTAAACTGTGAACAGTAATCACCAACATTTTGTCGCCTCAAGCGATAGTGTGTGATGTCATCTAAGTGCTAATTAGATTTTTGATTATGTAACACTCATCTCGTATGGCGGCAACAACTTCCAGTCAAGTTAGTTTCAAAATATTCAACAGTATGTTTATTAAATAGCAAAGACATACAATTCCTACAACTTAAGCGTTTGTGTCGAACGAAATCATAATCATAAGTGAATATGACATCAGCCTATATGTGACATGGTTGATTATGACGTCATATGATTGATTGATTGATAAGCTGATTCATCAATTGCATGCTGCGTGGTTTGTGTTAATCCTCCTCATATTCGTAAATTTATTAGCCAATAGATGGATCCATTTCTAGCTACATGCGCTCCTACCCCATATTTCTAGCTATGCTCCGCCACGGTTTACAAGTGGTTGAATCGATTTAGAATCCTGAAATCTGAATTTCCACAATCTACATTTTAAGGTAGTTGTATGGGGAAGAAATTGAATATGTTGAAACTAATTTGACTGGGTGTTGTTGCTGCCTAACAGAAGGCTTTTATAACTTTGTAAATTCATCAAAGACATACAAAATTCGTACACTTTCGTGACGGATGTTTCGAGTCCCGTGACTGTGTTACGTTACGAGACGCCATATACTTCAGGTTCTTACATTGATCACAGAGCGGATGTCGGAACGTTTTACTTATTGCCTTTTTTACCGGCCTCGCTACAGCTTCCCAACGAAGCTCAAACTTCCAAATATGTCAACGAGTCCTTCACTCAGACAGATTGACAATGACATGGCATCCTGCCAGAGAACCGCAGATCCCCGCTCCCAAAACAGCATTCTCAACCAATCAGATAAACCTAGTCTACAGCCATTTACTGTCACGCATGCTCTTGTGCCAATAATGATTGTATTTCAATGATTTCAGAGTCGGGTTCTTAACTGTCTGAATGGGCGTATGTTTGTTGTTTGTTTGTTGACTGTTTTTTTGTTTGGCCGTTTGTTTGTTTGATTGTCTGCCCGCCTGCCTGCCTGCCTGCCTGCCTGCCTGCCTGCCTGCCTGCCTGCCTGCCTGCCTGCCTGCCTGCCTGCCTGCCTGCCTGCCTGCCTGCTTGCCTGCCTGCCTGCCTGCCTGCCTGCCTGCCCGCCCGCCCGCCCGCCCGCCCGCCCGCCCGCCCGCCCGCCCGCCCGTCCGTCCGTCCGTCCGTCCGTCCGTCTGTTTGTATGTCTGTCTGTTTGTAAACAGGGGATGAAGACAACGTATGCACTAATACAAAGAAATCAAAGAAAACGATATAGCAATATATTTACATTGTACACTTTTTGATTCTATGCCCTCAATGGTCATACCATATGCCTCTGAAACCTGGGGGGTTTGACAAAGCGGATTTATTAGAAATCTGCCAGATAACATTTTTTTAAATTATGTTACAAATGAAGAAAAGTACACCCAGCGTAATGATTTACACAGAGTTAGGAAAATACCCATTAGTTATAGCTGTGCAATGTAATGTATATGTCTTCAGGGCAGACATTGTACGGGGGGGGGGGGGCGGGGGGCGGGGGCGGGGGGGGGGGGAGATATGGAAAGTTATCCTCTATTCTTTATTATACGTGTTTATATTATAGCGAAGAGAAAAATATAAGCTTTAAATGGTTAGAACAAATAAAAACAATACTTAACTCAATAGGGTGCATTAATAAATTTGGCACTGAAAACATAAACAAAATACGTATAACGCGGCCGATAAAGATTGTTTTGCAAAACCAATTCAAAGAAAGCAAGTCAAACCGATTGTCATTTTATAAAGAGATAAAGACTGATTTCATATTCGAAAAGTATTTTACAATTTTGCCCTACCGAGATGATATGACCCTTTGTCATTTTCGAACCCTGAATCACACAATTAATCATTGATACTGGGAGGGGTGGGGGGTGGGGTGGGTGGGGGATTAAAAGAAGTGAACGGTTATGTGAAAACTGCAACGGTCAAGGAGGAGGAACTGCACTTCCTCTTTAACTGCGTAAAATACAATGCTGAAGGAAAAAGATATATCACTGATTATTATGTTACGAATAATCATATCGAAAAAGCAAAAGGACTCCTCTCGATATGCAACAAACATGTAGGCCACTAATAAAACTCTAAATACCATTTCTGATGCATATTTACAAACTGTCTCTATTCGCCATATTAACACAACGTATAACATTAACCCGCATATGCCATGTACATGGCCTGAGTGTATATAATTGAAAAAGCAAAACGCAAATACTACTTCAAACCACCAGACAATAATTCCAACACGCACACGCGTATGTACAACATACGTGGAACACGCACACGCGTATGTACAACATACGTGGAACACGCACACGCGTATGTACAACATACGTGGAACACGCACACGCGTATGTACAACATACGCGGAACACGCACACGCGTATGTACAACATACGTGGAACTCACGGGTCAAACATTAATGCCAACTAGTATTGTTTAAAATTGATCCAAACCCGTATACAAAGAGGGCAGAGCTAGAAATGATGATGATGATGATGATGATGATGATGATGATGATTATGATGATGTTGATGATGATGATGATGAGGAGGAGGAGGAGGAGGAGGAAGAGGAGGAGGAGGAGGAGGAGGAGGAAGATAACTATGATGATGATGATGACGATGGTGGTAGTGGTGATGATGATGATGATGATGATGATGATGATGAGGAGGAGGAGGAGGAGGATGAGGAGGAGGAAGAGGAGGAGGAGGAGAAGGAGGAGGAAGAGGATGATGATGATGATGATGATGATGATGATGATGATGATGAGGAGGAGGAGGAGGAGGAGGGGATGAGGAGGAGGAGGAAGAGGAGGGGAGGAGAAAGAGGATTATGCTGTCTCGCCATCGGTGCCCAGTGATGATGCTGAGGTGTTTGCTGTGACAGGTATCAAGTTTATCTAGAGCTGCCTTTGGGGCTGGCAAACAATTACGGCTATACAGCATCAAGGATACGCAGGTTGCGCTGTATAAACGTAGTCGTTTTGTTAAGGGCATCTTTGATCTACACATTCATATCTTCCATAAGGACCGAAAAGCTCTGTTCCCCATGACGCAGCTTGCAGCAATGTCAGCAGTAATGCAGAGCAGTGATCTCAGTATTTTGCTTTTCCTCCACGGTTCGCCACTACGAATAAAGCTGCGTTTACCTGCCACGCGGGTTGCGGAACGCGGAACGCGGAACGGAAAGCGCTTGTGCGGAATGTGGATAAAATATCGCGTGTACCATTTACCTGCACGCTGTATCATTGCGTTATATTACGAGAGACATTGCGCCCGTTAGGTTGATTACTTTCCCCATGTTTGATGATATTGCGATATTTCTATCAAATTTCTTTCAAAAGCGACAACACGTGGTTTACACTTTGATATCTAGCTTACACCTGGGACCATTACAAAATGTACGGAGGCGAGAATTGTAGATCCCAAATGGCTGATACTGACGACTAGATTCAAATTGATAACTTGGCCTAATCTAACAACATGTAATTATAATATTAGTGATTTACTAATTTTTTCTACAAATCAGTTCTTATAAGACGATGTATCAGCTTTAACCGCTTGGATTACCCTTTCGTTGCTAGGTTGCATGTGCTCTATTCCGCAACGGAATCTTTTCCCTCCGGAAAGATCGCTACACCGAGCGATCGGTTTTCCGTCAGTCCGCGTTCCGCATTCCGCTTACCGCGTGCAGGTAAATGGATGAAGGCAAATAGTAAAGAGCGATCTGAAGTATATTCCGCGTTCCGTTTCCGCAACCCGCTTTCCGCATTCTGCGTGCCAGGTAAACGCAGCTTTAAATAATAATTGTCTTTGTCTTCGTGCTTGGTCGCTAGATATATGTGGGTGAACTCTGTTTTTGCTTCATTCATAAGAAGATTCTCATTTTTGGTTTGCTCGCGGCTATCAGGAGTAGCGCCTTTCCTCTTCGACGAAGTCTACTTCCGCGTGATATTCCATCTCTAGCGGCATACCTAGTATGGATAATGTAGGGTGTGGGTGTGCGGAGGTGGATTGTTGTTGTAAATTTCCAGTCCAGGTATCAAGGCCGAAGTATGGCAGCATGTGAAAGTACACGCAGCGCCAATTAGAAGCAGTCTTGTCCTATATTGTTTATTGTATTTAAATACATTTACATCTTTCTAATACACCGTATTCATAGCTCTGGGTAATAAGTCATTTCCTTGCTGTGCTAATTTAAATTTAACAATTTATTTCCTCGGCTGTCAACAACACGTGTCTTTAATAGACATTTCGCACGACCCCACGTGTCTGAAATAAATTGTTAAATTTAAATTAGCACATCGAGGAAATGACTTATTACCCAGAGCTATGAATACAGTGTATTAGAAATATGTAAATTAATCTAGATATTAATCTATAGAACGAATCAACGCGGAATGCGGTATGCGGAATGCGGAATAGCCGATCTCTCCATGTAGAGATCCTAAACATCTGCCAGTTCGACATTAAGTTTTCGTGTTAATTTCTTGACAATAATCACTCACTCACGTCTCTCGTGAAAAACAGAGGGATCCATTTCCAGCTCAGCTCTGTCAACTTTTATACGCGTGTAGAAATCAATTAAAACCTTGACACCTGAATTCCCAGAATATAAATTTCAAGGTAATTACACAGGTAAGCTGTTGAATACTTAGAAAATAGTTTCACTGGGAGTTGTTGCCGCCATAGCCAAATTAGTTTTAAAATATTCAACAGAATGTTGCTTTAAAACTCATCAGCCAAAAACGAATTCTGCAGGGGTCGTGCGAAATGTTTATTTGCAGACCAAAAGAAGACTATTTTTGAAAATTTACCACTGGTATGACTGGCTTGGTTACCGAGCCAGGCATTCCAGTGGTAAATTTTCAAAAATAGTCTTCTCTTGGTCTGCAAATGGACATTTTCTATGAAAAAATTTAAATTTTAAAACAAATTCGGGTGTTAAAGGGTTGAACCATCGCAGATACAGGCCTACAATTCGTACACATTCGTGACGGAGTTTTCTAGTTTCGTGACGGCGCAACGTCATTTTCTCGCTAGTTAGCTAGTTAAATTCTCACCATAATTATCACTCGCGAATCCCATTTCAATTACTGAACTATTTCTGTTAGATGTAAATATGAGATAATTTGTCAACGTAGAGGAAATAATGGTGCGAGCTCCCACGCGGACTACGAGTTGTTTGTGCTTATTGGCACCAGACCGGTGTATGCTAATACTGTATGCGGTCGGAGAGGAGCCCATTTCTAGATATTTCCTTTCAATTTCTAGCTGTGCTCCTTCCATTTCTAGCTATGTCCCTTCCATTTCTAGCTACACCCCTTCCATGTCTCGTTACACCCCTTCAATTTCTAGCCATTCCCATTCCTTTTCTAGCTATTCCCCTTCAATTTCTAGCCATTCCCATTCCTTTTCTAGCTATTCCCCTTCAATTTCTAGCTATTCCCATTCCTTTTCTAGCTATTCCCCTTCAATTTCTAGCTATACCCCTTCCACTTCTAGCTACACCTCTTCCATGTCTATCTACACCCTTCCATTTCTAGCTATTACCCTTCCATTTCTAGCTATTACCCTTCCATTTCTAGCTATTACCCTTCCATTTCTAGCTACACCCTTCCATTTCTAGCTACACCCCTTCTATTTCTAGCTACACCCCTTCCATTTCTAGCTACACCCCTTCCATTTCTAGCTACACCCCTTCCATTTCTAGCTACACCCCTTCCATTTCTAGCTACACCCCTTCCATTTCTAGCTATTACCCTTCCATTTCTAGCTATTACCCTTCCATTTCTAGCCACACCCCTTCTATTTCTAGCTATTACCCTTCCATTTCTAGCTATTACCCTTCCATTTCTAGCTATTACTCTTCCATTTCTAGCTATTACCCTTCCATTTCTAGCTATTACCCTTCCATTTCTAGCCACACCCCTTCTATTTCTAGCTACACCCCTTCCATTTCTAGCTGCACCCTTCCATTTCTAGCTACACCCCTTCCATTTCTAGCTACACCCTTCCATTTCTAGCTACACCCCTTCCATTTCTAGCTGCACCACTTCCATTTCTAGCTATTACCCTTCCATTTCTAGCTATTACCCTTCCATTTCTAGCTATTACCCTTCCATTTCTAGCTATTACCCTTCCATTTCTAGCTATTACCCTTCCATTTCTAGCTACACCCTTCCATTTCTAGCTACACCCCTTCTATTTCTAGCTACACCCCTTCCATTTCTAGCTACACCCCTTCCATTTCTAGCTACACCCCTTCCATTTCTAGCTACACCCCTTCCATTTCTAGCTACACCCCTTCCATTTCTAGCTATTACCCTTCCATTTCTAGCTATTACCCTTCCATTTCTAGCCACACCCCTTCTATTTCTAGCTATTACCCTTCCATTTCTAGCTATTACCCTTCCATTTCTAGCTATTACTCTTCCATTTCTAGCTATTACCCTTCCATTTCTAGCTATTACCCTTCCATTTCTAGCCACACCCCTTCTATTTCTAGCTACACCCCTTCCATTTCTAGCTGCACCCTTCCATTTCTAGCTACACCCCTTCCATTTCTAGCTACACCCTTCCATTTCTAGCTACACCCCTTCCATTTCTAGCTGCACCACTTCCATTTCTAGCTGCATCACTTCCATTTCTAGCTACACCCCTTCCATTTCTAGCTACACCCCTTCCATTTCTAGCTATTACCCTTCCATTTCTAGCTATTACCCTTCCATTTCTAGCCACACCCCTTCTATTTCTAGCTACACCCCTTCCATTTCTAGCTACACCCCTTCCATTTCTAGCTACACCCCTTCCATTTCTAGCTACACCCCTTCCATTTCTAGCTGCACCCTTCCATTTCTAGCTACACCCCTTCCATTTCTAGCTACACCCCTTCCATTTCTAGCTGCACCCTTCCATTTCTAGCTACACCCTTCCATTTCTAGCTACACCCCTTCCATTTCTAGCTACACCCCTTCCATTTCTAGCTGCATCACTTCCATTTCTAGCTACACCCCTTCCATTTCTAGCTACACCCTTCCATTTCTAGCTACACCCCTTCCATTTCTAGCTACACCCCTTCCATTTCTAGCTGCATCACTTCCATTTCTAGCTGCATCACTTCCATTTCTAGCTACACCCCTTCCATTTCTAGCTACACCCTTCCATTTCTAGCTACACCCCTTCCATTTCTAGCTACACCCCTTCCATTTCTAGCTGCACCACTTCCATTTCTAGCTACACCCCTTCCATTTCTAGCTACACCCTTCCATTTCTAGCTGCATCACTTCCATTTCTAGCTACACCCCTTCCATTTCTAGCTACACCCTTCCATTTCTAGCTGCATCACTTCCATTTCTAGCTACACCCCTTCCATTTCTAGCTACACCCTTCCATTTCTAGCTACACCCCTTCCATTTCTAGCTACACCCCTTCCATTTCTAGCTGCATCACTTCCATTTCTAGCTACACCCCTTCCATTTCTAGCTACACCCTTCCATTTCTAGCTACACCCCTTCCATTTCTAGCTACACCCCTTCCATTTCTAGCTACACCCCTTCCATTTCTAGCTATTACCCTTCCATTTCTAGCTACACCCCTTCTATTTCTAGCTACACCCCTTCCATTTCTAGCTACACCCCTTCCATTTCTAGCTACACCCCTTCCATTTCTAGCTACACCCCTTCTATTTCTAGCTACACCCCTTCCATTTCTAGCTACACCTCTTCCATGTCTATCTACACCACTTCCATTTCTAGCTGCATCACTTCCATTTCTAGCTACACCCCTTCCATTTCTAGCTATTACCCTTCCATTTCTAGCTATTACCCTTCCATTTCTAGCCACACCCCTTCTATTTCTAGCTACACCCCTTCCATTTCTAGCTGCACCCTTCCATTTCTAGCTACACCCTTCCATTTCTAGCTACACCCCTTCCATTTCTAGCTACACCCCTTCCATTTCTAGCTGCATCACTTCCATTTCTAGCTGCATCACTTCCATTTCTAGCTACACCCCTTCCATTTCTAGCTATTACCCTTCCATTTCTAGCTATTACCCTTCCATTTCTAGCCACACCCCTTCTATTTCTAGCTACACCCCTTCCATTTCTAGCTGCACCCTTCCATGACTAGCTACACCCTTCCATTTCTAGCTACACCCCTTCCATTTCTAGCTACACCCCTTCCATTTCTAGCTGCATCACTTCCATTTCTAGCTACACCCCTTCCATTTCTAGCTACACCCTTCCATTTCTAGCTACACCCCTTCCATTTCTAGCTACACCCCTTCCATTTCTAGCTGCATCACTTCCATTTCTAGCTACAGCCCTTCCATTTCTAGCTACACCCCTTCCATTTCTAGCTACACCCCTTCCATTTCTAGCTGCATCACTTCCATTTCTAGCTACACCCTTCCATTTCTAGCTACACCCCTTCCATTTCTAGCTACACCCCTTCCATTTCTAGCTACACCCCTTCCATTTCTAGCTACAGCCCTTCTATTTCTAGCTGCACCACTTCCATTTCTAGCTGCATCACTTCCATTTCTAGCTACACCCCTTCCATTTCTAGCTACACCCCTTCCATTTCTAGCTACACCCCTTCCATTTCTAGCTACAGCCCTTCTATTTCTAGCTACACCCCTTCCATTTCTAGCTACACCCCTTCCATTTCTAGCTACACCCCTTCCATTTCTAGCTACACCCCTTCCATTTCTAGCTGCACCCTTCCATTTCTAGCTACACCCCTTCCATTTCTAGCTACACCCCTTCCATTTCTAGCTACACCCCTTCCATTTCTAGCTACACCCCTTCCATTTCTAGCTACAGCCCTTCTATTTCTAGCTGCACCACTTCCATTTCTAGCTGCATCACTTCCATTTCTAGCTACACCCCTTCCATTTCTAGCTACACCCTTCCATTTCTAGCTGCACCACCTCCATTTCTAGCTACACCCCTTCCATTTCTAGCTACACCCTTTCCATTTCTAGCTACACCCCTTCTATTTCTAGCTACGCCCCTTCCATTTCTAGCTGCACCCCTTCCATTTCTAGCTACACCCCTTTCATTTCTAGCTGCACCACTTCCATTTCTAGCTACACCTCTTCCATTTCTAGCTACACCCATTCCATTTCTAGCTATACCCCTTCGATTCATAGCTATTCTCCTTCAATTTCTAGCTAGTCCCCTTCAATTTCTAGCGACGTGACTTCCATGTCTAGCTATATCCCTTCCTTTTCCAGCTATTCCCCTACAATTTCTAGCTATACCCCTTCCACTTCTAGCTATGTCACTTCCATTTCTAGCTACACCTCTTCCATGTCTATCTACACCCATTCCATTTCTAGCTATAGCCTTTCAATTTCTAGCCACACCCTTCCATTTCTAGCTACACCCTTCCATTTCTAGCTATTCCCCTTCCATTTCTAGCTACACCCCTTCTATTTCTAACTACACCCCTTCCATTTCTAGCTACACCCCTTCCATTTCTAGCTGCACTCTTCCATTTCTAGCTACACCCCTTCCATTTCTAGCTGCACTCTTCCATTTCTAGCTACACCCCTTCCACTTCTAGCTATGTCACTTCCATTTCTAGCTACACCTCTTCCATGTCTATCTACACCCATTCCATTTCTAGCTACACCCCTTCCATTTCTAGCTACACCTCTTCCATTTCTAGCTACACCCCTTCCATTTCTAGCTACACCCCTTCCATTTCTAGCTACACCCCTTCCATTTCTAGCTGCACTCTTCCATTTCTAGCTACACCCCTTCCATTTCTAGCTGCACTCTTCCATTTCTAGCTACACCCCTTCCACTTCTAGCTATGTCACTTCCATTTCTAGCTACACCTCTTCCATTTCTAGCTACACCCATTCCATTTCTAGCTATACCCCTTCGATTCATAGCTATTCTCCTTCAATTTCTAGCTAGTCCCCTTCAATTTCTAGCGACGTGACTTCCATGTCTAGCTATATCCCTTCCTTTTCCAGCTATTCCCCTACAATTTCTAGCTATACCCCTTCCACTTCTAGCTATGTCACTTCCATTTCTAGCTACACCTCTTCCATGTCTATCTACACCCATTCCATTTCTAGCTATAGCCTTTCAATTTCTAGCCACACCCTTCCATTTCTAGCTACACCCTTCCATTTCTAGCTATTCCCCTTCCATTTCTAGCTACACCCCTTCTATTTCTAACTACACCCCTTCCATTTCTAGCTACACCCCTTCCATTTCTAGCTGCACTCTTCCATTTCTAGCTACACCCCTTCCATTTCTAGCTGCACTCTTCCATTTCTAGCTACACCCCTTCCACTTCTAGCTATGTCACTTCCATTTCTAGCTACACCTCTTCCATGTCTATCTACACCCATTCCATTTCTAGCTACACCCCTTCCATTTCTAGCTACACCTCTTCCATTTCTAGCTACACCCCTTCCATTTCTAGCTACACCCCTTCCATTTCTAGCTACACCCCTTCCATTTCTAGCTGCACTCTTCCATTTCTAGCTACACCCCTTCCATTTCTAGCTGCACTCTTCCATTTCTAGCTACACCCCTTCCACTTCTAGCTATGTCACTTCCATTTCTAGCTACACCTCTTCCATGTCTATCTACACCCCTTCCATTTCCAGCTACACCCATTCCATTTCTAGCTACACCCCTTCCATTTCTAGCTACACCTCTTCCATGTCTATCTACACCCATTCCATTTCTAGCTATTACCCTTCCATTTCTAGCCACACCCCTTCTATTTCTAGCTACACCCCTTCCATTTCTAGCTGCACCCTTCCATTTCTAGCTACACCCTTCCATTTCTAGCTACACCCCTTCCATTTCTAGCTGCACCACTTCCATTTCTAGCTGCATCACTTCCATTTCTAGCTACACCCCTTCCATTTCTAGCTACACCCCTTCCATTTCTAGCTATTACCCTTCCATTTCTAGCTATTACCCTTCCATTTCTAGCCACACCCCTTCTATTTCTAGCTACACCCCTTCCATTTCTAGCTGCACCCTTCCATTTCTAGCTACACCCCTTCCATTTCTAGCTACACCCCTTCCATTTCTAGCTACACCCCTTCCATTTCTAGCTACACCCCTTCCATTTCTAGCTACAGCCCTTCTATTTCTAGCTGCACCACTTCCATTTCTAGCTGCATCACTTCCATTTCTAGCTACACCCCTTCCATTTCTAGCTACACCCTTCCATTTCTAGCTGCACCACCTCCATTTCTAGCTACACCCCTTCCATTTCTAGCTACACCCTTTCCATTTCTAGCTACACCCCTTCTATTTCTAGCTACGCCCCTTCCATTTCTAGCTGCACCCCTTCCATTTCTAGCTACACCCCTTTCATTTCTAGCTGCACCACTTCCATTTCTAGCTACACCTCTTCCATTTCTAGCTACACCCATTCCATTTCTAGCTATACCCCTTCGATTCATAGCTATTCTCCTTCAATTTCTAGCTAGTCCCCTTCAATTTCTAGCGACGTGACTTCCATGTCTAGCTATATCCCTTCCTTTTCCAGCTATTCCCCTACAATTTCTAGCTATACCCCTTCCACTTCTAGCTATGTCACTTCCATTTCTAGCTACACCTCTTCCATGTCTATCTACACCCATTCCATTTCTAGCTATAGCCTTTCAATTTCTAGCCACACCCTTCCATTTCTAGCTACACCCTTCCATTTCTAGCTATTCCCCTTCCATTTCTAGCTACACCCCTTCTATTTCTAACTACACCCCTTCCATTTCTAGCTACACCCCTTCCATTTCTAGCTGCACTCTTCCATTTCTAGCTACACCCCTTCCATTTCTAGCTGCACTCTTCCATTTCTAGCTACACCCCTTCCATTTCTAGCTACACCCCTTCTATTTCTAGCTGCACCACTTCCATTTCTAGCTACACCCCTTCCATTTCTAGCTACACCCCTTCCATTTCTAGCTGCACTCTTCCATTTCTAGCTACACCCCTTCCATTTTTAGCTACACCCCTTCTATTTCTAGCTGCACCACTTCCATTTCTAGCTGCATCACTTCCATTTCTAGCTACACCCCTTCCATTTCTAGTTACACCCTCCCATTTCTAGCTGCACCCCTTCTATTTCTAGCTACACCCTTTCCATTTCTAGCTACACCCCTTCTATTTCTAGCTACACCCCTTCCATTTCTAGCTACACCCCTTCCATTTCTAGCTACACCCCTTCTATTTCTAGCTACACCCTTTCCATTTCTAGCTACACCCCTTCTATTTCTAGCTACACCCCTTCCATTTCTAGCTACACCCTTTCCATTTCTAGCTACACCCCTTCCATTTCTAGCTACACCCCTTCCATTTCTAGCTACACCCTTTCCATTTCTAGCTACACCCTTTCCATTTCTAGCTACACCCCTTCCATTTCTAGCTACACCCCTTCCATTTCTAGCTACACCCTTTCCATTTCTAGCTACACCCTTTCCATTTCTAGCTACACCCCTTCCATTTCTAGCTACACCCCTTCCATTTCTAGCTACACCCTTTCCATTTCTAGCTACACCCCTTCTATTTCTAGCTACACCCCTTCCATTTCTAGCTGCACCCCTTCCATTTCCAGCTACACCCCTTTCATTTCTAGCTGCACCACTTCCATTTCTAGCTACACCCCTTCCATTTCTAGCTACACCCATTCCATTACTAGCTGCACCACCTCCATTTCTAGCTACACCCTTCCATTTCTAGCTACACCCCTTCTATTTCTAGCTACGCCCCTTCCATTTCTAGCTACACCCCTTTCATTTCTAGCTGCACCACTTCCATTTCTAGCTACACCTCTTCCATTTCTAGCTACACCCATTCCATTTCTAGCTATACCCCTTCGATTCATAGCTATTCTCCTTCAATTTCTAGCTAGTCCCCTTCAATTTCTAGCGACGTGACTTCCATGTCTAGCTATATCCCTTCCTTTTCCAGCTATTCCCCTACAATTTCTAGCTATACCCCTTCCACTTCTAGCTATGTCACTTCCATTTCTAGCTACACCTCTTCCATGTCTATCTACACCCATTCCATTTCTAGCTATAGCCTTTCAATTTCTAGCCACACCCTTCCATTTCTAGCTACACCCTTCCATTTCTAGCTATTCCCCTTCCATTTCTAGCTACACCCCTTCTATTTCTAACTACACCCCTTCCATTTCTAGCTACACCCCTTCCATTTCTAGCTGCACTCTTCCATTTCTAGCTATTACCCTTCCATTTCTAGCTGCACTCTTCCATTTCTAGCTGCACTCTTCCATTTCTAGCTACACCCCTTCCATTTCTAGCTGCACTCTTCCATTTCTAGCTACACCCCTTCCATTTCTAGCTACACCCCTTCTATTTCTAGCTGCACCACTTCCATTTCTAGCTACACCCCTTCCATTTCTAGCTACACCCCTTCCATTTCTAGCTACACCCCTTCCATTTTTAGCTACACCCCTTCTATTTCTAGCTGCACCACTTCCATTTCTAGCTGCATCACTTCCATTTCTAGCTACACCCCTTCCATTTCTAGTTACACCCTCCCATTTCTAGCTGCACCCCTTCTATTTCTAGCTACACCCTTTCCATTTCTAGCTACACCCCTTCTATTTCTAGCTACACCCCTTCCATTTCTAGCTACACCCCTTCCATTTCTAGCTACACCCTTTCCATTTCTAGCTACACCCTTTCCATTTCTAGCTACACCCCTTCCATTTCTAGCTACACCCCTTCCATTTCTAGCTACACCCTTTCCATTTCTAGCTACACCCCTTCTATTTCTAGCTACACCCCTTCCATTTCTAGCTGCACCCCTTCCATTTCCAGCTACACCCCTTTCATTTCTAGCTGCACCACTTCCATTTCTAGCTACACCCCTTCCATTTCTAGCTACACCCATTCCATTACTAGCTATACCCCTTCGATTCATAGCTATTCTCCTTCAATTTCTAGCTAGTCCCCTTCAATTTCTAGCGACGTGACTTCCATGTCTCGCTATATCCCTTCCATGTCTAGCTATTTCCCTTCAAATTCTAGCTATTCCCCTTCAATTTCTAGCTCCTCCCCTTCAATTTCTAGCTAGTCCCCTTCAATTTCTAGCGACACGCCCTCCATGTCTAGCTATACACACCGTCCATGTCTAGCTACACCCCTCCCATATCTAGCTATTCCCCTTCAATTTCTATCTACACCCTTCCATTTCTAGCTACACCCTTCTATTTCTAGCCAGTCCCCTTCAATTCCTAGCTATTCCCCTTCAATTTCTGTCTATTCTCCTTCAATTTCTAGCGATTCCATTTCAATTTCTCGCTATTCCCCTTAAAATTCTAGCTACACCCCTACCATATCTAGCTACCCCCTTCCATTTCTAGCTATTCCCCTTCAATTTCTAGCTATTCCCCTTCCATTTCAAGCTATTCCCATTCAATTCCCCACTATTCCCTTTCAATTTCTAGCTATACCCCTTGGGTTTCTAGCTATGCCCCGTCCATTTCTAGATACTGTGTTCTGCGGATGTAGTACTAGAAACATCCTACAGCTGCATTCACTCCTTCTTCGCTTTTGCCCACTATTTCTTGTCCTCAGTCGAAATCCTTAGCTTCCTCAGGTCCATTCTTGACTTGAGTGTACCACCGAGTCCTGCTTTCTTGAGGTCATCTCATAGCACGCTTAACAGATTTATGCAATGACGTCCCCTCCTGGCTTTGTATTTGCTAGCTCCGAGTAGGACGAATTCCAAGGCTATCTGTGCTGGTGTCTCTTTTGGTATCCTTAGCACATGGCCAAACATGGACCATCTTTGCTGGACGACTTTTACAGACAGCAGCGACGTATTACACATCTTGTATTGTGCATCATTGGAAATTATGCTGTCTGGTCATCGGTGTCCATTGATGGTACGTAGGTGTTTGCAGTGGCAGGCATGGCGTTTCTCTAGGGCTGCCTTTGGAGCTGCCCAGCTGTTACAGTTATACAACATTAAGGATACGCACGCAGGTTGCATTGCATAAGCGTACACTTTTAAACAAGGGAATCTTTGGAGGACTGGAAAGCTATGTTCCCCATAACGCAGCATGTCGTCATGTCAGCAGTACTGCATAGCTGTGAGCCCAGGATTTTACCTTTCCTCCATGGTTCGCCGCCACGAGGTGAATCGTCATTTTCTTTGGTTTCATGCTTTGTAGATAGTTATATGCGGGTGAACTCTGTTTTGGATTCATTCATAAAGCGATTCTCAATTTTTAGTTTGCTTGCAGCTATTGGGAGAAGTTCGTCAAGGGGTTTCTTTTCCTCGGCTATGAAGTCCACATCGTCGGCATTTTCCATCTCTATAGCGGCATACCCAGTATGGACACTGGGTGGTTTGATCTTGTCGAACTTTCCCACACGGATTTCAATGCAGCAGTAAGGTAACAGGTGGACAGCACCGGAGATAGACCATCTCCCTGTGGGGAGACGATTGATGTCTCAAACTCTATAGACGTCACTGACTTCACTCGTCCTCTCAGCTTGGTGTCAGCAAGCAGTAGTCTCACTAATCGTAGCTCATTTTCATCGCAACTGGCCTGACGTAGTACAAATGTCTGCGCAGATGCGTCCACGTTTGAAGTCACTTTGACATGATACGGTGAAGTCATCGATCTTGTCTCGGACACAACATTCTAGAATTTTTAGCTATACCCTTCGATTTCTAGCTATGTCCCTTCCATTTCGAGCTAGAGCCCTTCCGTTTCTCGCTATGTCTTTCCATTTCTTGATATGCTCCTTGTATGTATAGCTTTGACCCTTCCATGTCTAGTTATGCCTTTGACCCTTCCATGTCTAGTTATGCCTTTGACCCTTCCATGTCTAGTTATGCCTTTGCCCCTTCCATTTCTACTGGCTAAGCTCTGTCCAGATTCTACGCGTTTTGGAATCGATTTATATACTTTGAACCCTGACGTTCCGGAATCTCATTTTCAAAGTAACTATGCAAGTAAGCTGTTAAATAGTAAATCCATCAAGGACAAACAATTCGTGCACGTGACAGACTTTTTCAGCTTCATGACGGGGTATTCTACGGCAATTATTATTGTGATGTCAATTAACATGTGACGTAATTAATTATGACGTCACATAGTCGAGTGACAGATTGGATCCATCCAGTGGCGAAGGAATAGTCTTTTGTAGCTCCTATGTTAAAATGGCATGTGTGTTAACCTTACAAGTAAATGGAACAGTCCCAGCTGGTTATGGAAACTAAGGCCGCGTTCTCACTAAACACTTAATCCTGAGTAACGCCATACTAACTAACGTATGGCGTTATCCAGCGTTAACTCTCCAGCGAGAACACAGCCTAAGGTCCGTGTTCTTACTGGAGAGTTAATCGGGAATGATGCCATACTTCAGTATTGCTCTACACATGTTAAATCTCTAGTGAGAATACGGCTTTAGACTAAGCCTATATAACTCGTTCATAATTAGCCAGGTAGGGGACTACCAAAATATCATGTGCCCATATAAAGGTTTTCTAGAGAAGCATTGCTTTTACATTTTAATCATTCTTCGTTAAAATTTCGTCGTGCATTGTCGTCAAGAAAATTATACTTACTAAACTATATTACCCGTACTCAGTTTTATCGAAAATATTCAATATATTTGACAATATGTGATTTCTTCAGTTCACAGTACATCCAAAAATATTAAATGAGGTTATACATGTAGGCCTACAAAATTATTTCACATTTGACATGAGCGCTCTTGTAGTAAATTACTATCATTGAGCCCAAGTTAAATGTCCAAAATCGGCCTTTGACGAGTAAACAGTACAAATAACTGTATGTTAACCCTCAATTTGCTGAAGAAAATTTTAATTTTCTCATAGAAAATGTCCAGTTATCAGACCAAGAGAAGACAATTTTTGAAAATTTACCACTGGAATGGCTGGCTCGGTCAACAAGTTGTATACAACAAGTTGTACCGTGTGTATCGGTTTCATCCAACTTTTTCATCCAACATTTTATGTCACCAATCAATGGACCTTTCTAGTTTTAACTATGCCCCGCCCATCTCTAACAAGCTCCACCCACACTTCGCCCGTGTACAACCAACCTACTCTACGGGTTTATGCTTAATCGAGGCATTCATTCTGTAATTAATTATAACGTCATCCTACACGTCACGTAGTTTATTATGACGTCATAATTTTGTTGAGCTTTACGAGGAGTACGAGTGTTTATTTAAAACGAGGCAACATAATATTTTACTAATTCTAACATTTGACATGTAATATTTTATGCCGCTCTTGGATTTTTCACAAATGTTGTATGCAACTTGTTGGCTCGTGTGTACTGTCGGAACCAACTTGTTGTACGCAACTTGCTGTGTCGTGTGTATCGAGAACTTCCAAAAGGAAGCATTCCGTATTATAACCGGACTTCCTCGATTTACCCCACTTTCAGCACTGTACGAACAAGCAAACATAGAAGTATTTAGACGTTCATTCTTCCCAAGTACGATTCATTTATGGAACCAATTGGATGCCAGTACGCAAAATTCATCAACACTGTCACTGTTTAAACAAAAAATTAACTTTAATCCCAGATCCCCAGTTCCAGTATACTACTTTTACGGAGAAATGTCTAAATGTAATTCACACCAAACTTAGAAACAGATGCAGCCAATTAAATGCCCACTTATTTCGCTTTAACATAGTAGCAAACCAAAACTGTCCAGACTGCGACCATATAGAAGATAACAACCATTACTCCTTTACATGTAAGCATTACAATAACCCAAGACGCAAGCTCTTAAACGCTCTAAGACCTCTTTCTCCACACGACGTGTCAGTGAACATACTGCTAAACGGAGATGCTGACCTCGAAAATAACCAGAATATATTTATATTTCAAAATGTCCATGAATATATTCGCAGTACCAAAAGATTTGATCAAAGCTATGAAAACTTCGAGGTGTATGTTCGCACCAGGATTCTTGGAGATGGAATTGTTGGGGTGGTAAGCTTTTGGAGGCATGGATTGTGTGTCTAGGTGTGGTGGGGCGGGATGGGTCTTGGCATCTGATGCTTTCGTTTCAAATGAAATAATGTGTTGGGGTTTTTTTTTGTTTTTGTTATGAAATTGAATTGGGGACTAAATTATATAGACTTATGCTTTATGAACGCGTCATAAATCGTGATCTGTTTCGTTTCGTTGCACCTGAGCGCACGACTTAGGCCGCTATAAGCGCTAAATTCCTTCAGTCTTGTCTTGGAGAGTTTTGGTGTGGATATGCACTTTTAAGAGGAGTTTGACGTGAGCACACTCACACACGCACGCACGCACGCGCACGCACGCACGCACGCACGCACGCACGCACGCTGGAAAAGATCAACAGGCAAGCACGCATGAAACTGCTTAATTTGCGTAAATATACTCACACACACACACGCACTCACGCTCCCGCACAAGAACGAATGCAGGCACGCACAAATGCATAACACACGCGAATAGCGAATACTTAGTAGATATATCACAAGTACTTTATTGTTTTAAACACGCAAACATGTGCACATCTACATACATATTCACGCACGGATCACAACAATGCTATACACTACTTAACTACTAAAATCAGATAAAAACACAAAGACGCTTTAAAAGTACATGCATATACACACATATATAAGCACAATTCAAAATCTTATCTTAATTATTCTATTAATTTTCATTTAAATCTTATATTCATTATGGTTTAAGTTCTTATTAACTGCACATTTTCGTCATTATAATCTATTGTATAGTATTCGGAGCGAGTCGTAACTAAGTTGGAGACAACTTGTGACTCAATCCGTACTGTCTCTTGAACAATAAAAATATGTTTAAACTATACTATCGAGCTTTAGGATCAAGTTCTCCTTCAATGCCATGTTCTATCGGCACAGTGCACAACCAGTCTGTCTTTCAGTAACGAAGAACGAAGATACGTATTTGAAACCTTCAGCTTGTAGAAGCTGCGTTCTCCACGGGCACATTTAAATGTGGAATGGGGCGAGGGTGTTAAGAGGATGTAATTGAGATGTTGGGAACATTATAGGTAGGCCTATGTTTTGTCCACTCACATATCTCCGGCAATTTTGGCGCCACTATATTTTGGCGCCTAGTTCGATGAATCGTGGTACAGAGCATACATCCACCAACCACTACTCCCTTCATCCACACATCCCCCTCCCCCCTCTCTCTCTCTCTCTCTCTCTCTCTCTCTCTCTCCAAACCAGAAGACTATATTGGAAATTTTACCACTGGAATGACTGGCTCGATAACCGAGCCAGTCATTCCCGTGGTAAATCTTCAAAAATTGTCTTCTCTTGGTCCGCAAATTTACATTTTCTCTAACAAAATTTAAATTTTCTTGAACAAATTGAGGGTTCTCCCTGACATAAGTCAGTAACTTCAGTTATTGGAGTTCCATTACATGTATGCATCTAAGCTTAATTTAGAGTAATTTTTCATGCCGTCCATTATCGTACGACTGAGTGAACTGAAATGGTACATATCCTGATAGCACAGGTTACTGGGCCGGTACTGGACCAATACTGGCCCAGCAACCTGCATTATAATGGGAGATAGGGCTTCAATCTATATGGAAATACATTACTTATATAAGATACTTATGGTTTAGTAGCTAAACGTTGATACATTTCAATAGCCTATGATGTCTGCCATGATTTGCTTTTCAACCAATTAGAAAAATCCTAGCATATCTGACTCGGCATATATACGCTCAGCCATAGAGGTGTCGTCTATATTTTGGCAATGTGATATAACAGCAACCACACAGGTAAGCTGTTGAATATTTTGAAACTAATTTGACTGGAACGCCCAGATAAATTAATTTTATAATATTGACCAAGATGAGTATTACATAATAAGGAAGGTAATGCATTGGCACTTACATGACAGCCAGCACACACTAACGCTTGGGGAAAGAAAATGGTGACGATCACTGGTGAGCATTTACGCGACACCACAAAGCAGATAATTGTGATACAGATAAGGGAGTGTGACAGGGTATGAATGATATGGAATCTATAAACCATAATTTATCAGTACAATGCAAATAGCATCACTTTAAGCCTTGGCTGACTACCGTCTCATGCTACTATTGATGACGCCCGCCTCTTACGCTAACGCCTTCCCCCGTCTTAGCAGGGTATTTTACTAGTGTTCGGTACTCGTATAAACCGGTAATCGAATATTCGTATGCTTGAATATGAATGAATAATCGAATTATTCGAATATTTCAGATGAGAGTAAAATAGAAACGAAATATCGTCGGGAAGCGTGTAAAACATGGTCTGTTTTGTTCGGGGAATACTACAATTGGCACATTGAAACCATAGGGCCTAATGCGTGCTAGATATCTGCAAGGTTTCCAGTCGTCCGGTTTAAAACTTAAGGAGAAATGCAGTTTAAATATTGCATACAATAATCCTATTTTTCCTTGGGTAAAGAAAAACAGATTTCTTGAAAACTATTGGAGGGATACAATATAAAATGTATGCTTAATCAAACAATGCACCTTTCCAGAGTATCCATCCAACATCTGACCTCATATGACGTCATTATCAGCTCGGCGCGCGTATGATGACGTCATAATCATTACGTCACAAAGGGTTCCATATAGACTGTCATCAAATCTCAAATAGTTTGAAATGTATGTCTTCGTATTTTTTTTGCTATTTAATAAACATGCTGTTGTATATTATGAAACTATTTTGACTGGGCGCTTTTGCTGCCTTAGACAGCAACAGCACCCTGTCAAATTAGTTTCAAAATAGTTAACAGCTTACCTGTGTAGTTTTTTGGAATTTGATAGTCAGGGTGTTAAGAGATCGATCGAGCCCAACACTAGCGAGGTGAGAGTGGAGCTTAGCTAGAGATGGCCGCGGCATAGCTAAAACCGGAAAGGCCCATTATAGCAATATGGAGTTTATCAAGGGTCTAGTCGATCGGATGAAAAGCAATTTTAGCGTCCGTTTTGAAAAAAAGCCATTATTGTGTGCAACCTTTCCCCTTAATAGTATACATTTCTCTCTGGGCACTGATATAGGTTTTCTTATATGATCACTGAACGTGCGTGGTTAAGAGGAGTTCATTTCTACTAAAATGTAAACCTCTAACATTAATAACATAAACTGGTATGTTGACACTAAGAAATACCTTGATCTTTGACCCAAAAGTCAACCTGTTTTGGGGGGTAAAAATCGTGGGAGTAGTCGCAGTATGAACATTCTCCTTAAAGGGATAACATTGGGTGTCATGGGGTAGCTTCTCATATGCCCATTGAACTGTTCATGCATTCGTTTCTGGAGAAAAAAACCAACTGGTAACTTTGACCTTACGGGTAACCTTGAGGCTTTACCAAAATTAGCAGACATCTTAGGGAGTCAAGGGTAACGGCTAACCCACGTACTTGTGATCCTATACAAATGTACGAGTAGTCGATGTTAAAATATCAATAATACAAATGCCTACATGGGTATCTCGAAAACCATTAGATCCAATTTAAAATTAATACCAAATCAAATCAATATAGGGCCTAGAAATTGACCACGCTTTACATTGAGCGGACAAAACAGCATTTTGGCAGACATTTGAAAATGAAATTTTGTTGTTATCGACGGCCATCCAAGACATAATAAAAGGCAAATAAAAGTTTGTGTAGGCATTTTTTGTTACAAGCAAACAAGCATGCAGAATCAATTCTACATAGGACTAATTTTATGGCCTGGGGTGTTGGTCTTTGAAAGTTTGTAATGAGTGATCAATGCGTCAAAAATCAAAATGGATTAAAATGAGGGTACACTGTGGGTGGAGCTTAGCCAGCAATGGGCGTGGCATAGGTAGCAACGGATCCCTTTTTACATTCGTGTCATACATTCCCGCTCATAACTAAGTGAACATGTTTCCAAGACAAATACAGAAACACTTTAGTTAGTACAATTTTGAAAACAATGCAATGCTCTGTTGAATATATTTAACATAATTGGATTGGAAGATATTTCTGCCTTAGAAATTTCCAGAAAACTATACAGCCAAACTGTTTAATATTTTGAAAATAATTTGACTGGATGCTGCTTCTGCCTATGGCAACAGCAGCGGCCAATAAAATTAGTTTTCAAATATTCAACAGAATGTGTATTATTAAATAGCAAAGACATTCAATTCCTACAACTTGACGGGCTATTAAGCATTTGTGACGGACTGCATCACGTCGTTCATGACGTAATTGATTATGACGTCAGCTTCCATGTGGCGTAGTTGATTATGACGTCATCTGATTGGTCGATAAACTGGATTCATCAATTATGTTCCAAAAATTCAACCACGTTTTAGTTTGATCTGGAAACATGTTAAGTTATTTCGGTGATGTGCTGTAGCAACACCAACCAACCTTCTCCTACAAAAATTCCACAAATGTCATAATTTGATTGGCGGATGAGTTTGATCCATGAACTCGCGAGCACCGTCAGCCATGCCTGTCTCTAATACTGCTGTAGCTAAAGCTATTCGTCCAAGACACGCTGGACCACCATCAGCCCGTGTCCACGTGGCAGACTGTCTGTTGCGATCCATAAAACTCCGCGCCATCTTAAAAACAACGCGCCAACATCAATTTGAGTGAAACGGAAAAAAAATCAATTGTATCCAAGGCAACGGGAGACAGTATTTCTTAGAAATTGCTGTTAAGTAGGACTGGTTTTTCAGTAAATCAATCTGTGTTTGCGGACAGTGATTTAAGTGACATTATGCGAAAAAAAGATTTAAGTAATATCGATAGGTATAAAATGTGTTAATGAGTTGATTGATATATCTAGTATGGATGGATAGATGGATAGATGGATGGTGGATGTGCGGATGGGTGGATGTGTGGATGGGTGTGTGGATTGGTGTGTGAATGGGTGTGTGAATGGATGGGGGTCGGTGGGTGGGTTGGTGGGTGGTGGGTGGGTGGTGGATGGGTGGGTGGGTGGATGGATGGATGGGTGGGTGGGTGGATGGATGGATGGATGGATGGGTGGATGGATGGATGGATGGATGGATGGATGGATGGATATGTGGATTGGTAGATGGATGGATGGGTGAATGGGTGGGCTGGTAGATGAATGGATGGGTGGATGGATGGATGGATGGATGGATTGTTGATTGTTGATTGGATGGGCGGCTGGGCGGGTGGGTGGGTGAATGGGCGGGCGGTCGGGCGGACGGACGGACGGGCGGGCGGGCGGGCGGGTGGACGGGCGGATGGGCGGGTTGACGGACGGATGGATGGATGAATGAATGGATGGATGGATATGTATTTAGTTAGGTAGGCATATCTAGATAGGTTCATGGATGTATGGGCGAGCGGGTGGATGGACCGACAGATGGACCGACGGGCAGATAGACACATATGTATTTCAATAAATTAAATTTCAATGTTATTACGTATAAGTTTATATCCCTGCGATGCAACTCTTTGATTCAGAATAAGAAAGTCCCATTATATCATATCGCAACAGTCTTCAGCGTCTCAGCAATCAATGTAGACATAATGTCGTAACATGATGACAGAATCCTTTTTAATTATGAGGTACGGAACGGTTCAGAAATAACTTAGAATGGTTCCAAAACAAATAAAACGTACTGTTGAATTTATTAAACATAATTGGATTGGAAGACATTGCTGCTTTAGGAAGCAACGTCTTCCAATCCAATTATGTTCAAAGTATTCGACAGA
>CM067360.1:70978540-71206040 GCA_034401795.1 Chaetoderma sp. LZ-2023a | reverse complement strand
ATAATATGCAAAACAGAAGCAAAGCCCTTACTTCGGGATGCTCGATCCTATGGCGGTGCAGACGTCAATTCTGACCATAAGCCAGTCGCTACACGCTTTCAGATGAACCATCTCTACCCAATGTATAAACGCCATACCAGGCAAGAGGGTAGAGTCCTTATGACCTACTCAAGCTCATCAGCTACACGGACACTAAAATGTCTAACAAAAAGGCCCTCGGGTAGCAGATAGCTAACATCGACGTCAGCGCTGATCCAAACGAAGCCCTATCCGAAGTACTCAAATGTATGGAATTATCACCTACCAGCACCATAAGAATTCTCAAGAGCAACAACCGAACTAGGTATGCTGATGGCCCTGTAGTAGCAAAAGTATCAGCGGCGCAGAAAGCGTTACGGCTGCACATCTAGCAAAATGGTCAAAGTGAAGACATCACAGAACTATGCAGTGAACACAATAACATTCTGCACCACATCAGCGAACGCTTAAAAGATCTCGATATTCAACGAACGCTTAATAGATCTCGATATTCAACACGCAGACTCCCTAGCAGAAGAAATTACTGCCACAGATGACTGTCACAAAATGTTTCGGGCAGCCCGGGCTGAGAGTTACTGACTATACACCACCCTAGCTGTACACAACTCTGAAGGACACTTTATCTGGACTGACCAGGGAAAAGTCGACGCAATTCGAGAATGATTCAAGGAACACTAACCACGATGATGAGCCCTTGCACCAGTTCTCAGGTGACCCAGGCCATTAGTAACACCAATTAAAACAGCAGAAGTTGAGAAGGCATTCAAAGTTATTAAAAATGGACGTGCATCCGATCCTGGTGGCAGGCGCAAAGAACTATTCAAATACGCAAATGACATTATCCCAAAACCGGTAACGTCCCTATTTAATTCCGCTTTCATGCATCAAATTCCCATCTATGCCCTAGGCCAAGACACCCTTTTCGTGCTACCAAAGCCCAAGAAGCTACTCGGCCCCAGCCAATCTGCGAGTGATTGGGCTCCTCAATAGCATACATAAAATCCTATGCAATGTTATTCTACGCCACATCCGAGATAAGACTGACGACTTCACCGGATCGTGTCAAAGTGGCTTTAGGCTTCAAAGGTGAACAGCTGCATAGACATTGTATGGGACCAAACGTGTGCTTGTTCCAGATATCGCGTTCACACACTGTGATTTCCACCAAATATGTAGTGGCATGCCACGAGGCTCCAACACACTTAAACGCTCAAAGATCCCACGTGTACTACGTCAGGTCAGTTGCATTGCACTACTGCTGAGACTACTGCTTGCAGACGCCAAGCTGAAAGTACAAGTCAAGTAAGATTCCAGCCGTGTTTGACACAGCAATCGGCTCCCCACATGGAGATTTCTATCCCATCTGCTTGTCACTCGTTACCTCGTTGCCGCATTGGAATCTGTGCAGGAAAAGGCCACAAGAAGATCACCCACCCCACCCCAATGTCCATTCAATGTCCATTCTGGGTATGCCGCTAGAGATGGAATATGCCGACCATGTGGACTTCACAAACCTCTCCCAATAGCTGCAAGCAAATTAAAAATTTAGAATCTCTATGAATGAATCCAAAACAGTTTACCAACATATACCTATCGACAAAGCATGAAACTAAAGAAAATGATGATCCAATTCGTGGTGGTGAACCATGGAGGAAAAGTAAAATATTAGGCTCACTGCTATGCATTATTGCTAACATTGCTGCACGCTGCGTCATGTGGAACTTAGCTCCCCCAGTGCCTCTGGAAGCTATGGCTTCGTAGATCAAAGATGCCCTCGACAAAAAATACTACGTTTCTACAACACAACCTGCGTATTCTTGATGCTGTATAACTGTAACAGCTGCCCATCTCCAAAGACACCTCGGGACAAACTTGGTGCCTGCCACTTCAAAAACATCCGCATCATCACTGGCCACCCGATCCACTATATAAGATTATAATGCGTTGCCGCTGTCTGTAAAAGTCACACAGCAAAGATGTTCCATGTTCATCTATACATGTGATAAGGATACCAGGGGACACACCAGCAGAGAGAGCCTTGGAATTCGCCCTATTGGGAGCCAGCAAATATAAATGCAGTATAGGACGTCTTTGCATAAATATTCTAAGCGCGCTGCAAAGTGACCTCAAGAAAGCAGTACTAGGTACACTCAAGTCAAGAATAGACCTGAGGAAGCTAAGGATTTCGGTTGAGGACAAGATACAGTTGTCAAAAGCGAAGAAGGACTGATCGCAGCTTTATGATGTTTCTACTACTAGAGCCACAGAATACAGTAATCAGACATCGGGATTGTGTTGACTTTTGATCTAATATATATATATAGCATGTAGAGAAGGATTATAGATTCTGAAAAATAGCAGTAATAACAGGATTTTATTGACATATGTGGTCAGATAGTTATATAGGATCCACGGTCCCTACAAAAAAGGAATTCACTGGTTTATGGTCTAAAGTCTAGTTGCCTACATCTTGCAATATGTACCGCATAGATGAAGGCCCAAGAGTGTGGTTCTATGTCAGTCATGATTGCTTGGTGAGGAATACCCAGAATAGCATTTGACGTGATAATTACTGGGGAATCTAGAGTGATCGGCAAAGACTAGTTATCTGAGAACAGAACGTGTACTTCAAAATCTAAGCTGGTTTTATTTCAGTCTATTATTGGTAACTTCCCCACACCGGTACCCATTTATCCTCCTGAATGGAGAGAGGCGGCGATCAGCTAAGGAGATTGCCTAGTTTTCCACCGATTTCCATTCAGCCACCTGAACGCCTGACAGTCGAAATAGATTCTAACCCTGGCCCAGCTATTAGACCTTTCCACTTTATCCACCCACCATATGACGTCATAATCAACTACGTGACGTGTAGAATGACATCATAATGAATGACATCATTATGACCTTATGAATGGCGTAGATAAATACGTCACGAACGCATATTTGAAGACGGACTATGAGTTGTTGTACAAAATGTGTGTCTTTACTATTTAATAAATATTCTGTTGACCACTTTAAAACTTAATTGACTGGGTACTATGGCAGCAACAGCACCCAGTCAAATTAATTACAAAATATGCAACAGCTTACCTGTAGAGTTTTCAGGAAATTGATAGTTAGGGCATTCGGGGATTGACCAATCCCAACACGGCGAAGTGTGGGTGGAGCTTAGCTAGAGATAGGGGGGGGGGGGGGGGGGGGCATAGCTAAAAATGGAACGGTCCATTACCAGACTCCGACGCTAGCACCACGGGCAATCGTCTCCTCTAACACTTTTACGATAAATTGCAGCATATAGATGTAAGATCTATCTATTATGAAGCATGGAAAGTAATTAGCTAAGCGAATATTGTTTACGAGATTGAGTGGTGGGAAAGAATTCCCAGAGATGAAGGAAAATGCAACCTTTGTGTCAAGAGCAGATCGGAGATAAATTCCATTATATATTTGTTTGTCGTGGGTTTGAATTGATTTAGATTAGAACTCTTACTGAAATACTATTGTAGGAGACCGAACTACTTTAACAAATATTTCAGCTCATCAATGAACAATCAGAAACAGCAGATTGGTCCATTTCTAACTAATATCCGAGCATTTCCAGCTAAGCTCCGCCCACTTTTCATGCATGTTGGAATCGATTTCCGACTTTTAAACCTGAATTCTCATAATATAAATTTCAAGGTAACATGCAGATAAGCCGTTGAATGTTCAACAGAATTTGTATTCAATTGTAAATTCCTCAGTCATACAATTTTAAACGTCGTTGGGGGACTTTTCAATGTTTTTGACGGGGATATACCTGACTGTAACTGTAAAGTCAGCTAACGAATAACGTAGTTGATTATGACGTCATATATTTGAGTGACAGATCGGACCAACGCATTGTTAAACTACATGTTGCGTCATTAGTGTGATGGCATAGAAAATGGAATCATCGTAAAACACTGTTAAATACACGGTCTGTCGGTCGGTCCATCAGGCGGCCAGTAGGCCAGACAGTTTGTTCGTCTGCCTGTCAGTCCGTTGGTTTGTTCAGTGGTCGGTGGTCGGTAAAGGCTTTGACATTTTGACAAAGCCGCGTGTGTCTATATCGCAACTAGAGTTCGCTCGCGCTTGTCTTTTGATAATTTGATCGGTAAAATCGTTAAAAACACGTGTGACTGGATATATAGTTTCTGTCAGTAGCTGATAGCTCTGCCTGACAGTATCTGACATCTCTTTCAGAAATGAGAGAAAAGTGTAACCGACCGACTAGCAAACACTGATAACGCGAGTAACTGGGCCAATTTGGCCCAGTATTGGCACAGTACCGGTCCAGTAACCTGCGTTATCATGAAACCAACAATACTAATTTCGAGTCGCGACTAAAGTTTAACGATATTTAGGTTAGGTTTACTGTCTCGATCAAAGGAAGCTCTGTCCCCGAAAATTCAAGCCGTAACGGGTTACCAAGACGGCATACAGTACAGATAATACACAAGCTATCATGTTTCCAGAACAAAATACCGAAACATATTAGTTAGAAAGAATGTTGTGTTGAACATGTTGAACATAATTGGATTTAAAGATATTATGAAGCAATGTCTTACAATCCAATGGACCTTTCCATTTTAGCCATGCCCCGCCCATCACTAGCTAAGCTCCACCCCCACCTCCCCGTGTTGGGATTTATCGATCCCCGAATTCCCTAGCTACCAATTTCCTGAAAACTATACAGGGGAGCTGTTGAATATTTTGTAACTAATTTGACTGGGTGCTGTTGCTGCCTTATGGCAGCAACAGTGCCCAGTCAAATTAGTTTCAAAATATTCAACAGAATATTTATTAAATAATAAAAGCAAACAATTTGTACAGCAACGCATAGACCGTCTTCAAATATGCGTTCGTGACGTACTTATCGATGTCATTCATTATGATGTCATTCTACACATCACGCAGTTCATTATGACGGCATATGATGGGTGGGTACTCTGGAAAGGTGAATTGTGTTCAAGGTATTTTGCAGTACGTTTTATTTTGTTTAGGAAACAGTCTACAGTTCTAAGTTATTTCTTAGCTGTAATGTAGCGCGGTGTCTGGGAAGCATCCCCTTGGCTGTCTGCTGAACCTCATTTTGCAGGCGCTTCACGAAGGGAGAGCTTCGTGCTTAATTTCTCCTCCTGTAACGATTTATTTACACTTTTGCGAAGAACAATTCGAAAGAACCTGTTAAACTAGACAGATCCAGACTCAGACAACCTCACCCCACACCCACCCCACACCCATATACACCCACCCCCGCTGGAGCTTCATAGAAGAAGATCATTGCATCACTAAGTACGAAATCTTTCAATAACAATAATGTGGGTAAATGCAAGGTACTCGGGTTACCAATGCCACAAAGAGCAGTCAGTGGCCGGCAAACATACAGACTACAGGACCGTACATGGGTGTAGAACTTTGTAACAAATTAATGTGGGATAACCATATTATCGCCAAATGTACCGAGGCGGGTAGCCTCCTAGGACTGCTACGCCGAGAACAGCGCCAGTGTCCACAACATCTAAATGAGAAGGCATATATGACCATAGTTTTAGATTGGCGCGGAGTTAAATATGCTGTCTGCATCTGGAACCCACATCAGGTGCTCCTTGAGTAGAAGATATAAAGCAGTACAGCGATCGCTGCCGAGGACTATTCTATCCTCTTTATCTCGGGCTGACCCTACCGATGCTAGCACCGCGATTAAGTGACTCACATTATCAACGATCTCAAGCGGGAGACAATAGAGGAATGGCGCAAGAAGGCAGGTCTGACCATAAGTATGTGACAAGGTTGGAAACAATATTGTGAACGTGCCATTGGAGTACCGAGTACCATCCAGCCATAGATTCCTACAGTCACTCGACTTGTAGGAGTCAAAACAGCATGCGTTTCATCATTTATCAACACGGTGGAGGGGCACAAAACATTTTCTCTCCGAGGACAGTGGTGGCTTGGAATCCGCTCCCAGATGAAGTGACAACCATAGAGTCACTCAGCCAATTTAAGACCAAATGGACCGTTCCACGTTTATTCATCCATCATATGACATCATAATCAACTAAGTGACGTGTATGCTGACATCATAATCATGACGTCATGAATCACTCTAAATAGCCATAGGCAGCAACAGCAGCCAGTCGAATTAGTTTCAAAATATTCAACAGCTTACCTGCATAGTTTTCTGGAAATTGATAGTCAGGGAGTTCACAGATCGATCGATCCCAACACGGACGTGGTGTGGGGGAGCTTAGATTAAGATGGCCTGGGCATAGCTAAAAGTGGAAAGGTTCATTGGCGTCCACTCCTATGTAAACTAACCGGAATTGTTGTAAATAGTGTATCTAGAGAAATGCACGCCCCGCCCCTACCATGTTCATAGGCTAAAGTCTATATTAGATATGTCGTAGAAGATTATCCAGATCCAGCTCTTTCTTTGTTGGTGGGGTGGGGTAGGGACAGAAATCCGCGCAGATAACTGCAATAGCACTTGGGGTTTAACCATTTGAAACAGAAAAGGCCTCATTCCAAAACCGTTTTGTTTTTTAATAAATATTACGTTTATTTTTTTTAACTAATTTAATTGTGAGCTATTGCTGCCTTTGGCATCAACATGTTCCTGTCGAATTAGTTTCAAAATATCCAACAGCTTACATGTATGACTGCCTTGAAATGGACCATTCCAATTTTAGCCAGACTCCTCCCATCTGTAGCTAAGCTCCCACCCACATCACGTTGGTGTTGTGATCGATCACTGAACACCATGACTATCAATTTCCAGAAAACTATACAGGGAAGCTGTATCCATCTGATCGGACATAACCATCTTGTCAACTTTGTTAGAGACGCATCCTATAAATATTTTTGCTGTTTCTTAGCCTCTTCGGTTCATAGAACTCTTTCATTCATCCTACACGCTAACGATCCATACAGTAAAGCTCAGAAATAACTTAACATATTTCAAAGAAAACAAAATAACACGTAGGGCTGTTATTGGATATTTTAAACATAATTTGTTTAGAAGACATTGATTTCCAAAGGCAGCAATCAATGGCTTCCAACCAAATTAATTTCAAAATATTTAACAGTTTCGTGTTCAAAATTCTACAAACTAACATGTTTATGTTTTTGTTTTGGAAACGGGTTTTCTTATCTCTGAGCTGTACTGTACTGTAATCTCAAGAACATAAAATTATTTATGTGCTGTAATGTAGGCCTTGGTGACATGAATTAAAATTAAACTATCCCGGAGAAATGAAAATCATAATGAATAGGTTACTGGTGATAGAAAAGGGGTCATTTCTACCTTGATAGCCTTTGTTACTTGGTCAGTTTCGAGCCGATGCTGGCCCGTAATGGCCCGGTATCGACTCAGTACCAGCCCGGTAATCTACTCTCCCAGCTAAGGCATAAATCCATCTTAAAAGTATTCTACATCGTTATGCAGAACCAGAAATTTACCATCCCAAGTGCAACGTGTTAGTTTAAATCTTAATAGAAGTCAATCAATCGGGATCCCGTTCGACTAGCGAACTATATTTAATTATGCTCAACTATTTGCCAGGCGATTGCGACATTTTCGGAATAAATAATCCGATAATGTCCCGTTTGACTGACAGAATAGTCAACTATTTTTAAGCATAGCTCACGAGATGAACGAACACGTCCGTAATTTATTATACAGCCGATTCCAACCAGGCCGGTGATTTTCTAATAATCTAAATCGCAGATATCATCAAAATCACTATCCACCTCCGCCAATAGTCAACTGACAGAATATGATGACAAAAAACGTTACGCGATGCGCAATCATCTAAAAGCTATGGCCTCATCAAGCCTAAACGAGAGCATAAAAATGTCCCAGTTTATCGATTGTTCCTCGGGAACTGACAGATGGAAGTCATTTTTCCAATGCGACATTTCGGATTCTGAGAATGACATAAATCATTTACGGTTATTAATTCGATTTGATCCGCGCATAATGGCTCTTTCTCCATTTTATCCATCCATCATCTGACATCATATGACGTCATAATCAACTAAGTGACGTGTAGGATGACGTCAAAATAATTATGGTATGAATGACGTTATTTAGTCCGTCTTTAACGCTTAATAGTCCGACACGTTGTACGAATTTGATGTCATTTAATAAACATACTGTTGAATATTTTAAAACTAATTTGACTTGGTGCTGTTGTTGCCATAGGCAGCAACAAGCGCCCAGTTAACTTAGTTTCAAAATATTTAACAGCTTATCTGTATAGTTTTCTGGAAACTAATAGTCAGTGAGTTCAGGGATCGGTCGATCCCAACACAAGCAAGATGTGGGTGGAGCTTAGCTAGAGATGGATCGGGCATAGCTAAACTGTAAAGGTCCATTGAGAAATACGACGACCACACGACCCCGCGAGTGAGTACGTTAACTGAAAAAATGTTCTCTTCTCGGATATCTACGATAGGCGTACCGGTTCGTAGGTGATGGCGAACAGTAGAAATTGATCCTTTGGCCCGCCAATTTAACTTCATTTGTTGGCGTTACATTAGGAATTATTAATGCTTTCCCTGGTTGGCCTTTAACCGCGTTAACGGCGGTTACAAGAGCGATATTGACTTTGAACCATCTAGGGGAAAGTGGCTAGCTTACCGGTATGCCATTTGGGTCCCTCTGTATGCTTGTTTGTTTGTATGTCTGTCGGCTGTTGTTTTCAGGTAACTGATTGGCTGATTTGACTTCAATTTCATCAATTTCAACGTACGAGTGTGGTTCTTTATTTAAAGGTGCATATTCACTGTAAAATTTATGAAAAGTAAAATTGTTTAAAGTATAGACTTTTAGAGGCTTAAACTGTGAGCCTATATGTAATGAAACGAAATAAATCTTAACATATGATGATTCCATTCCATAGGAATTAATATAATTTTTTAAGTTGCGAAATTTAAATGGAGGCACGGGCATCTATTTCAATTTCGCAACTTAAAAAATTATAATAATTTATATGGAATGGAATCATCATGTGTAAAGATTTATTTCTTTTCATTACACATAGGCGCATGATTTAAGCTTATAAAAGTATGCAATTTTAACAATTTTATTTTCAAGCATTCTGGTGTGAATATGCACCTTTAACTTTGGAAGGATTTGTCCATAAACTCCGGGGATCGATACATTTTGGCATAATAGTATAGATTGTACACATTAAACTAGATTTATGGCCCTTATGGCTCTTGGTACAGCTTTATGACCTTGGTAAATAATTGAAATGCTAATAATTTTATTTATTGTTATTCGGTTGGCGGGTACATCTTGGCACGATGGCATGCAATAAATTGCAACACAATTCGTAATTTCTTGATGGATTAAAGCCAAATTCCGCATATATCTTCCTTTTGCCAATATCATTTGGTAATTTCTTTGATCGTATGTATTAAGTCTATGTCATTTTTAACCATTTCTTTTTATTGTCAACATGTTTGCAGTTCCTGATTTTGTCTCCCTCAGTGATAGCGTTTGATGCCCTGTAGGTAAGGCGACAACATATTCTTTTTAGGTAACAATTATAATGTTGAATATTTTGAAACTAATTGACTAGAAGCTGTCTCTCCCTAATGTAGCAACATCTTACAGTCAAATGGGTTTCAAAACTTTCGACTGCATTCATTCTGTATCACTTTCACACACAACTACCATACTAATAGATGGCAGATCATGACATCTATATGACTGGAAGTATATACAGAGGCAAACAAACTATTTTTCCGATTGGTTGAAAAGTAAATAATGGCTGCCTTCACAGACTGGAGAAATGTATCAACATTTAGTTATTAAACCCTGAATGGCTTTCTTTGGCATGATAAAAAAACAAACAAAAAATTGCATGGCTAGTATTGGCTACTCAGATAACTTAGGTTACTGGGCCGATGCTGGGCCGACGCTGTGAGGATATTATCAGTATCGTCCCAGTATCAGACCAACATCGGCCCAGTAAGCTGAGTTAGCGTGGCTGTTTATGCGGGGCATATTGTATCACATGAATGGATAGTATTTTCATAAGGTGAGGTATCCTTTAACAACTAGCACCCGGTGGTGGGGGGGGGGGGGGGGGGTTGCGGGGGTAAGAAATATAAACTCCATAAAGAAATAATATTTCAAAGAAATATTTTGCCCATGAAACAATCTAAACAGTTTTGAACTTTTACTTTACTATGCGCCATTCTAACCAATTAATCAAATCTACTCAAATCAAATCATTTCAAAGATTATTCATTCGCCAGTAGGCCTAAATACGTTTTACATTGGTGAGTCCTGGTTGTCTGCTGAATGCATAGCCTATAATTCTGGCTGAATTCTAGTTGAAATGTCCTGAAGAAATGTGATGCCGTTAGTAGTAATAAGAAGCAATGGACGGTTCCACTTTATCCATCCATCATATGACGTCATAGTCAACTACGTGACGTGTAGAATGACATCATAATGAATGATAACATTATGACGCCGTGAATGACGTAGATAAGTACGTCACGAACGCATAATTGAAGACGGACTATGCATTGTTGTACGAATTGTATATTTTTAATATTTAATAAATATCCTGTTGAATATTTCGCAATGAATTTAACAGTCAAACTAGTTACAACATATTCAACAGCTTACCAGTATATTTCTCAGGAAATTGATAGAATAGGGCATTCGGTGATCGATCAATCCCAACACGGCGAAGTGTGAGTGGAGCTTAACTAGGGATGGGCCGGACATAGCTTTAACTGGATTTAGATGAATTGTCAAACATGTGCGACAACAACGACGACGACGACGACGACGACGACGACGACGACGACGACGATATACTGTGTCATGCGGCTGCAATATTTGAAAACATCCTGCATCTGCAATCAACCCTTCTTGTTTGACCACTGCTGCTTGTCATCAGCGATCGGCCTCGGCTCCCTCAGTTTCTCTATGGGCGTCAGTGTACCCAGTCCCGGTAGCACACTTAGCAGGGTTGTGTGGTGGCGTCCTCTACGCGCTTTGCCGAAGGTGGTACCCAGTACAGCACATGCAAGGGCTTTCTCAGCATCGGTGTATTGTGGCATTTGCAGATGTGCCGCATCATGAGTGTGATTAATAAGGACAATAAATATAAAAGTTTTATTTTATGCACCGAAAACATAATTTAGTACGTGTAAAATATTGTACGTATGTCTTTCCCTTGTTACAATACCGCTCAGAAATAAGTTCAAATGTTTCTAAAACTAAAATAGAAACATGTTAATTAGTACAATTTTGAACACGATATAAGAAATGTACTGCTGAATATATTGGACTAAATCTGATTGGAAGGCAGCAATGGATTCCAATCAAATTAAGTCCCTAAAATTTTCATCGTCGTCATTGTTTGTATTGAATTGGTGTCGTCCAGATCATCTTTGACACTCCCAATTGACCTTTCCAGAGTATCCATCGATGATTTGACGTCATACGATGTCATAATCAGCTAAGTGGCGTGTAGGATGACGTCATAATCATTACGTCATAAATGATTCTATTAGGCCCGTATGTAACTCATAATAGTCAGACACGTTGTACAAATTGTATGTCTCTATACTATTTAATAGGCAGCAACAGCACCCAGTCAAATTAGTTTCAAAATATTCAACAGCTTACCTGTATAATTTTCTGGAAATTGATAGCCAGGGAGTTCAGAGCTCGATCGATCACAACCTGATCGAGCTGTGTGCGGAGCTTAGCTAGAGATGGGCGGGGCATATCTAAAAATGGAAAGGTCCATTGATGAACATGGCCATGATGTTGCTAAATTATATAACACTTTATTTAATTTTTTATTTTAGTTTCCGCCGCGGTAATAGCGGGAATATGCATTGGATCGGTATTTTTCCTGATCATTCTCACAGCAATGGCGTACAAGTGTTACCGCCGCCAGATCAGCCGCAATGCGCAGAATCGTCTCAGCTCCGCCATCAAGAAGGGATTGAAGGAGAGCAACAGCGGGAGCATGAAGAAGAGCCGGGGTGGAACAATCATGAAATCAAAGGCCACTAGTCCAATAATGCCACCTCGTCAAGATCTAGGCCAATCAGAACGGGGCGTGCTTATTCACGGCGGTCATTCCCCTTCAAGACTGGACCGCGATCTAAACTCCGCATCTACAGAGTGCTTTGTTGAGAACGAGAAGGATGGTGCGACCCCAGAAAAAGAGGATTGTCTCCACGAGAAGACCCTGGATGAGATAAAGAAACTGGGCTCTCTCAACTTCTCTGTGGAGTACGATAGTCAGAAAACAGCCCTGATGGTTACTATTCTGAAAGCGACGGAGCTCCCAGCGCGTGATCCTAGTCTGGGTGGTTGTGACCCGTACATCAAGCTTCAGCTGCTTCCAGAGAAGAAGCACAAGTGCAAGACAAGGGTGCTCAGGAAGACCCTGAACCCGGTCTATGACGAGACGTTCACGTTCTACGGGATCGCGGAGAACCAGCTCGCGGCGATTACCCTGCACTTTGTGGTGTTGAGTTTTGATCGTTATTCTCGGGATGAGATCATTGGAGAGGTAATCTACCCTCTGTCTGGTGTGGACCTGGAACAGAAAGAGATGTCGATGACCAAGGAAATTATGCCCAGATATATCAAGGTAAGATGCGTCATGACACGTGATTTAAGCAATTGGAGTCAGATTAGGAATCCCATAATCCAATACTTACAGGATACGGCCTTATTGCTTAAAGTCGCTATGTGCTCGATAAATTGAATACTAACTTGGATTTGAAAGCTAAGGCAATCAAATTAACTTATACCATATTTAGAATCTCTTTTCTCACTCGGTGAGAGAGACAATAAGATGATACAGACTATGGTGTTAGTTAATTTGATTAAAGGATAACTAACCTCAACTCTCGATAGCTATTCAGGCGATCTAATATGCCACTCATAAACTACGCACGTAATTTTAAGCTTTTCATCACGCCGCTAAAGAAAAATATTCAGTCCTTAGTAGCTAAATGTTGGTACATTTCTACACCCTATGATGGCCGTCGTGATTTACTTTTCAACCAATCAGAAAAAACCTAGCGTGCCCGCCTCGGTATATACGCTCTGTCATAGAGGTACCAGATATAGTTTAGCAATTTCGTATAAAAGCAATTATACAGGTAAGCTGGTGAATATTTTGAAACTAATTTGACTGAACTTCCAGTCAAATTGGTTTCAAATATTCAACGGCATAAGTATTACATAATAAAGAATGTATTGCATTGACACTTGCATGACATCACACACTATCGCTTGAGGAGACAAAATGGTGGCGTTCACTGTTCAACATTTAGGTGGTATTACAAAGCAGATAATTGTGATACAGATAAGGGGATATGGCAGGATATGAATGATATGGAATCTATAAACCATAATCCATCGGTACAATACAACATCTTGGATAAGATTAGCATCCCTTTAAAACGACGTGCTATCTAGTCCTGCAGCAGAGGCCAGATAAAGAGGAGGGTACCGGGACCCGCAGGGTAACGTTTGTACCCATGGCCAAAATTGAACATTGTGGTGTCGAAATCATGAAACCATGTGATGACATTCTCAAAAGTGGGTGTGAGTTGCATACGCCGCCATTTTCCAAGATGGCCGCCATTCCACCGATGTGAGCATTGAACGTCACTGTCTCAGAAACTATGCCATGTAGGAAGGCAATTTTGGTGTCAAATTATTTGTTTTCTTGGTTAAGGACATAGACGAAAATGATTTTAGGTCATCAAGACGAACAAACAACCATATTTCCAAATTGCCGATAAAAACGGTTGACTTTTCGATGACAGTATTCCTTATTTGACGGAGTATGGCACATATATAGATTGCATGTACGTTTGATTTAGGAGATGTGAGTAAAATGATAATATATATGTGACAGTTAGTGATATCGTCAAACACGATTAAACATGGCAGATAAAAACGATTGACGGAATTAGATCCACTAATATCCATTATTACTAACCCTCAATAAAATTACTATTTCGTTAGGTATAGAATCTCGCAAACAGTTTATATTTAAACATGTGTCATCTGGTGTGCTACTTAAACTAGCTTGCAGTTAAATATGGAAACGTATCCCTATCTAAATGTGTCTGACTTATCCGATTCGATATCCCAATCACTGTCGCATAGTATTGCCTGTGTTAGAGGATTTATACATGAAGGTTCATCTGATCCATCTGCAGGACGAAATCCCTGGCAGTTATAGGTTGATGTACATGGCTGCTCGTTGTCGAAACATTTGCACTGCAGGGCAAAGATTTAGGAGCACAGTTATACACAAGATCGTGCTCCACAGCTCTGGAGCAGCTGAAGACCAATTCATCATTTTTGGCACATGTGATGTTCCATTTAGCGTTTTTTCATGCGTTCTTTTTAGCTAGTTACTGTTTCCAGTTTGGCGGAATAGAAACTTCGGGTTGAATATGGTAAATGGTCCCACCATTCACATTACCACGTATCTGTCTGGTTTGAATTTTGATACTGGACTCTAACTACTTGTCAAATACAACATAAATCTCAATTGTGTCTTTCGATCGCATGTGTTTAACTGTCTCAATAATATAGTTCAGGAAATGTTTGACCATCACGTGAAATGTGGTGTTACTAGATGACGCGGAAGGAGGTGCTAGCATTCGGATGACTGCATGTCCATCAAATATGACAGTAGTCACATATCTATCTGGCTGATCTTCTCCTCCCCCCCCCCCAACATACCCCCCCCCCCTCCCCACCCCGCCCACCCCACCCACCAAGCCCCATGGAACCAGACTTTTCGCCGGAAATCAAGCGCCCATCTTTTGCATTTTCATATGGGAGCGCACACATGAGAAGAACTTTTTCCAACAATTTACTGCAAGTTGTCGCAGATACATTACCTCGGCGTCCATGGATACATCTTTTTTGTGTACTTTCACGGTTTTCATGGCAGTCATGGTTTTCACAGTTGATCGTCGAAGAGTATCGTAAAAGCTCTTCTTTGTACCGTCTTTAGGTTCAACAAGTCTTTCCTGGATGACCTTTCTGACTGGACTTGAACCTGTATCTATGGCAGGCAGCATAGATAGAACTTTGAACCGCAGGCATCGCAGCTGCACCAGTGACAAAGTTAACAAGCTCAGTAAGCAGATCTCCTATATCAAAAGGGTCAATGTGCATTGCCTTGAACATCTTGGTCGTCAGGTTGACATCCGTATCCCAACGTTTTGATACTTGAGCACAAATGTTATAAGACAGATCGTTATCCTTGATTTCAGCAACGTTTTTTTAATTTGCCCTGAGTATGTATGTATTTTTATTTTATTGACGCACTGGCAACGTGCGGCTTCAATTTCTATGTGCTAACCAGCCGACACCCATTAGTTTAATTTGTTGATCACCATCTCCCGGTCGGGGGATCGAACCACCATTCTGCAACTCCGCATAGCATCAGCAACCAGACATCTTTCCACTGGACCACCACGCCAAGACTAAAGAGTTAAGGTTTGGCCGACCAGCTTTCACATGTCTGATATACTGACACACTGACGATTCATATGGGACTATCTGTGGATGCACCTGCCACGATTCAATCCTAGGCTTTTTACGCCTATTGTGCTCTGACTCCAGCACGGCTCTGGCAGTATATGTATTTTTACTTTATTGACGCACTGGCAACGTGCGGCTTCAATTTCCATGTGCTAACTTAGCCGACAGTCATGCACCCATTAGTTTAATTTGTTGATCACCATCTCCCGGTCGGGGGATCGAACCGCCATTCTGCAGCTCCGCATAGCATCAGCAACCAGATATCTTTCCACAGGATCACCACACCAAGACTAAGAGTCAAGGTTTGGCCGACCAGCTTTCACATCTCTGATACACTGACACACTGACGATTCATATGGGACTATCTGTGGATGCACCTGCCACGATTCAATCCTAGGCTTTTTACGCCTATTGTACTCTGACTCCAGCACGGCTCTGGCAGTATATGTATATTTATTTTATTGATGCACTGGCAACGTGCAGCTTCAATTTCCATGTGCTAACAGCCGACAGTCATGCACCCATTAGTTTAATTTGTTGATCACCATCTCCCGGTCGGGGGATCAAACCGCCATTCTGCAACTCCGCATAGCATCAGCAACCAGACATCTTTCCACTGGACCACCGCACCAAGACTAAGAGTCAAGGTTTGGCCGACCAGCTTTCACATGTCTGATATACTGACACACTGACGATTCATATGGGACTATCTGTGGATTCACCTGCCACGATTCAATCCTAGGCTTTTTACGCCTATTGTACTCTGACTCCAGCACGGCTCCGGCAGTATATGTATTTTTATTTTATTGATGCACTGGCAACGTGCGGCTTCAATTTCCATGTGCTAACTTAGCCGACAGTCATGCACCCATTAGTTTAATTTGTTGATCGCCATCTCCCGGTCGGGGGATCGAACCGCCATTCTGCAACTCCGCATAGCATCAACAATCAGACATCTTTCCACTGGACCACTGCACCAAGACTAAGAGTCAAGGTATGGCCGACCATCTTTCCCATGTCTGATATACTGACACACTGACGAGTCATATGAGACTATCTGTGGATGCACCTGCCACGATTCAATCATAGGCTTTTTACGCCTATTTTACTCTGACTCCAGCACGGCTCTGGCAGTATATGTATTTTTATTTTATTGACGCACTGGAAACGTGCGGCTTCAATTTCCATGTGCTAACTTAGCCGACAGTCATGCACCCATTAATTAAATTTGTTGATCACCATCTCCCGGTCGGGGGATCGAACCGCCATTCTGCAACTCCGCATAGCATCAGCAACCAGACATCTTTCCACTGGACCACCACACCAAGACTAAGAGTCACGGTTTGGCCGACCAGCTTTCATATGTCTGATATACTGACACACTGACGATTCATATGGGACTCTCTGTGGATGCACCAGCCACGATTCAATCCTAGGCTTTTTACGCCTATTGTACTCTGACTCCAGCACGGCTCTGGCATGTATATGTATTTTTATTTTATTGACGCACTGGAAACGTGCGGCTTCAATTTCCATGTGCTAACTTAGCCGACAGTCATGCACCCATTAGTTTAATTTGTTGATCACCATCTCCCGGTCGGGGATCGAACCGCCATTCTGCAAATCCGCATAGCATCAGCAACCAGACATCTTTCCACTGGACCTCCGCACCAAGACTAAGAGTCAAAGTTCGGCCGACCAGCTTTCACATGTCTGATATACTGACACACTGACGATTCATATGGGACTATCGGTGGATGCACCTGCCACGATTCAATCCGAGGCTTTTTACGCCTATTGTACTCTGACTCCAGCACGGCTCAGGCAGTATATGTATTTTTATTTTATTGACGCACTGGCAACGTGCGGCTTCAATTTCCATGTGCTAACTTAGCCGACAGTCATGCACCCATTAGTTTAATTTGTTGATCAGCATCTCCCGGTCGGGGGATCGAACCGCCATTCTGCAACTCCGCATAGCATCAGCAACCGGACAGCTTTCCACTGGACCACCACACCAAGACTAAGAGTCAAGGTTTGGCCGACCAGCTTTCACATGTCTGATATACTGACACAATGACGATTCATATGGGACTATCTGTGGATTCACCTGCCACGATTCAATCCTAGGCTTTTTATGCCTATTGTACTCTGACTCCAGCACGGCTCCGGCAGTATATGTATTTTTATTTTATTGACGCACTGGCAACGTGCGGCTTCAATTTCCATGTGCTAACTTAGCCGACAGTCATGCACCCATTAGTTTAATTTGTTGATCACCATCTCCCGGTCGGGGGATCGAACCGCCATTCTGCAACTCCGCATAGCATCAGCAATCAGACATCTTTCCACTGGACCACTGCACCAAGACTAAGAGTCAAGGTATGGCCGACCAGCTTTCCCATGTCTGATATACTGACACACTGACGAGTCATATGAGACTATCTGTGGATGCACCTGCCACGATTCAATCATAGGCTTTTTACGCCTATTTTACTCTGACTCCAGCACGGCTCTGGCAGTATATGTATTTTTATTTTATTGACGCACTGGAAACGTGCGGCTTCAATTTCCATGTGCTAACTTAGCCGACAGTCATGCACCCATTAATTAAATTTGTTGATCACCATCTCCCGGTCGGGGGATCGAACCGCCATTCTGCAACTCCGCATAGCATCAGCAACCAGACATCTTTCCACTGGACCACCACACCAAGACTAAGAGTCACGGTTTGGCCGACCAGCTTTCATATGTCTGATATACTGACGCACTGACGATTCATATGGGACTCTCTGTGGATGCACCAGCCACGATTCAATCCTAGGCTTTTTACGCCTATTGTACTCTGACTCCAGCACGGCTCTGGCATGTATATGTATTTTTATTTTATTGACGCACTGGCAACGTGCGGCTTCAATTTCTATGTGCTAACCAGCCGACACCCATTAGTTTAATTTGTTGATCACCATCTCCCGGTCGGGGGATCGAACCGCCATTCTGCATCTCCGCATAGCATCAGCAACCAGACATCTTTCCACTGGACCTCCGCACCAAGACTAAAGAGTTAAGGTTTGGCCGACCAGCTTTCACATGTCTGATATACTGACACACTGACGATTCATATGGGACTATCGGTGGATGCACCTGCCACGATTCAATCCTAGGCTTTTTACGCCTATTGTGCTCTGACTCCAGCACGGCTCTGGCAGTATATGTATTTTTACTTTATTGACGCACTGGCAACGTGCGGCTTCAATTTCCATGTGCTAACTTAGCCGACAGTCATGCACCCATTAGTTTAATTTGTTGATCACCATCTCCCGGTCGGGGGATCGAACCGCCATTCTGCAACTCCGCATAGCATCAGCAACCAGACAGCTTTCCACTGGACCACCGCACCAAGACTAAGAGTCAAGGTTTGGCCGACCAGCTTTCACATGTCTGATATACTGACACACTGACGATTTATATGGGACTATCTTTGGATGCACCTGCCACGATTCAATCCTAGGCTTTTTACGCCTATTGTGCTCTGACTCCAGCACGGCTCTGGCAGTATATGTATTTTTATTTTATTGACGCACTGGCAACGTGCGGCTTCAATTTCCATGTGCTAACTTAGCCGACAGTCATGCACCCATTAGTTTAATTTGTTGATCACCATCTCCCGGTCGGGGGATCGAACCGCCATTCTGCAACTCCGCATAGCATCAGCAACCAGACAGCTTTCCACTGGACCACCGCACCAAGACTAAGAGTCAAGGTTTGGCCGACCAGCTTTCACATGTCTGATATACTGACACACTGACGATTCATATGGGACTATCTGTGGATGCACCTGCCACGATTCAATCCTAGGCTTTTTACGCCTATTGTACTCTGACTCCAGCACGGCTCTGGCAGTATATGTATTTTTATTTTATTGACGATTTCCATGTGCTAACTTAGCCAGCTTTCCCCTGGACCACCGCGCCAAGATAAGAATCCTGGTTTAGCAGACCAGCTTTCTCATGTCTGATATACTGACACTCAGCAGCAGCTAACAGGTGAAATGCACCGGAGATAGGCGGCCATCTCCCTGTGGGGATCCAATTGATGTCTCAAACTCTACAAACTTCACTGACTTGACTCGTACTCTCAGCTTTGTGTCTGCAAGCAGTACTCTCACTAGTCGTAGCTGATCTTCATTGCAACTGGTCTGACGTAGTACATCTAGGATCTTTGAGCACTTAATTGTGTCGAAGGCTCGTGACATGTCAATGCCCATTTTGTGGAAATCCCAGTGTTTGAACATGACTACCGACACAAGCATGTATTGAGCCCATACAATGTCTGTGCATTTGCGTCCACGTTTGAAGCCACTTTGACTTGGCCCAGTGAAGTCATCAATCTTGTCTTGGATGCGGCATAAAGTAACATTGGATAGGATTTTCCGTATGCTGTTCAGGAGCAAGCGCCCATGGATACATCTTTGTTGTGTACTTTCACCGGCCAATTCTGCTCTGAGTATTGCCCTATTATAGGCCTACTTAAGAACCAATGATGTCACCAGCTCATTCCAATGTCTGTTGCCTCAATCTCATAGTCCATCCATACAGAATTAAACTTTCCATGTGAAATCTTACTAACAAAGTGTCCTCCCGTAAAAGCTTCAAAAATATCATGTGACAGACTCTCAAGTTGCAATAGCACCACTGGCATATATCTAGCATAGTTGGATCCCTTAGTGCCCAACAAAAGTGGAAGAAGATGGGATTCATACACATCCCATTTACCATGTCCAGTTAAACTTATGTAGATTTTTTACTGGAGGGAGAACGTTCAACGTAAAGTCATCCCAGGACTCGAACTTTGGTGTATACTACTGCCAAGTTCCCGGAATTGATTTAGGAATGGCTCAATCTTATCTCCGATTTTGACAACGCGCTTCATACGTTCCTCTTGACTAGGCTTCTTATCTGTAGGTGTCGTGAATGTCATTTCGAATTGATACAGTAGCGTATCTGCTTCGTCTCTAATGGTATTGCCAAGGGTTTTTTTGCATCATTCAATGAACTTGTGAATGAGAACGGTATGTAATGCTTCATCCACAACCTTCAGTGCATAAAGTCATCGTTCAAAGTCTTTGCCTGTTAGCATTTTTGTACTACCTGCCACAAAAACACCAGACTCATGGAGCAGTTGCTTCAGGCCAGCATCACCATATAGATGCCCTATAGCAGAGATGATACTCACATAAAAGTGTATGCCGCCATCACACGAAATGACACCGGTCAATTCACCTTTCCATAGTATCCATTCATCATCAGACCTCGTATGACGTCATAATAAGCTCAGCGCGTGTATGATGACGTCATAATCATTACGTCACAAAGGGTTCCATATAGACCTCACCAAATCTCAAATGGTCCGACACGTATGAATTGTATATGTCTTTGTAATTGTTTGCTATTTAATAAACATGCTGTTGAATATTTTGAAACTAATTTGACTGGGCGCTGTTGCTGCCTTAGGCAGCAAGTCAAATTAGTTTCAAAATATTAAACAGCTTACCTATGTATTTTTTGGAAATTGATGGTCAGGGTGTCCCAACACGAGCGAGGTGTGGGGGAGCTTAGCCAGAGATGGGCGGGGCATGGCTAAAACCGGAAAGGTCCATTCTATAGTGTTACTCAAGCGATCTCTCATACTTTCATCAGAAGCCCATGTCAAAGAAATATCACCATGTGTCTGTCCGAGGTTGTTCATTGAGCCCTTCATGTGCCTTACTGTGGTGTATACTGTGGGTTGATCCGCTGGATTTCGTCAAACGAAGAAAGCAGTAAAAATAAATAGTTGGTTACCAGTTTTTACCAGAGAGGGTAGAAAAGGATATAGCCATAAAAGTCACCAGGACATGTTGAAATGATCTGAAAAAGGTTCATCTCATTTCTTGACCCCGAAAACGTATAATTCGACACCAAAAGTGTCTTCATACATAGCATAGTTCATGAGATATTGACGTCTAAGGCTCAGATTAGTGGAATGGCGACGATCTTGGAAAATGGTGGCTTGGAAAATGGCGGCGTGTGCAATCCACACCCTCTTTTGACAATGTTATCACTCGGTTTCCACACCCCAATAATCAATTTTAGACATGAGGACAAATAATACCCTGCGGGTCCCACATACTAAAAAACTAAGCCAATTTTAGATGTCTTGCTGCAGAACTAATAGGAATCGTCTTGGTTTGCAAATTTGTCAATATTCCATGCATTAAGTCACGAAACTTCGTGAAATATTGACAGATTTGTAAACCGGAACTATTCATATAACATGATGTACATGTAACTGTGTTGCTCGCTAACAAGCGTTTGCCCATAAATAGGCTGCCCACTTCATCGAGTCGAACATTTGTTTGCGTGTGAAAGGTTGTCGTTGATCACTATCTTAATCTTAAATGGCATCACCTGTGAACCCTGCTGTAATTACTATTATTACATTATTATATATCTTAGGTGATACACGTAATATACGCATATGTTCCATATATGGAAATATATGATCTGTTTCTCATACGATATATAGATGTATTACGGTTTTTATATATACGCGATATATGGGCATATGGTCAAATACAATATCGGGCGGTGCTATGCGTGTATATGTAGGGCAGACATGATATATAATTATAGTTGACTATTTATCAGTTGTGCGTTGCTAGGGAGAGTCGGCCTGGTGTTGCGGTTAGAACTCGGGACTACCTAACTGGAGAAACTGGTTCGTGTATGAGTGGTAAACGCGAATTGGATCTGATATCCTGGTTCATAACTTTATTAGATGCGAGTTTCTCCTAATCTGAAAACACGTGTGCTGTAATCTGAAGCCACCTGGCTGACGATTCACACGATGACGTCATACCGTGAATTTTATGATGTGTCAAAATTCATGATTTTAATAGACATTTTAACAATGATAGAGCTTGTGAAAATCAATCCACTTATTTTTAATTTATAAAATACGATAAAATCTGTTTTTATTTTGGTGAGTTTCTTTTAAAATATAATTCTCGTTTGTGATTCCCTTTAACCCTTGAATTTGTTCCAAAAATTTCAATTTTTTTTCATAGAAAATGTCCATTTGCAGACCAGGAGAGGACTATTTTTGAAAATTTACCATTGGAATGACTGCCTCGCTTATCGACCCAGTCATTCCAGTTGTAAAGTTTCAAAAATAGTCTTCTCTTGGTCTGCAAATGGACATATCTCAAGACCACTGCAGAATCCGTTTTGGCTGATATGAATATTAAAGGGTTGAGGTTTTACTGTTAACCCGATAGGATATTCTACAAAATAAGCTTTAGCGGGTCGTGATGAGATTTATTCTGTGCGTGAGCTATTAAAAAACAACGTCGAAAGAATCTCCGTAGCCTCGGTTTTCTGATTCCTTCGGATTTCCAGGGGTTTTTTCGGATCAGGCCAAAGGTTTGGCATCCTAGTGTATGACCACACCCTTGTATATGCTAAATTTCGAGCCAAATTGGGCTAGTATAGTTTCCGAGACTCCAGACATCTAGAAGTTGATTTGAACGGATCCGCGTTCTTTTATCCAGATAAGGGTCAAGGTCAGATCTTCTCATACGTTCCTTCTTTATGTTAGAAATTCGAGTCAAATGGATTCAGCAGCTTTTTTGTGAAATAGTCCGGAATAAGTTTTGCTGACTGAGAAACTGGCTGACTAAGTGAGATGGCGGTTTAATTATCCCCTTCCCTCAGCTAAATATGCAATGTATAGCACCATATATTGCATAGACCCAGTGGCGGATTAAGGTTGTGCGAGGCCCTAGGCACAAGACCATGTGGGGGTGGGGGTCCGGGGGCCCTCCCCCTGAAAATGTGTAAATCTAGACGCTCTGTGGTGCAATCTGACGTATATTTGGCATCATTTTAGTTAATTTTTATAGGCTTTATAGCAGACAAAATGGAGTTTTTAACACATTGACTGCCGAGGGTTTTGCAGACAACATTTCCCATACGCCATATCGCCGACCATGTTAAATATTTTTAAAACAATTTGGCTGAAAGTTGCTGGTTCCCGAGCCACCAACAGCTTTCAGTCAAATTATTTCCAAAATATTCAATAGAATATGTAATGTTTCGTAGCCTACATAATAATTAATTTCGGTTTTCATGGATTATTAGGCGAAAGGGTTAAAATTATACGTTTTACCCAAACGGACATTGTTTGGGTATATTAAGGTATATATTATTGACCCGATAGATGCAAGGGTGTAATATACAATTTACAATTTATAAAAAATATTCATGTAGCCAACCGTGACAACGTAGCTTTAATTTAGTCAGTAACATTGTAACAATGTTTCTTCCTACCTTGCCTTTCTTTAAATTTTACGGGGAAAACGCTATCCACAGTATGACTATGAGAATCAATGAATGACTGAATGTAGGCCTACTGATTCCCGATCAAAAACCGTATAACAGTGCTTCGGACGGCTTCCATTGACTTCAGTCTTCTCGGATGGGACTTTAAACTGAGGTCCCGTCATACAGTGCCCATCACTGTGTGAACGTGAGCTAGGGTTAGGTAGGCAAGAAATTTCGGCATAGTCAAAGTAAACCGGATGCTGAATGGATCCCTCCTCGGATGGAACCACGCAACATACGGATTACAAAACCAAAACCAAATTGCTAGAATTAGAATCTTTCGGAATTTTCGAGGGGACTATGGAGGGATGTAACCCGGATGACTGATCGAGTTCGTCCTCGGACGGACACAGTCACCATACGGGCTACCTAACCAATCAAAATCAAACAAGTGCGCGCTGGTGCCTGCTCGGATGATGGCCAGAAGACCAAATGGGTCCCAGGACCCGAAAGACCCCACACCCCAACCTCCCCACTCCCCCCAAAGGGGCCGGGAGGTCTCTGACCTAAAGCCCCCCCCCCTGGGTGCATCAGGTCATAAGACCGTACGCACCTCCCCCGACCCAACACCTACCCCATCCCTTCCCCACCCCCGTTAGGTCCAGGTTAGGCCATCCCCATTACACACGCCCAAGCATGAGGAGCAACAAAAAAAAAGCCATGGAAAAGAACAGCAACATGAGACAAAATCGAGAGACAACGATCAACACACACACACACACACACACACACACACACACACACACACACACACACACACACACACACACACACACACACACACACACACACAGAGAGAGACACAAGCTAATGCACAAACCGACGTCACAAGAATTCACAAGAATTCAACAGAAACCATAAAGGCCAGGCGTGAGTCTAGACCCTAGCATTGGGAACTAGCATATAAACGCCTCAAATATTACAACACACACACACACGCTTCCATTGACTCACTGAGGCAACAAAAATTACTTTCCACGTGTGCGTGACGCCATCACGTGATCATCGCGTTTGTGTAGTCTACTAGGGTAACTCGGCTCAGCCGCTCGAACATTGTTACAATCGATATTTAAACAATAAAACGAGACTATAAATAGAATAACATAGGTCACTGACATAAGGCCATGATAAAAGCAATAATCTATTTTGGAGATATTGACCGAGTGTCTCTTCGTTGCGTTATGTAGCTTGCCTAAAGAAAAAGAAAACAGAAAAAAAAAATGTTTTGTCCAAGTGCGAGGCCCCCTTCAAGTGCGAGGCCGTCGGCTACTGCCTCGTTAGCCTCGTGGATAATCCGCCCCTGCATAGACAGACCTATATCCAAATATCAATAGTGGCTCAGCGATCCTCATTTTACACAAACCGATAATATCGACGGTGTAAATAGCATCGATTTGAGACAAGATATGAATGTAAAACGAATATTTATGTTTAGAATAACCTCAAACGGATTTCCAAAAAACTCTGGCGGTTAGTGCACCCACCGGGGGCGGGCATAAAGGGCTATGTGCATTGTATATTATTTATGTAAGAATGCTTGATCGATTACGATATTCTTGAATGGATGTTACGATAGGCATGTTGTAGTCTACTCTACATATTGTATGAGTATCGGCTGAGTAGGCCTATAGGGGATAGGCAAATTATTATGGCTCAACAGTCTTTTTTCGGACTTCGGATATCAAGAGGTAAAATGTAATTTTGTATTTAACCATTTATCCCTCAAGTTGACCAAATGCCGCTTCTGCAGGAGTCTTGAGAATGTAAACCTACATTTGCAGACAAAGCAAAGACTATTTCTGACAATTTATCAATGGAATGACTCTGTAATCGAGCCAGTCATTTCAGTGATAAAATTTCACAAATAATCTTCTCTTGCTTTGCGAATTGGCATTTAGTATGAGAAAATTGAATCTTTCTTGAAAAAAATTGAGGGTTACAGGTTGAATTTAGTTTCTCCATTCTCTTAGAAAGATGGCTAGTTAGTCTAATTGTCGCGTGATGTAAAGGAAGCCTATTTTAAGACGGGTGGGAATATTTGCATTCTTTCAGGCCGGGAGAGACTTTTTCAGTTTTCATAGATAGAGGCTGAAGATCCAACTAGGGGGGGGGGGGGTGCATTAACCCTTTCACGCCGGCCCAAACCGGCATTTGTGATTGTCTTGAGGAATGTCCATTTTCAGGCCAAGAGAAGATTATTTTCTTACAATCTATCACTGGAATGGCTGCCTTGATAACCAAGCCAGTCATACCAGTGTTAAATTTTCAAAACTAATTTTCTCATAGTCTGCAAATTGGCATTCAATAACCACATATTTAGCTTTTCTTGACCAAATTGAGCCATAATAGGCCTATAAGGGTTGCAGTTGGATGTGTTTCTCAATACATTGACGCGAAGAGTCCAGCGTATATTTCTTGTGGTAGTTGACTTGTTTCAAATCAGCATCGGAGAAATTCCTTCGTAACGTTTATTAGTAAGGTGGCTACGATGTGTCGTCTACTGAATGTCCCACGTGATCAGATCATAACGTCATGTCATTCTCACTGTCGCCAAAGATAATACGAATACAATAGCGTTTCCCATTCTCATTATGCATGTGACATGTTATTAGTTTAACCCTTTCAAAACGAAGCAGGCCCAAAACATCCTCTGTAGTGGGCTTGTGGAGTGTGCATCTGCAGGTCATGAGAAGACTATTTTTGACAATTTCCCACTGTAATGCCTGGCACGATAACCGAGCCAGTTATTCCAATGGTAAATTTTCAAAAAAGTATTCTCTTGGCCTGCAAATGGACATTCAATAAGTAAATGTTTAAATTTTTTAACAAATTTAGTCATCAACGGGTTAAAACGTCTGTAAATGTGCGCTAAAACAGAATGGAAGACACTCAGTAAAACTTGATCACCAATACCAATCAGAGATTGTTAACCCTCGCCCTCCCGGATTTTGTGATGGTCTGATCACCAGTACCAATCAGAGATTGTTAACCCTCGCCCTCCCGGATTTTGTGATGGTCTGATCACCAGTAGCAATCAGAGATTGTTAACCCTCGCCCTCCCGGATTTTGTGATGGTCTGATCACCAGTACCAATCAGAGATTGTTAACCCTCGCCCTCCCGGGTTTTATGATTGTCTGATCACCAGTACCAATCAGAGATTGTTAATCCTCGCCCTCCCGGGTTTTGTGATGGTCTGATCACCAATACCAATCAGAGATTGTTAACCCTCGCCCTCCCGGGTTTTGTGATGGTCTGATCACCAGTACCAATCAGAGATTGTTAACCCTCGCCCTCCCGGGTTTTATGATTGTCTGATCACCAGTACCAATCAGAGATTGTTAATCCTCGCCCTCCCGGGTTTTGTGATGGTCTGATCACCAGTACCAATCAGAGATTGTTAATCCTCGCCCTCCCGGGTTTTGTGATGGTCTGATCACCAGTAGCAATCAGAGATTGTTAATCCTCGCCCTCCCGGGTTTTATGATGGTCTGATCACCAGTAGCAATCAGAGATTGTTAACCCTCGCCCTCCCGGATTTTGTGATGGTCTGATCACCAGTAGCAATCAGAGATTGTTAACCCTCGCCCTCCCGGGTTTTGTGATGGTCTGATCACCAGTATCAATCAGAGATTGTTAACCCTCGCCCTCCCGGGTTTTATGATTGTCTGATCACCAGTACCAATCAGAGATTGTTAATCCTCGCCCTCCCGGGTTTTGTGATGGTCTGATCACCAGTACCAATCAGAGATTGTTAATCCTCGCCCTCCCGGGTTTTGTGATGGTCTGATCACCAGTAGCAATCAGAGATTGTTAATCCTCGCCCTCCCGGGTTTTATGATGGTCTGATCACCAGTAGCAATCAGAGATTGTTAACCCTCGCCCTCCCGGATTTTGTGATGGTCTGATCACCAGTAGCAATCAGAGATTGTTAATCCTCGCCCTCCCGGGTTTTATGATGGTCTGATCACCAGTAGCAATCAGAGATTGTTAACCCTCGCCCTCCCGGGTTTTGTGATGGTCTGATCACCAGTAGCAATCAGAGATTGTTAATCCTCGCCCTCCCGGGTTTTGTGATGGTCTGTCTGATCACCAGTAGCAATCAGAGATTGTTAATCCTCGCCCTCCCGGGTTTTGTGATGGTCTGATCACCAGTAGCAATCAGAGATTGTTAATCCTCGCCCTCCCGGGTTTTATGATGGTCTGATCACCAGTAGCAATCAGAGATTGTTAATCCTCGCCCTCCCGGGTTTTGTGATGGTCTGATCACCAGTAGCAATCAGAGATTGTTAACCCTCGCCCTCCCGGGTTTTGTGATGGTCTGATCACCAGTAGCAATCAGAGATTGTTAATCCTCGCCCTCCCGGGTTTTGTGATGGTCTGATCACCAGTAGCAATCAGAGATTGTTAATCCTCGCCCTCCCGGGTTTTGTGATGGTCTGATCACCAGTAGCAATCAGAGATTGTTAATCCTCGCCCTCCCGGGTTTTATGATGGTCTGATGACCAGTAGCAATCAGAGATTGTTAATCCTCGCCCTCCCGGGTTTTGTGATGGTCTGATCACCAGTAGCAATCAGAGATTGTTAATCCTCGCCCTCCCGGGTTTTATGATGGTCTGATGACCAGTAGCAATCAGAGATTGTTAATCCTCGCCCTCCCGGGTTTTATGATGGTCTGATCACCAGTAGCAATCAGAGATTGTTAATCCTCGCCCTCCCGGGTTTTGTGATGGTCTGATCACCAGTAGCAATCAGAGATTGTTAACCCTCGCCCTCCCGGGTTTTGTGATGGTCTGATCACCAGTAGCAATCAGAGATTGTTAATCCTGGCCCTCCCGGGTTTTATGATGGTCTGATCACCAGTAGCAATCAGAGATTGTTAATCCTCGCCCTCCCGGGTTTTATGATGGTCTGATCACCAGTAGCAATCAGAGATTGTTAACCCTCGCCCTCCCGGGTTTTATGATGGTCTGATCACCAGTAGCAATCAGAGATTGTTAACCCTCGCCCTCCCGGGTTTTGTGATGGTCTGATCACCAGTAGCAATCAGAGATTGTTAACCCTCGCCCTCCCGGGTTTTGTGATGGTCTGATCACCAGTAGCAATCAGAGATTGTTAACCCTCGCCCTCTCGGGTTTTATGATGGTCTGATCACCAGTAGCAATCAGAGATTGTTAACCCTCGCCCTCCCTGGTTTTATGATGGTCTGATCACCAGTAGCAATCAGAGATTGTTAATCCTCGCCCTCCCGGGTTTTGTGATGGTCTGATCACCAGTAGCAATCAGAGATTGTTAACCCTCGCCCTCCCGGGTTTTGTGATCGTCTGATCACCAGTAGCAATCAGAGATTGTTAACCCTCGCCCTCGCGGGTTTTATGATGGTCTGATCACCAGTACCAATCAGAGATTGTTAACCCTCGCCCTCTCGGGTTTTGTGATGGTCTGATCACCAGTAGCAATCAGAGATTGTTAACCCTCGCCCTCTCGGGTTTTATGATGGTCTGATCACCAGTACCAATCAGAGATTGTTAACCCTCGCCCTCCCGGGTTTTGTGATGGTCTGATCACCAGTAGCAATCAGAGATTGTTAACCCTCGCCCTCCCGGGTTTTGTGATGGTCTGATCACCAGTAGCAATAAGAGATTGTTAATCCTCGCCCTCCCGGGTTTTGTGATGGTCTGATCACCAGTAGCAATCAGAGATTGTTAACCCTCGCCCTCCCGGGTTTTGTGATGGTCTGATCACCAGTAGCAATCAGAGATTGTTAACCCTCGCCCTCCCGGGTTTTGTGATGGTCTGATCACCAGTAGCAATCAGAGATTGTTAACCCTCGCCCTCCCGGGTTTTATGATGGTCTGATCACCAGTAGCAATCAGAGATTGTTAACCCTCGCCCTCCCGGGTTTTGTGATGGTCTGATCACCAGTAGCAATCAGAGATTGTTAATCCTCGCCCTCCCGGGTTTTATGATGGTCTGATCACCAGTAGCAATCAGAGATTGTTAATCCTCGCCCTCCCGGGTTTTATGATGGTCTGATCACCAGTAGCAATCAGAGATTGTTAACCCTCGCCCTCCCGGGTTTTATGATGGTCTGATCACCAGTAGCAATCAGAGATTGTTAACCCTCGCCCTCCCGGATTTTGTGATGGTCTGATCACCAGTAGCAATCAGAGATTGTTAACCCTCGCCCTCCCGGGTTTTGTGATGGTCTGATCACCAGTAGCAATCAGAGATTGTTAACCCTCGCCCTCTCGGGTTTTATGATGGTCTGATCACCAGTAGCAATCAGAGATTGTTAACCCTCGCCCTCCCGGGTTTTGTGATGGTCTGATCACCAGTAGCAATCAGAGATTGTTAACCCTCGCCCTCTCGGGTTTTATGATGGTCTGATCACCAGTAGCAATCAGAGATTGTTAATCCTCGCCCTCCCTGGTTTTATGATGGTCTGATCACCAGTAGCAATCAGAGATTGTTAATCCTCGCCCTCCCGGGTTTTATGATGGTCTGATCACCAGTAGCAATCAGAGATTGTTAACCCTCGCCCTCCCGGGTTTTATGATGGTCTGATCACCAGTAGCAATCAGAGATTGTTAACCCTCGCCCTCCCGGGTTTTGTGATGGTCTGATCACCAGTAGCAATCAGAGATTGTTAACCCTCGCCCTCCCGGGTTTTGTGATGGTCTGATCACCAGTAGCAATCAGAGATTGTTAACCCTCGCCCTCTCGGGTTTTATGATGGTCTGATCACCAGTAGCAATCAGAGATTGTTAATCCTCGCCCTCCCTGGTTTTATGATGGTCTGATCACCAGTAGCAATCAGAGATTGTTAATCCTCGCCCTCCCGGGTTTTGTGATGGTCTGATCACCAGTAGCAATCAGAGATTGTTAACCCTCGCCCTCCCGGGTTTTGTGATGGTCTGATCACCAGTAGCAATCAGAGATTGTTAACCCTCGCCCTCGCGGGTTTTATGATGGTCTGATCACCAGTACCAATCAGAGATTGTTAACCCTCGCCCTCTCGGGTTTTGTGATGGTCTGATCACCAGTAGCAATCAGAGATTGTTAACCCTCGCCCTCTCGGGTTTTATGATGGTCTGATCACCAGTACCAATCAGAGATTGTTAACCCTCGCCCTCCCGGGTTTTGTGATGGTCTGATCACCAGTAGCAATCAGAGATTGTTAACCCTCGCCCTCCCGGGTTTTGTGATGGTCTGATCACCAGTAGCAATAAGAGATTGTTAATCCTCGCCCTCCCGGGTTTTGTGATGGTCTGATCACCAGTAGCAATCAGAGATTGTTAACCCTCGCCCTCCCGGGTTTTGTGATGGTCTGATCACCAGTAGCAATCAGAGATTGTTAACCCTCGCCCTCCCGGGTTTTGTGATGGTCTGATCACCAGTAGCAATCAGAGATTGTTAACCCTCGCCCTCCCGGGTTTTATGATGGTCTGATCACCAGTAGCAATCAGAGATTGTTAACCCTCGCCCTCCCTGGTTTTGTGATGGTCTGATCACCAGTAGCAATCAGAGATTGTTAATCCTCGCCCTCCCGGGTTTTATGATGGTCTGATCACCAGTAGCAATCAGAGATTGTTAATCCTCGCCCTCCCGGGTTTTATGATGGTCTGATCACCAGTAGCAATCAGAGATTGTTAACCCTCGCCCTCCCGGGTTTTATGATGGTCTGATCACCAGTAGCAATCAGAGATTGTTAACCCTCGCCCTCCCGGATTTTGTGATGGTCTGATCACCAGTAGCAATCAGAGATTGTTAACCCTCGCCCTCCCGGGTTTTGTGATGGTCTGATCACCAGTAGCAATCAGAGATTGTTAACCCTCGCCCTCTCGGGTTTTATGATGGTCTGATCACCAGTAGCAGTCAGAGATTGTTAACCCTCGCCCTCCCGGGTTTTGTGATGGTCTGATCACCAGTAGCAATCAGAGATTGTTAACCCTCGCCCTCTCGGGTTTTATGATGGTCTGATCACCAGTAGCAATCAGAGATTGTTAATCCTCGCCCTCCCTGGTTTTATGATGGTCTGATCACCAGTAGCAATCAGAGATTGTTAATCCTCGCCCTCCCGGGTTTTGTGATGGTCTGATCACCAGTAGCAATCAGAGATTGTTAACCCTCGCCCTCCCGGGTTTTATGATGGTCTGATCACCAGTAGCAATCAGAGATTGTTAACCCTCGCCCTCCCGGGTTTTCTGATGGTCTGATCACCAGTAGCAATCAGAGATTGTTAACCCTCGCCCTCTCGGGTTTTATGATGGTCTGATCACCAGTAGCAATCAGAGATTGTTAATCCTCGCCCTCCCGGGTTTTGTGATGGTCTGATCACCAGTAGCAATCAGAGATTGTTAATCCTCGCCCTCCCGGGTTTTGTGATGGTCTGATCACCAGTAGCAATCAGAGATTGTTAACCCTCGCCCTCCCGGGTTTTATGATGGTCTGATCACCAGTAGCAATCAGAGATTGTTAACCCTCGCCCTCCCGGGTTTTGTGATGGTCTGATCACCAGTAGCAATCAGAGATTGTTAACCCTCGCCCTCTCGGGTTTTATGATGGTCTGATCACCAGTAGCAATCAGAGATTGTTAACCCTCGCCCTCCCGGGTTTTGTGATGGTCTGATCACCAGTAGCAATCAGAGATTGTTAACCCTCGCCCTCTCGGGTTTTATGATGGTCTGATCACCAGTAGCAATCAGAGATTGTTAATCCTCGCCCTCCCTGGTTTTATGATGGTCTGATCACCAGTAGCAATCAGAGATTGTTAACCCTCGCCCTCCCGGGTTTTGTGATGGTCTGATCACCAGTAGCAATCAGAGATTGTTAACCCTCGCCCTCTCGGGTTTTATGATGGTCTGATCACCAGTAGCAATCAGAGATTGTTAATCCTCGCCCTCCCGGGTTTTGTGATGGTCTGATCACCAGTAGCAATCAGAGATTGTTAACCCTCGCCCTCCCGGGTTTTATGATGGTCTGATCACCAGTAGCAATCAGAGATTGTTAACCCTCGCCCTCCCGGGTTTTCTGATGGTCTGATCACCAGTAGCAATCAGAGATTGTTAACCCTCGCCCTCTCGGGTTTTATGATGGTCTGATCACCAGTAGCAATCAGAGATTGTTAATCCTCGCCCTCCCGGGTTTTGTGATGGTCTGATCACCAGTAGCAATCAGAGATTGTTAATCCTCGCCCTCCCGGGTTTTGTGATGGTCTGATCACCAGTAGCAATCAGAGATTGTTAACCCTCGCCCTCCCGGGTTTTATGATGGTCTGATCACCAGTAGCAATCAGAGATTGTTAACCCTCGCCCTCCCGGGTTTTGTGATGGTCTGATCACCAGTAGCAATCAGAGATTGTTAACCCTCGCCCTCTCGGGTTTTATGATGGTCTGATCACCAGTAGCAATCAGAGATTGTTAACCCTCGCCCTCCCGGGTTTTGTGATGGTCTGATCACCAGTAGCAATCAGAGATTGTTAACCCTCGCCCTCTCGGGTTTTATGATGGTCTGATCACCAGTAGCAATCAGAGATTGTTAATCCTCGCCCTCCCGGGTTTTGTGATGGTCTGATCACCAGTAGCAATCAGAGATTGTTAATCCTCGCCCTCCCGGGTTTTGTGATGGTCTGATCACCAGTAGCAATCAGAGATTGTTAACCCTCGCCCTCCCGGGTTTTATGATGGTCTGATCACCAGTAGCAATCAGAGATTGTTAACCCTCGCCCTCCCGGGTTTTGTGATGGTCTGATCACCAGTAGCAATCAGAGATTGTTAACCCTCGCCCTCCCGGGTTTTGTGATGGTCTGATCACCAGTAGCAATCAGAGATTGTTAACCCTCGCCCTCCCGGGTTTTGTGATGGTCTGATCACCAGTAGCAATCAGAGATTGTTAATCCTCGCCCTCCCGGGTTTTATGATGGTCTGATCACCAGTAGCAATCAGAGATTGTTAATCCTCGCCCTCCCGGGTTTTATGATGGTCTGATCACCAGTAGCAATCAGAGATTGTTAACCCTCGCCCTCCCGGGTTTTATGATGGTCTGATCACCAGTAGCAATCAGAGATTGTTAATCCTCGCCATCCCGGGTTTTGTGATGGTCTGATCACCAGTAGCAATCAGAGATTGTTAACCCTCGCCCTCCCGGGTTTTGTGATGGTCTGATCACCAGTAGCAATCAGAGATTGTTAACCCTCGCCCTCTCGGGTTTTATGATGGTCTGATCACCAGTAGCAATCAGAGATTGTTAACCCTCGCCCTCCCGGGTTTTGTGATGGTCTGATCACCAGTAGCAATCAGAGATTGTTAACCCTCTCCCTCTCGGGTTTTATGATGGTCTGATCACCAGTAGCAATCAGAGATTGTTAAACCTCGCCCTCCCTGGTTTTATGATGGTCTGATCACCAGTAGCAATCAGAGATTGTTAATCCTCGCCCTCCCGGGTTTTGTGATGGTCTGATCACCAGTAGCAATCAGAGATTGTTAATCCTCGCCCTCCCGGGTTTTATGATGGTCTGATCACCAGTAGAAATCAGAGATTGTTAATCCTCGCCCTCCCGGGTTTTGTGATGGTCTGATCACCAGTAGCAATCAGAGATTGTTAACCCTCGCCCTCCCGGGTTTTATGATGGTCTGATCACCAGTAGCAATCAGAGATTGTTAACCCTCGCCCTCCCGGGTTTTGTGACTTTTTAAATAATGGACCTTTCCGGCTTTTGCTATGCCCCGCCCATCTCCAGCTAAGCTCCACCCACACCTCGCTCGTGCTGGGATCGATCGATCTCTGAACTCCTTAAATATCAATTTCCAGAAAACTATACAATATTGCATATTTTGAAACTAATTTGAATGGGTGCTCTTGCTGCCTATGGCCTATTCAACATCATTTTTATTAAATAATAAAGACATGTAATTCGTACAACAGCACCGATTATGCGTTCGTGAGTCATCTACCTAATCCATGACATCATTAATTATGACATCATCCTACACGCCACGTATTTGATTGTACGATATTGTAATGATATGATGATGATGTTGATGATTATATATACTTTATGGATGGATAAACTGGAAAGGTCCATTTTCGTATCTTCATGATTTTTTTCGCTTTTTCCAGATTTTCCCAATTTTCAGGACATTTCAGGTCATGACCAAAGTTGTGGAATCCTAGTGTACGGTTAAACCGTTTCTTGTGTTAAGATTTATACCCTTACGCCGAAGCGGACCAGAAGTTTCCGACATATTCATCAATCAATAATTATATCCGATCCGCATTCCGGATCCTGATTGTTTTCCCGATCACACCCGAAGTCTGGAAATCCCCTTTCGCGGTAAGATCCGTTGTTGTGTTAAAATTTGGATAACCTCTATCAGTAGTTCTTTAGACTTGGCTAAATACCGGATCCAGATCGGATCCAATTCTGTATCTCAGAAACGCCTGGTCCAATCTGGCTAAATATTTGACACAAGGAAGTGTGTAACCGTACGCTCAGCTTTGGTCATGATTAGTAAAATCCATAAAATCTGGAAAATCCGAGAAATCCTAAAACTTTTACAATATGACAATGACGTGACTGCGAGAGCCTCCAATCTCTGGTTGTTCTTGTGTAACACTTGAACCCTTTAAAAATCGAATTTTTTCACGAAAACTTCAATTTTCTCATAGAAACTAATCATTTGCAGACCAAGAGAAGACTATTTTTGAAATTTTACCACTGAAATGGCTGGCTCGATTATCGAGCCAGTCATTCCAGTGGTAAATTTTCAAAAATAGTTTTCTCTTGGTCTGCAAATGGACATTTTTCAAGACCACTGCAGAAGCCATTTTTGGCTGATATGAGTGTTAAAGGGTTAACCCTCAATCTGGTCAAACATGTCTTCTGCAGTGGTCTTTGGAAATATCCATATGCTGATCAAGAGGAGGTTATTTTGAAAATCTACCACTGCAATTACTGGCTCGGTAACAGAGCCAGCCATTCTCGTGGTAAATGTTCACAAATAACCTTCTCTTGGTCTGAAATTTGACATTTTAAGGAGAACATTTAAATTTATTTGTAAAAATTAGATGGTTAAAGGGGTGAAATTATATACAGTCCTCTTTAGAAATCACATGCTTTCCGCGATCAGACCGTCTTACGTAGGAAAGATCGTGTGGCTCCAAAAAGATTTAATATGACCTCCGATTTCTATTGAGTGGTCATCCGATTTTATTGACCACTTTTAAATGACACTTTATGTCCCGTTAGAGAAATATTCTGCTGTCCATGCCACTGGAAACAACATGGCGCTATATGATGGCCTATATCGGTTTAAAAGCATCCCTTTCTACCGTACATCTCACTAAATAAGTTAACGTGTCTCTACTAGAAAAACAGAAAAAACACGATGTAAGAAATGTTCTGTTGAACATATTGCACTTAATTTGATTGGAAACCATTGCTGCCTTTGTCAGCAATATAGCTTCCAATCAAATTATGTCCAAAATATTTAACGGCACATTTTATTTTGTCTTGGAAAAATGTTATGTTATTACTGAGCTGTTCTGTATATCGATTTTCAAAGCATTCCTTTGTACGGAACATCGGTTCCAGTACCATTAGCATGCCTACGTGATACAAGGATGTTTACGGCTTTACGGCAACAACGAACAAGGCCTTCCAAGAATAGCTTGTTTCAGAGATCGTATGGCGTGGTCTGGTGTCTTTACAGGCATAATAGGCTTTGTGCTGTCTGCCCACAAGCGTCCTTCACCAATCGGATAATCTCCCGCCACGCAGCGAGCGCCCCCAAGATGTATGATTTGAATAAGTAATGGATGTTAGGATGGGTTGCTGTTTCTCTATCTATTCATAGCTATATCTGATCACTGGAATTAATGTGGTCAGCCCATGCTGGTATGTCACTGGCATTCACCGTCCACTTAGCAAGCAAGAGCTGCTGGAAAGCAAACGCCGTGTGAACAGCACGAAATGACTTGTAATATGAGATTCTGGCAGCAGTTTTTGACGCGGACCCGCACTGCGACATTTGTTAGAGTATAAATTATTGAAGCACAACTTCGTCGTATTTTGCGTTTGTTGATATGGACCAGCAGAGAAATACGATTGTTTTAGTTAGACTGGAATTGTGGTGTGCCAAACGGTTTTTTTGGTTGTTGTTTCTAAATTGAGATATATGGCGTTTTTCTTTCATCTGTCTGTCCATCTTTTTTTCTAATTTGTCGTCCTAACTTTTATAAAGCGTTTGTACTTGAGGCAATGATAATTTCCATGGTTTTAGCCTTACACAATTTGTTTTAAGCAATCATTAATTCTGATTGCAAATCGCCATGGTGAAACTTTGCATCTCTTGGCCAAAATGGAGATGTTTGACTTTTTTACGTCCGTCTGTTCGTCCGCTTTTATTTATTATTCTTACTATTCAGCTAAAAGCAGTTGTAATCCCCAGTAAGCTTTTCGCATGAACGGTTATTCACCTTTCCAGAGTTTCCATCCATCATCTGACCTCGTATGAGCGCGTATCATTACGTCACAAAGGGTTTCATATAGACCGTCATCAAATCTCAAAAACTCTGACACATTGTATGAATTGTATGTCCTTGTAATTCTTTGCTATTTAAGAAACATGCTGTTGAATATTTTGAAACTAATTTGACTGGGTTGGTGCAATTTCTGCCTTAGGCAGCAACAGCACCCAGTCAAATTAGTTTCAAAATATTCAACAGCTTACCTGTGTAGTTTTTTGGAAATTGATAGTCATGGTGTTCAGAGATCGATCGATCTTAACACGAGCGAGGTGTGGATGGAGCTTAGCTAGAGATGGGCGGGGCATATCTAAAACCATTATGAAATCGTGTATCCCTGATATCACTGAGTCTGGTAGCAAAAGAGGGTCTGAAAACGATAAGTCATTTGAAGTATATGTGCTACCCGAGTTGTGTACTTCCCATATCTATTGTCCATCAACCAATTCTTCAATTTGTTCACCAATTATCACTAATGGAACTTTCCAGTTTATCCATCTATCATTTCGTCGCTGTGCTGACGAAGGGGCGAATATTACAGTTTGTAAATTTCGAGTTAACACAGCCTGTCGTTTACTGGTGAAATTAACTAAACATTACAGTACGCTGTGTAATAGCAAACACGCTGGTTAAGCGACAAATCACTGGTGGTGCGGGCGAATATTGCCTTGACACGTCAACATGTGTTTCCCGAACAGGCGAACATGAAGTATTAATATCGCTAAGTACTGTTGGAATGAGAAATTGAAGAGGCGAAAATGTAGTAAATGCAACGAATTGTACATAACGAACAGGCGAATATTGGGCGAATATGCCAATATCACCATAACAAAAAAACGTTTCGCGAAGAGGCGAATATGTATTTTAGTTAATTACTGCCTTATTAATTAGGTAAACACATAATGGTAATATGTAGTCCGTAGAGGGGGCCAAGCGCTTTCTATTGGTATGTCACTTTGAGTAATACATGTCTTTAAGAGTTGCATTATTTGTGATGGTAAATACAGAAAAACCTGAATGCGATTTTCTCAAAACTGTGATTTTCGATATTCGCCCCTTCGTCAGTCAGCATAGCGACGATTTGACGTCATAATCAACTACGTGGCGTGTAGGATGACCTCATAAACAACTACGTCATAAATGACGCAGATAAGTATGTTGCGAACTCATAATTGGTGACGGACTCAGCATGGGTTGTACGAATTGTGTGTCTGCTATTTAATAAAGTTGATTTGAATATTTTGAAACTAATTTGACCGGGCAGCAAAATCACCCACATTCAAATTAATTTCAAAATATTCAACCCATTAACTGTATAGTTTTCTGGAAATTGATAGTCAGAGAGTTCAGGGATCGATGGAGCCCAAACCGAGCGATGTATCGGTGGAGATTAGGTAGAGATGGGCGGGGCATAGCTAAAACTGGAAGGTCCATCGGAACTACATCTGGTATACCATTGTCGTCATAAGAACTTTGAAGGACATTGCGCATATTAAGAATGCTGTAAAGTGAAAATCTCTCAAGCAGCGAAGAATTCCAGACTACAAGCACTCCCTGATAGTACTGCTAGGAGTTGTACTAGTAGACCCACGCATAGATCTGAGAACGCTTTCAAGACTTACCTAGGAATATACTGACACTGGAAGCGGGTTTGAAAAATGACATAGTGGCCCATCAGCTAGTAATGAAGAGCCGTGCATCATCTAGCTGGTTTGTCTAATGTTCAAGATGTACTATATAAGTACAGACTGCTGACATCGCATGCAGTACTCAGCAACATCCCCTACAAACCTTATGTGCCGAAGGAAGTTAACTCTGAAGTTATGAGTTAATGGAGAGACGTGCTCGCAGGTGGCCGGCCACTAAGTCTTCACATAAGTCAAGTCGTTCAAGGCAGTCAGATTAGGGTCTCAACAAGTGTAGTCGTAACCAGGAGCATAGACCACGTGCAAAGCCAGGATCCTCACTGGGACATATTGGTTTCAGGCTAATAAAGCCACGCAAAACCATTTTAACGCAGCCCTTAACGCAGCCCCTACGAGTTAACTATATGGCACAACGCTAGAATGTATGACACATCTGATCATAGTATGCAATTCCCTTACAAAGTTTTGTGCGCACTCCCTGTGTCAATGACTTGGTCAATACCACAAAACTAGCAGGTCTTGACACTCTGCCAGCCCATAACATTGATCGTGTTGGACCTGGACCATGAGTCTGTACCAGAGGTGGATCACCCCTGGTACAGACTCATGGTCCAGGTCCAATACGATCATTTTTATTAACACGTTATGTATGAAACTAGTACAGATATCAGGCTCCTTAAGCTTCAAGATACATAGCGAGACATGGCGCTTGCTAACCAACAATTCAACCTGCCCTGTAGGTATGCCAAGTAAAACAGGTTACAATCCAGTCAACTGCTAGACTCGTATTTGACATTTAATTTGCTCGCATCTAATGTATTCGGCTCAAGCATTTGTTATATACCAAAATACCAGCTGAACTCAGCTGTTATGCCAAAAATGTTTAACACTTGAAATTCGAATGTCTCAAGTTCAAGTTCAGGAAAGCTGTTGAATGCTGTGCAACTTATTTGACTGGAACCGTTTGCTGCCAGCTCCAAGCCAAATTACCTTCAAAATATTCAACAGCATATGTCTTACAACAGAATAAATTTGTTCTTTCTGGTCAATAAGGTTTAAAGGCGTAATGAACTCTCATCGTTTGCCCTCCCCGCCCCCGCCCCCCCCCCCCAAAAGAGTATGTGATTGTAATAGACAGTTCTGAGTAGCAATAACCTTTCGTGACGGAGAATGGCAAAATTGCTAAACAAATAATGTTATTAAGCGATCTTTAAATGTTAACCCTTTCAACCATACGCGCCAGCCCGGACAAATAAATATGTGTCCGGTCTGGTGAGTATTGTTGAACAGGTCAACCTATAAAGATATTTATTATTTAAACTATGGACGGTCGACTACTTTGAAACAGATTGAACTGGAAGCTGTTGTTGCCAGTCGATTAAGTCTCAAAATGCACCGTAGCTTAAATTTCGATTTGGTATAATTGGATTTGCGTGTTGAAGACATATTGGATCACCAGTGCATGCCTATGGACCGATCGAGTTTTAGCTATGCCCCGCCCATCTATATTTAATCTCCATTCACACCTTGTCCGTGTTGGGATCGATCAATCTCTGAACTCTCTGACTATCAGTTTCGAGAAAACTATACAGGTCAGCTGTTAAATATTTTGAAACTAATTTGACTGGGTGCTGTTGCTACCTATAGATGGACAGAGAGGGAGGGGGAGGAAGAAGGGCGTGGAAGGAAGGTGGTGGATGGAGGGAGAGAGAAAGGGGGAGGGGAGGGGGGGGGGAGAGAGAGAGGTACGATTTAGCTAATATACTGCTTATTCCATGGCACTAAATAACATTGGTGTGAATATTTCCATATCGGCATCACCAGTGGACCATATGAAAAAGATATAGAAAAGTGTCACCCAAGATGATTAAACCGAGATTGATACATCTGCTGGAATGGCATTGCGAGACAGTAATGCGTAAATATGAATAACTTTATAATGCAGATTACTGGGCCGATATTTGGCCGGATTTTGTCCCAGTGGAATGCGTTATTAGGGTGTTGTAGGCTAGGATGAACTGTAAGGACATGTATGGAATAAATAAAGTATCTTGTTATCGACTTCCCGTCAGCATGTGTGGTAGAAACCGAATATAAATGAGAAAGACATGAATTCATCGTTATGTTAAAGGAAGTCTGACCTTATCTTATACTAACCATTCGCGTGATAGAATTTGCCACCCATAATCCATCCGTGATATTTTAGCTTGTTAACATGACAACAAAAGATATTCAGGCTTTAGTAGCTAAATGTTGATTCATTTCTACAACTTCTGATGGCTGTCATGATTTACTTTTCAACCAATCAGAAAAACCGAGCCTGTCTGCCTCGGTATATATACACTCAGTCATAGAGGTACCAGCTATAGTTTTACAATGTGGTGTAAAAGCAATCATACAGGTAAGCTGTTGAATATTTTGAAAGTAATTCGACTGGAAATTGTTGTGCCATATGCAGCAATAGCTTCCAGTCATATTACTTTCAAAATATTCAACGGAATGCGTATTACATAATAAAGAATTTAATGCCTTAGTACTTACATGACATCACACACTATCGTTTGAGGAGACAAAATGGTGTCGATCGCTGTTCAACATTTACGTGGTATTACAAAGCAGATGCTTGTGCTACAGATAAGGAAATGCGACCGGATATGAATAATATGGAATCTATAAACCATAATCTATCTGTACAATGCAACATTTGAGATGAGATTAGCATCACTGTAAACCTACCGCTAGAACGTTCTAATTTCGTGGTAGGCATATTGCGAATGTGTTTTTACACGAAGACTCTCTAAATATGTATCCATCCAATAAACCGAATATCCGGTTAAAACCGGTTTCATGGTCACCACCGTCACCGGTTTTGTTTTTACCAAAGACCGTACAGCCTACCGGTGTTGGTAGAATAAATATTTTGAAAAAGATGCGGCTGAAATTTTACCTGAAAGTTGTTGCTGTCGTAGGGTTTCTGTCAGCGGCAAGTGGATAGGGGCGGCAGTGGTTATTGGCCCAGCGAGGCTGGTTCCGGGTATTTTCCAAGGACCCGGATGCATATGCTAAAAAGTAACTTTAAAAAGCGAATCCCCATTAATAAACGTCTCACAAGTAGGCGACGGAAAATCAGTGGTTCGTGGAGTGTAGCAATTGCTATAAGTAGATTGTACATGCGGGCACCTCCAGGGGCGTCCACACCAGGGGTAGACGACGCATTTTGCGTCCACCAGCGTGGATCCAGGGGCATATCAGCCACTGACCCCTCACCACTGGTGTTACATTTCACATGCGATAATTATATTTTAACACGCAATGCAATGATTGCAGATTACTGAGCAGATGTAAATGTATTTAGCGCCAAAATCACGTTTGAGCACCACCACCCCACCCCATCCCACACACACATACACACCAAAAATTAGTACAACACGGCATAGTTGTGGGCGTCTAGTAGTAGCTGGTTGTTTACCAAGCAGCATATACAGTGACGTCCCTATCTACCACCGCAATGTCGAGCCACCGTGAGAATTTTCAGATAATGCCATAATCTTCCCGCCATGCACCAGTTAGTATGAAATATCGACTTTTGACTTTCGACATGAAACTGGCAACCGTTAAACTCAATCATTGCTCTATGACAAGTGGGAATACAGAGAGATTTCTTAATGGGTATTTTATGGAAAAGAATGCATATTTTACGAGACTGCATATTGATGTGAGGCATCGGTATAAATATTATATGCCAATGGAAAAAACATCAAACATAATTTAAATTTACTCGGTGGTGGAGATGTCTTTGAAGAAGACCATATTGACATGAAACACACATTAAAACAGATACAAGAAGTGCACCAATAGCAATGTGTTACTAATGGACCTATCCAGTTTTAGCCATGACCCGCCCATCTTAGCTAAGCTCCACCAACACCTCACTCGTGTTGGGATCGATCGATCCCTGAACTCCCTGATTATCAATTTCCAGAAAACTATACCGTTAAGCTGTTAAATATTTCGAAACTAATTTGACTGGGCGCTGCTGCTGCCTATGACAGCAACAGCGCCCAGTCAAATTAGTTTCAAAATATTCAACATAATACTTATTAAATCGTAAAGATATACAATTCGCACAAGGTGTCGGACTATTAAGCGTTAAAGATGGATTAAATCGAGTCATTCGTACCATAATTCATTATGACGTCATCTTAAACGTCACGTACTTGATTATGACATCATATGACGTCAGATGGTGGATTGATAAACTGGAAAGGTCAATTGGAAGTCTGACCTGGACATCTCAAGTATATTATCATTGCAAAATATTGTTTATAGAGAAAAGTTTAGATTTGAGTCAATGGAGTATTCCAGTTAATCCATCAATCATATGACGTCAGACTCAGCCACTTGACATGTATGTACTAAGCGTTGGTGTACGAATTGTATTCTTTACTACTTAATAAACATTATGTTGAATATTTTGAAACTAAGCTGACTGGGCGCTGTTGCTGCCATAGGCAGCAACTTCACCCAGACAAATTAGTTTCAAAATATTTAACAACTTACCTGTATAGTTTTCTGGAAATTGATAGGAAAGGAGGTCAGTGCATTGTGATGAATTTCTCATATCTGCTCTAAATAGCTACACGTTTTTCGTCGACAGAGGGATACATGTCTAGCTATGCCACGCCCATTTCTAGCTAAGCTCCATTCGCTCACTTAAATTTTGAAACCTGAACAGGTAAACTGATGGATATTTTGGAACTAATTTGTTTGGGGCGGCAACAGAACCCAGTCAAATTAGGATCACATATTCAAACGAATGTTTATTAAATTGTAAATTCTTCAACTTTCATGACGGAGCTACGTCATTTTGATTCTGAGATCACCTAACATGTGACGTATATCATTATGACTCATTATACTTGAGTGACATATCGGATCCCGCAATTCCAAACAAAACACGAACAAATTATTTACGATGGAATGAATATTATGTTAAATATTTTGAAACTGATTTGAGTGGGTACAGCTTTCCTGTTTAGTGGTTTTGAAATCGAGATTTATGGAATGGCTGATGGATAAGAAAAACTAATATAAAATTGTTCATCCTTCAAACAAAACATTATGCATATATACGGTTATGTTGTATATTCCGAAACTAATTCAATTCGAAGACGTGGCCTAGAATAGACCTTTCCAGTTTTTTCTAAGCCCCGCCCCCCTCTAGCTAAGTTCCACCCACACCTCGCTCTTGTTGTGATAGATCGGTCTCTGAACATCCTGACTATCAATTTACAGAAAACTATACAGGTAATCTGTTGAATGTTTTGAAACTAATTTGACTGGGTGCTGTTGCTGCCTATGGCAGCAACAGCGCCCAGTCAAATTAGTTTCAAAATATTCAAAATCATGTTTATCAAATAGTACAGACATACAATTTGTACAACGTGTCGGACTATTAAGAGTTAAAGACGGGTCATATAGAATCATTTATCACGTAATGATTATGACGTCATCATATACGCCGCTTAGCTGCTTATGGCGTCATATGATGTCAGATGACAGATGGCTACTCTGCAAATGTGAATTGGCTGTCCTGGCACCTTGGCATCAATGTGAACTGTGTCATGCACGAGACGTGGAACAAACAACAGCTCTGTAAATATTTCTCAAATTTATAGTTTGTCTCTGGAATTTGAGTACCGATGTGGAATATGTGTGCGCGTGTAGTTGAATACGGAAAATAGTCCGCATATAATATGCATCGGCATAACTCAATGTTCATATTGCTAATACAAAAGAGGCTAGCACCGTGGAACGAAATCTATATCAAAAGACACATATTTGAGTATATCAATTACCACCCCTCTTTAGCCCACTTCCTCTATATCCCACCGCACCATCCCTCTCTATCTCTCTCTCTCTCTCTCTCTCTCTCTCTCTCTCTCTCTCTCTCCTTCCCTCCCTCCCTCCCTCCCTCTCTCTCGGCCCTCTCTCTCTCTCTCTCCTCTCCTCCCCGCCCCTCTCTCTCTCTCTCTCTCCTCTTCTCTTTTCTGTCTCTCTCCCCCATCTTCTCTCTCCCCATCTTCTCTCTCCATCTCTCTCTCTCTCTCTCTCTCTCTCTCTCTCTCTCTCTCTCTCTCTCTCTCTCTCTCGCTCGCTCCTCCCTCTCGCGCGCCCTCTCTCCCTCCTTCCCTCCCTACATCTTCCAGTTTTTGTTTCTCCCCTTGTAGCCGCCGGGATTAAGCTGGACCAGACATAGCCTAACCAAACTGTCTGGTTACTAATATGCGCTTAGTAGAAAATTGGCATTGTCCGGACCTGAAGCATCCTACAAAAAACGAATGTCAGGAATTTATCGAGACAATTATTAAGCTTTTGTGACAAGACAAACACCCTCGTCTAGATCTCCCCTGGGACACAAGAGGAGGCATAATCAGCAGAGACGCAGTAAAATGCAATTACACGTGGCTCGATGGCTCTTGCGGTGCGCTGAGCATGTGCCGTAACCATGACTTTGCTAGGTGTGATAGTATGAATAATTCTTATCAATAATAAGACTGAGGGCTGTTGCTCATTTTGACAGATATGTTACTGAAAGCTGTTGCTGGCCAACGGGTTACTGCTACATTTTCCCCTAAAAGGATCACCTGGTTTATACAGACTAATGGAAGATCAACCATATATAGATATTTCAGCGTTATAATTTTAAGTCTTTAACCCTTTAACACTTAAATCTCTTCAAGAAAACTTCTATCTTCTCATAGAAAATGTCCATTTGCAGAGCAAGAGAAAACTATTTTTGAAAATTTACTACTGGAATAACCGAGTCAGTCATTTCAGCCGTAAATTTTCAAAAATAGTTTGCTTTTGGTCTGCAAGTGGCCATTTCTCAAGACCAGTACTGTAGCCATTTTTGGATGATATGAGTGTTTAAGTGTTACGACGAAACCGGTAACACAAATCTTTTGGTCTTCCCGCACTTACAGAAGTCGCCATTATCTTATTTATAGAGGACTCTCAGGGGAAATCACAGGTGAGAATTTTAGAGAAATTTCAAGCATCTACATTCACGCAAGAAGCGTGGTTAATGTCAATCATGATATTGATTCTTGTCCTATCGCTGCAAGCAACACCAAGGCGTTGCGCTCTTACAACGTTCTTACAATGAGCCACTAAGCTAGTTCCGAGTCTCCGCAATATGACACACGAAAATCGGCTGAGAAAACGAGGTCTGCCAACATTAATATATAGGAGGATACGTGGAGATCTTATTAACATCTATAAATACCTTAACAAACAATATTCAATTAACTATATCAAACCTTTTTCTCTTAGTTCAGCTGACAGAACACGTCGCCATAAATTCAAGCTTGCACAAGCCAGATTACGCGCCACGCACAAACAGAACTATTTCTTTATTCGAGTTATAGACTGGTGGAACGCACTACCAGAAACTGTTGTTGAGGGACCATCACTAAATTCCTTTAAAGCTAGATTGGAGTCATTGGACACTGTATTCATTACTCATCCTCTATACTATAACTTTAAGGCACTTGATAAACCTACTCAGCCAAAAATGACAATAAAGCCCTAAAACGCACCAGCTGGTAATAGGACATGATGTCCTAGTAAGCTGTAAATATGTTACGCTATGCTGTGCTGTGCTGTGCTGTGCTGTGCTGTGCTGTGCTGTGCTGTGCTGTGCTGTGCTGTGCTGTGCTGTGCTATGCTATGCTATGCTATGTTATGTTATGTTATGTTATGTTATGTTATGTTATGTTAACAGAGGGTTCATTTCTAGTTATTCCACGCCCATTTCTATCCATGCCCCACCCATTTCTAATTAAGGTCCACACTCATTTTACATGTGTTGGGATAGATTTGATGTATTGAAGCCTAAAGGTAACAAACTATATAGGTAAGCGGTTGAATACTTTGAGACTAATTTCACTGGGGGCTGTTGCTACCTATGTCAGTAACAGCTCCCAGTTAAATTAGTTTCACAATTATTCGACAGAATGGTTATTAAATTGTAGAATCATCAAAGACTTCTGATTATGGTATTTAGACTGACAAACCTTTCGATTTTCGTACCAGAACTATGCCATTTTGATCATGACGTCAGCTAACATGTGGGTTAATTGAAGACGACGTCAAATAATTGAGTAACAGATTGGATACCCTCCATAGGACTCTAACTTTCGGTTTCTAGGCTATCGTATTTCAGAGACATAGCTCGTCTTTGCTACATAACATTTAAAAAATTTCTAATATTATTGTTCAAATGCTTTATGTATTTTCTCGGAATTCTGTTTTCTTTTGGCGAGACATGCTAGCTAATGTTCATGAATCATCAAAGTCCGGATTCGAATCGCATGGAAGATTTAATGGCAGAGTCTAATTGCACAGGTTAATTTCTGGCTGTCTTGGGCACATAAATTTAAAATGTCTTCCGTTTCATTGCATTTCGAATGCCAATTAGGCATACTATTCATCTTAGCATCAATACAACTGTAACATGTTAATGTCCTACAGACTGTTCACAAATTGGTGTCAAAGGTCTTCCCAAAATGTGGATTTCCTGATCAATACAACAGATGGGATCAGGATCTACATTAGATAATATTTCTTCACTACATATTATTACAGAATTATTATTTTTGCAAAACAAAAAATTATACTGCTGCTTCGTAGATTTTGAAAAAGCATTTGATACTGTCTGGAGAGTTGGCCTATGGAGCAAACTTCTAAAAAGTGGCATATCAGGCAAATGTTTTAATATAATTGTAAATATGTATAAATCAATTTCTTCATTTGTTTTTCATAATTCTACATCATCTGACTATTTTCACTGCAAGATTGGAGTGAGGCAGGGAGAAAACCTATCACCCATATTATTCTCTTTTTTATCAATGACCTAGAAACTTATTTAAAACAACGTGGAAACCCAGGACGTACATCGTTAAGCCAACTGGCTGATGATCTTCACATTTACTTATACTCTTTAGTATTGCTCTATGCAGATGACACCCTTCTTATGGCTGATTCGGCGGAATCCTTACAGAAAGCGTTAAATGCATTCCCCGACTATTGTCAAAATAATAAACTAAAGATCGGATCGCAGTTAGGAGGAAGCGACCACCGCCCAGTCCTCCTCTCTCTTCCTGGAAGTATTTCGACAAGTTCACCTCAACATCCAAGGTGGAACTACAAAAAGGCAAATTGGAGTCTGTTCGGCAATCGTTCCAATGAGCTTACCCAAATATAGCAGTAGAAGGGAGAAACATTAACAATGTGGTCAAGGAATTTAATTCAAGTATCCTCAAGGCTGCCAACGAAGCGATTCCTCGAGGGTTCAGGAAAAACTACCGCCCCTACTGGACAACAGAACTGCAAGCAGCACATGATAAACTAGACAAGACCAGAGAAGATGCAGAGGGTAATCCCTGTCATGAAAACCACTTCACGCCACAACAAACTAAAGCCAGGTATCTAAAGACCAAGCTGGAGGCCAAAAGAAGAAGCTGGAGGGAAAAGACGGCAGGGTTTAATTTAGAGAGAGAGAGAGACACCACAAAGCTATGAAGACTGACTAAAGCACTGAATGATGAGGGTGTCGGGGGAGAGAAGATTACTCTTGAAGAAGATGGGCAAACCCTGACGGGAAAGATGGCTACAGATGCCTTTGCGAAGGCATATGCAAAAGAAAGCAACATTTCTATACATGCATCAAAAAGAAGTTAGAAAAGAGCAAAAGGAAAGAACAGACACCAACACTCACCATGCAATGAAAGTTGACATTAGTTTAGCAGAACTGAAGAAGGCTGTCCGCCAATTGAAGAAGAAGAAATCTCCCGGGCCAGATGGCATTACGAATGAAATGATCCAACACCTTGGTAATGCATCATTCCGCAAGTTGCTAGACATCTTTAATCTCAGTTGGACCAATGGAGAGGTTCCTCAGTGCTGGAAAGAAGCCAGAATGACTCCTATTCTGAAAAAAGGGAAGAACAAGACGAACGTGCTGAGCTACCGTCCTATCAGTCTTACAAGCTACATATGCAAGACCATGGAGTGCATCATCAACCAGCGGTTGCAGTGATACCTGGAGTCTGAGAACATTATATTTTCAGAGCAGGCCGGCTTCAGAAGATACAGGAGTACAGAAGATCAAACAACACATCTTGCACAGGTCATAGAGGACACTTTTCAAGCCAAGAAGGTGATGCTAGCTGCCTTTATCGATCTGCAGAAGGCATTTGACAAGGTGTGGAAGGATGGCCTCTTCTTGAAGCTCCGGTGCACAGGCATCGGTGGCAACATGTTCCGATGGACCAAGTCATACCTACAGAATCGCAGAGCTAGGGTGCTGGTGGATGAACAATCTGGACAGAATGTATTGCTGAGACAAGGGGTGCCACAAGGCGGAGTATTATCACCAACTCTGTTCATACTCTTCATTAATGACATTGTAGCAGAGCTGCCCAATGGGATCCAAGCAGCCCTCTATGCAGATGACCTCGTACTATGGTGCACCGAGGAGTACACAACGACAGAATGCAGCTCGCCTTGGACAGAATTACAGCTTGGGCCAATCGCTGGTGTATGACCATCAACAAAGAAAAATCATCAGCCATGCTATTCTCACTGTCCACCAAAACCACGGTTGGCAATCTGACACTGGGCGGTACTCCACTCGAGTACGAGGACCATCAGACATACCTGGGAGTAAACTATGGCAGATGATTAACATGGAAGGAGCACATCCAGAACGCATAGGCAAAGGTCAGAGGAAAGCTAAACATCATGAGGAGGCTGGCAGGAACAAAGTGGGGTACCAATGAAAGGATCCTCAAGACCATCTACCTAGGTGCCGTACGACCACACCTTGAGTATGGATCCAGCTCATGGATGACAGCAGCTAAATTTCATCAACAGAACCTCGACAGAGTACAAAACCAGGCACTGCGCATCATCACTGGTGGAATAAGATCAACACCAATAGAAAAAATGGAGCAGACAGCAGGCATCCCCCCACTTAGCAAAGGAAGGGAATGCAAAGCACTGATCCAAGCTGCAAAGTTCAAATCGTTCAACAGCCACCCGATGAAGATCAGGCAAGCACAGCTGTCATCAGGAAGACTTAAAAGATCAGGTTTTCTGAAAGAGACAAAAGCACTTCAAAGGAAACACCAAGAAATGTTGCCAGCACAAATAGAAGACCCAAACCGCACCCTTGATTCTCCACCCTGGGAAAACAAACTAGAGAGCATAGCTATTCGCACCACAGTACCTCATCTCACAACCAAAGATGAACACAGTGATGTGAGCAAGAAGGCCCTGACCCTAGCCATGCTGGAAGAAATGTACCCTCAGGAGACATGGATAAGGATCTACACAGATGGATCAGCCAAAGATGCAATTAGGAGCGGAGGTGCGGGACTGCACATACAGTATCCAAACGGACAACATGAGTCAGCTGCAATACCGACAGGCAAACACTGCACAAACTACAGAGCTGAAGTCGAAGCACTGATTCATGCAGCTAATACCATCAGCAGAACAGCAGACCCTATTGCACAGATTGTCTTTTTACCTGATGCCCGCTCCGTCCTTGAGGCTGTCACCAAAGGTAAGCAGCCACAACTTGAAGAAGCACCACAAACCATCAAATGCTTTCGGATAGCACTGCAGTAGATCCCCTCACACTGTGGAGTCCAAGGAAATGAGGAAGCAGACAAGATGGCAAAGGTGGGTGCAGAAGAGAATCAGACAGAAAACATGGTTACCCATACAGAGATGAAGACTATCATCAAGTCACTCTATATAGAACACCTCAATCAGAAGATGCCTACCATCATCTCTCGAGGCCAGAGCAAGTGACCATTTTTCGTCTCAGAACTGGACACAACAGACTAAACCAACACATGTACAGGCGGTTCCACCTTACGACATCACCCGCTTGTCCTTGTGGAGAAGCAGAACAGACCACAGAGCACATACTTCAATGTTGCAGTACGTATCAGCTGCTGAGAGAAGAGATCTGGCCTTCGTCAACCTCTTTTCTTGAAAAGCTGTATGGGCATGTGGAAGAACTGCAGAAAACCACAGATTTCATCTTGAGAACGGCTCTCCAAGTGGGATACCAGCGATCGAAAAGAAGAAGAAGAGCATAAACTAAAGGTGAACCGCAACAAAACCAAAATAATGATTTTTTTCAAAACGTAAGAAGAAACACTAGCCGCGTTTTCAATTAGGACCACATGAGATAGAAATAGTAGACGAATACCTTTTTCTCGGTGTTTTATTTAAGTAGGCCTATAATGGAAACTTTTTTGCATGGAGAAAGCGCAATCTAAGACAGAGAATTAAAGCTATGTTTGCCCTAATACAAAAAATAAATCAGTTTCGTATCCTAATTGACCTACAATGTATACTGTTTGACTCACTGATTCAACCCGTATGCATCAGAAATATGGGGGTTTGAAAACACAGAGTTGTTAGAAAATTGTTAAATAAGATTTTATAAAGTGTTGTTAAAATTAAAGCAAAGTACACCAAATTCTATGCTCTATGGCGAGCTTGGCAAATTCCGCCTGAAAATTAGCATTCAATGTAATGTGAATCGATTTTGGGCCAGCCTTGTAAACTCAGGTTATAGCAAACGTTCACCACTCCTCTACTTTTGTTCATTAGAATATATAGGAAAAAATAATGTAGGTTACATATCAAATGGATTGATAATGTCAAAACCATCCTCAACTCAATCGAACAAGGTAACGTTTTTAGCTTGAATCATATAAATAAAAAAGAACTTGTTAGACAAACCAGGACATTTTAGAGATCAAATTTATAGATGACTGGAGAACTAATATTAACAGTTCAAATAGATAACGTTTTATGCATTGATAAAACAAGATTTTAAATTCGAAACGTACGTTAAAAACCTAAATAGCAGAGAAGAGACAATACTATGTCAATTCAGAACTCTAAATCAGTACTTAGCAATGGAAGCAAAGCAATGGGTGGGAATTGAGAGAAGCGAGAGTCAGTGAAGTCTGTAATGTTCTAGAAGACGAAATTCATTTTCTATTCGATTGCCCACGATTCGAAACCGAAAGTAGGAAATTTATCTCGGATTTTATACAAGACATTATACAGACGACAAAATTAAGGGATTATTCCAAATATGCGACAAGCCTGTTTTGTATAAACTATGCAAGCTACTCCCATAATCAAAGAGAAAAATTCAAGACAAACAAGATCAAACAGACCGACGAACAATTATTGCAAATACATCGACGATGACGACGACGATGACCGGAACAACAACAAAAACAACAACAACATCAACAACAACGACAACAGCAACAGCAACACCAACAACAGCGGCGGCGGCAGCAGCAGCAGCAACAACAACAACAACAACAACAACAGCAACAACAACAACAACAACAACAACAACAACAGCAGCAGCAACAACAACAACAACAACAACAACAATAATAATAATAATAATAGTAATGACGATGATGAAGATGATGATGGTGATGATGATGATGGTGGTGTTGATGATGATGATGATGATAATAATAATACCGTATATGAACAAAAATTGTAAAAAATTATAATGCCTCTATCGCCAAAAACATAACATAAATATAGCCCTCATATGCCATTTGTAATGGCCTGAGTGAAATAAAGAAAACGGAAATGGAAATCCCAAAGAGAAAGCTTTCTTCCACGAATGCACTTGTTTTCATTATTATTCCGATATCGGTGACATAATGATTAAACCTTTTATGCCGAAGATGGCCAAAGCAGGCCTCTACAGTGGTTTTATAATCGAGCCAGTCATTCCAGTTGTAAATTTTCAAAAATAGTCTTCGCTTGGCCTATCAATGGAGATTCAATAAGTACATAGTTTTTATCTTTTTGATAAATTTAGTCATTAATTGGTTAAAGGGATTCTAATCCCATCTCGAAAATTGTACTGATAGATTATGGTATTTAGATTCCATACCAGTCACCTCCAGGCGTATTCCTTTATCTGTATTTGTAATTATTCGCTTTTTAGTGTTCCAACAATCTTGAATTGTGTCGCCATCATTGTGCCTACTCAAACGATAGTGTGTGCGTGCGTGCGTGCGTGCGTCCGTCCGTGTGTGCGTGTGTGCGTGCGTGCATGCGCGCGCGCATGTGCGTACGTACGTGCGTTCGCGCGTGTATGTGTATGCGTGCGTGCGTGCCTGCGTGTATGCGTGCGTAAGCGTGTGCGTATGTACGCGCGGTTGTGCATGCGGGAATGTGTTTGCGTATACGCGCGCACCCGACGCCATGTAGGTGCCTATGGCAGCTACAGCTTCCAGTCCAGTTAGTCTCAAATTGTTCAACAGCGTATGTCCTATAGTTGTTTGGATACCACGTACACTGCCAAATGATAGATGTCACCAGAAGACGACAATATCATGGACTTCTCATTGCGTATATATGATTGAAGGTATATACAGAGACAGTGAGGATTCTTTCTGATTGGCTAAAAGTATCGATCAATCATATGACAAAATAATCAATTGCGTCATGAATGACGCAATTTAGTCCATTATAGACGCGTAATAGTCCGTCAAAACCGTACGAATTTTATGTCTTTATTGTTTAATAAACATTTTATTGGATATTTTGAAACTAATTTGTCTGGCCGCTGTTGCTGCCATAGTTTTCCGGACATTGGGATTCAGGGAGTGCAGGGGTCGATCGATCCAAACTGGCAAGGTGTGGGTGGAGCTTAGCTAAAGATGGGCGTGGCATAGCTAAAGCTGGATTTCTCCATTAGCTATTAAAGCCTGAATTTCTCTCTTCGACGGTATGTTTAATAGGCTAAAAATGTCATGTATAATGTCAATCAATAGTATTGAATGAGGCGAGTTTTTCTTTAATTAAATATGGATTAAAAACATCCGAGTCGCTGAGGCTGAGCTATATTTTCTCTAAGCTATAGCGCCGGAAAAAATGGTCAATATACCCCGATGAGAAATTTGTAATTGTTATTTTAAGTGGATTCGTGACGAAACTGATCTACGCACTCTGATGATAATGGTGGTAGTGGCGTTAGCGGCGGCGGCGGCGTTGTGGTGGTGGTGGTGGTTGTGGCGGTGTGGCGGTTGTGGTGGTGGCTGCAACACCATTCAACAATCGCCACTGTGTCTTGTCCACTGGGAGCATCACGGGCTCGTTTATGTTCTGTCTCGTCTTCCGTAGTTTGAAGCTAATGATACCGGTAATCCACCGGTAATCCACTACATAAAATCCGTTTCTAATTGAGACCTGCCGTTGATGTCAAAACATGGTGGTTCTTTGCCGCTGCCCCCACCACCACCCCCAGCCATCCCGAAAGCCATTTACTGCGATATATTACTGGCCTCGGCTATAAGTAAGTGAAGTCAAACACGCCCCCCCCCACCCTCAGTCCTATTCTGTGTCCACCTGTGGTAGCTGATGTATAACTGTAGGGTGAGAATTGATGGCGACCGTTTCTTGCTAAATTCAATAATCAGCAATGGACAACGCGTTACTGGTGGCGTACGTAGAACAGTCTAAGTTCTTTGCGTCTCCATTTTAATTCCGAAGTAATCACGATGCTTTTGAGAACTGGATGTTTTTTGGATTACGTTGAGATTAAGATGATGGAGATGGGTCGAATCGAAATTGATTTACGATCCGGCTAAAGACCGTTCGTGCCATTAACCTTTTAATGGCTAAATTTTGACAAGAGATCAAAATATTCTTTTATTGAACGTCCATTTGCATGCCAAGAGAAAACTATTTTTGAAGATTTCCCACTGGAATGACTGGCTCGATTATCGAGCCGGTCATACCAGTCGAAAATTTTCAGAAATACTCTTCTCTTGGCCTGCAAATGGACATTTCTCAAGACCACTGCAGAGGCCGGTTTTGGCTGGTTTCATCATGAAAGGGTGGAATCTCGGATATATAGGGCTCTAGCGGTCGAAAGATTATATATTTGAATCCTACTGAATAACATTGAGAGGCAATTTAATATTGAGTCACATCTTCGAACTTTAAATCGCAAACTGGTTGGCCGTATTGACACAATTCGTACAACAACGCTTAGTCCGTCATCAATTATGCGTTCATGACGAACTATATACGATATTCATGACATCGTTGATGATAACCCGTCATGCTACACGTCACGTAGTTGATTATGACGTCATATGATAGATGGATAAACAGGAAAGGTCCATTATGTTTTAATGAAACCAGCACACGTGCATACCTGACCGACACAAAGTAGACGGATAAATGAAGTTACATTACATCAGGTTAACAACAAGCGGAGAAAGATCAGAATCTCTGGGCCCGCTGCTCTGTAGTTCAACCGATGTTACAAATCGTTATGTAGCAGAAAACATTGCTATTCAACGCTTCAGGAAGCTGTGGATTCGAGGCTCTAAAATTCTAGTAATAATGACACTTTATACTGGCCGTTGATTCCCTGATAGACACGCGTATACGCGTACACTTAAAATCTGTCATTGTCTTTTATAATAGGCGCGCTATACTAGTATAATACCGTATGAAACTAGTGCTTGGTTATATTATATGACATATAAGCCTACGGCATCAGTAATGCAAACAATTCTTATAGCTGGCGAAGTTTATCTATATGTATGTGGCGAAGAATTGCCGAAATTTGAATTGCAATTTGCAAAGCCAAAGTACAACAATAATTGGAACTACATCTCAAGTGGCAGAGCATTTATATTTGATGTAGACCTATTCATATCGCGTGGGCGTCAAAGTCGCCATGCGTCCGGTCGTTCATTTCCTCAGGGCTTTGTGCGCAAAAAAAATCCATGGCATTGAGAGCACTCGTGCTTTATACAGCACTGTACAGCGTCCGGTCTCCATATCGTCTCTCAGCTAAAAAAAATCGATCGTGTATCTAGACGTTTATGTTATCAATGTCAGCTGGTGCGATGGTGCTGCTGATCGCCAGGAAGGAATTGAAGATTGCAATCACACCCTAGCGTCGATCCACTGGTATAGGTCAACCGATTCCTCGCTTGACGTTCGGTATGTACAGTACGGCTCGGAAATAACTTTAATTGTTTCTAAAAGAAAATAAAACCTACTGTGGAATTTTTTGGACTTAATTTGATTGGAAGCCATTGCTACCAATGACTCCCAATCAGACGGACCGTTACATTTTTAGCTATGTCCGGCCCATCTCTAGCTAAGGGCCACCCACGCGTGCCCGGGTTGGGATCGATCGATCCCTGGACGCCCTGACTCTCAAATTTCAGAAAGCTAAACATTTAAGGTGTGAATATTTTGATACTAATTTGGCTGAGTGTTGTTGCTGCGAATGGCAACAACAGCGCCCAGTCAAATTAGTTTCAAAATATTCAGCAGCAAATTTATTAAATAGTTAAGATACACAATTCGTGACACAACGCTTAGTCCGTCTTCAATTAATTCGTTATGTAATTATCTACGCCACGTACTTATCTACGGCATTCTTGACGTCATTTACTATGACGGCGTCTTACACGCCACGTAGTTGATTACGACGTCATATGATGGATGGATAAACTGGAAAGGTCCATTAAGTCCAAAATATTCAACAGAACATTTCTTATTTCGTGTTCAAAATTTCTGGGGTTTTATTTAGTTTTTGGAACCAACCTGACTTATTTATTAGCTGTAGTGTATGTGCACTATGAGTGGAAACTGGTACTCGTGGCAACCGGAACACGACGACGTCGCTATATTTCCAGCGTCAATTATCAATTCCCGCCAATGAAGTCGGCTATACCGCCCCTTCCAGGGTTTCTGCTGCCAAGGCAACATGTTGAAATGTAGCTACCAAACAAGAGGAATCCAGTTTATCGATCAATCACAAGACGTCGTAATCTGCAACGTCACATGTAGGCTGACGTCATAATCAATTACGTCATGAATGACGCCATTTAGTCTGTCATCTCAAAGGAAATGTAAATTTGCAGACCAAGAAGACTATTTTTGAAAATTATCTGCTGAAAACGACTTGCTCGGTTATCGAGCCAGTCATTCCAGTTACAAATCTTCAAATAGTGTCTTCTCTTGGTCTGCAAAGGGTTAATGGATTAGACCCTGTAAAACAGAAATCTAAGAATCTTTTCATGCTGAAACCTGAAGACTGCAGAAATAATGTTTCCTCGTTATAGCAGTGAAGCGAAAGTTTAACTCTGCACGTATAGACAGTATTTCCGATGCGTGCAACTGTTTATCAAATAATTTACTTTAGTTAAGATCAAGTTGTGACAATAACATGGCTACATAATATAAGTGCAATATGTTTCAAAATGATTTGATATGATACAATATGTAACTAGTGTTTTTCGTTCACAAAATAATTTGTAAAAGTTTGGTATAAATTTTCAACCCTTGTTTGATGGTAATTTATGGTTTGTTTAGATAGCATTAACCATTTAACCCTCGAATTTGTTCAAGAAAATTTCAATTTTCTCATAGAAAATGTTCATTTGCAGATCAAGAGAACACTATTTTAGAAAATGTACCACTGAAATGACTGGCACGATAACAGAGCCAGTCATTCAAGTGGTAAATTTTCAAAAATAGTCTTCTCTTGGTCTGCAAACGGACATTCTCAAGACCACTACTTAAGCCATTTTGGCTGATATGAGAGTTAAATGATTAAGGAACATTGTTTCCTGTATACCAACTTAAAATGTGAAGCTGGTATTTGAGAAAAACACATTTAAAGTTGCACTGCTGCACCAGGAGCGAGTTCGGCCTGTGAAGTGTTTGTAAGTGTAGATAGTCATTTGCCAGTCGAACGCACAGTTTTCAGACTCTCTTGTCCGCCCATTGAGCGCTCGATTGGTAAGTCGTTGATTATAGTAAACTATATAGTTCGCAAGTCGAACGCGTCCATAAACGTCATGTTCTGATAGAGGGAAATGTTGGATTGTGACTGGAATACCCTGGCCTGGAGTACCGTGTATCTTGAAAATAGTTTTCCTTATGTCACCGTCATGTACAAAATAAATAGCTGTTCTCGCGCTATATAAGATTTGAATAATGCCCTTAATCTGGTAGCTCAATAGTATGCGCGTCTCGAGAGCGTCGATCCCTACACCCATACCCACCCGCCCGATGTAACCTCCATGCAGAGGTTTACAAGGTACCTCAATTACAACGCTACAGGGATTTAATTATTGGAATTTAGGAATTCGAGTAGGTTCTCAGAGAGCGCACCGAGGACAAACTGCAAGCTCCATCCATCAAATCTGACATGATGTCAATACATCCTATAGCGCGAGACTGAGCGTTCTAGCACGCAACTTTAGATGATATCGGAATTTAGGGTAATAAGACGGATATGTCCCTTTGGGAATATTTCCATAACAGAAAAATCAAAATAGTTCATGTATAAGGCTGAAACTTGCCAGATACGAGACAGCTTGTGAATTTGGTGGACAATGGAACCTGACAAACTCGTGTAATCAATCCAGTATTGTGCAATGCTATGATGATCAGCTCTCCGATAAAAGACATTGACAAAGAAGTTGTAAGGCAGTATGGTATATATACGTAGCTAGGACGTTCCAGGTAGACCAGTGGTAGCCGGTACGAGGGAAAGACACAATTTCATTCAGCTTTTCTAGACCAGTTTTTAGTGTAGATTAGGAATCTGAAAGGTGATCAGCCATGTTCCAGGGCATTTCCGAGATATCTGGGTCAAATGTCAACAAAGGTAAAATTTGGCCAATTTTAAGAGTGTACAATATAACTAATTCTGAAATCTAAAATATGGTCTTTTTCTGACTATTTTATTATTTCAAGTGTCTAATCTTTATGAAAAAAACAACTGTCTTCACTGTAGTCTGATAATTAGTCCTCGCTATCTTCATCAGCGTTATTACACAGATGTTCCAGCAATCCACAGGATGCGGTATGTCAACCCAATGGGCTAACAACTCTTCGCCCATGATTTACTGGAGTATCCAAGAATTGCGGGAGTCTGTAGGCCAGACACATCATCCTGGCTACATAGTTACTGCGAGCTTAATGTAACGTCAAGTGCCGACTCGCGTAATGCGCGCAGATCAGCTAGCTGGCCATCATGAAAGCGATTCCAGAAAAAAGTTACTCTAGCGGCTTCACTAATGTGTTTACATCTCCTTTGATTGTAGATTGCACAAGTACATCTTTGAAATCCGTCGAACACTGAGTTGGAGAGTTGTTGCTCGTTACACAGTTCTGAGAATGTGTTCTGCAAAATTTCATCTTCTTTTATCAGCGTCCAGCAAGTTTTATTCCCCGGAGAAATGAGAAACTGTAATTGTTACCTCAGAAGGCATGCATGACAAGCAATGCCTGTTTCTAATGTTCAATGAGTGGGCATTGATTCAGATCACGGTGTCGCTGACCATTGCCACTCCCATGATCTATGATAATCTTTAGATTTTCACGTTCGTTTGTCAGTAAATTGGTTGGCATGTCTGTATCGCCAGGTCGTTGACGCACCACACAGACCACGAGACCACCAGAGTGGCCTCGCGTACATGGTGGTTGAGGTAACAGATCGTTGTATCAACCCATATGTGGTCGGTTACCAGGGATGATATTTCTTTTGTGAAGGGTGCCGTTATCTTCGAGCAGTCATTCGCTCTTGCATAATACACAAGTCGGTCTCCAAGGAGACGTCATGCTTCTAGAACAACCTGTTCATACAGCTAGATCATTCTCTCTTTGTACCTTCAAGTGCACATAAACTGTCCCAATCCAGCCGTAATTCTGATATCAGTTGTGTCCAGAATGTACTCATCTGACTGGCCTCTTAACGCAGTTTGTTCAGCTTGGTTTATGGAATCTGCATTGTATGTATACCACGGACAGTAGATTATCTTGTAACGTATGTGTTTGTTGGCCATAAATCTCCTGACTAATAACTGGAATGTATCAGGTAGATTCATCAATGAACGTTAATACGCAATAAGCACAATCACGTAAACTCCCAATTTCATGGGATGGCATTGACCTTTCCGGTTTTAGCTATGCCCCGCTCATCTCTAGCTAAGCTCCACCCACACCTCGCTCGTGTTGGGATCGATCGATCCCTGAACACCCTGACTATCAATTTCCAAAAAACTACACAGGTAGGTAAGCTGTTGAATATTTTGAAACTAATTTGACTGGGTGCTGTTGCTGCCTGAGGCAGCAACCACGCCCAGTCAAATTAGTTTCAAAATGTTCAACAGCATTGTTACTAAATAGCAAAGAATTACAAAGACATGTAATTAATACAACATGTGGGACTATTTGAGATTTGATGACGGTCTATATGGAACAATTTGTGACGTAATGATTGTGTGGTCATCATACACGCGCTGAGCTTCTTATGACGTCATACGAGGTCGGATAATGGATGGATACTCTGGAACGGTGAATCGGCTGTGTTCGTCAAATTCAGTGATGTGAGTGCAATTTTCACCATTATACTTCTTGGTGTCGTTCGACGAGTGCCATCTACTAGAGGTAAAGGTATATTTATATCCTGAGCCAGAGAGCTCCTGCAGACTTCACTCTTGTCTTCTTCAAGTTATCTTAAAAGCTTCTCTACGGTGCTCTTGATATTGGATTTAAAAAATGTGGCGTTTCGCCAAACTTTTGTATCATGTCGGGGATTGAACGCAATGGAGAGTTCTCCTCATCGTTGATATGCTGACCAAATATGCTCAGCGACACCATCAGTTAATGATGAAACGATGTTGAACCGTTTGCCAGGGTCAATGTCAGGTGGGAATGGGTTGTTGAAATTTGACTTGATAGCTTGCGTCGTGCTTCAAATACGATCGTCTGATTTCTGGATTTCTTGTGGTTTTAGGCACTTATTTTGGTTGTGTCTCGTGTCATCGAGATTAGTGAGTTCCAGGAGAGAGGAAACCATTGTAACATAAATGGATGGTTCATCACCTATTTGCTGTATGCTGTTTCCTGATGAATGAAATTCAGTAGTATGTTTTAAGGATATTGTATCAGTTTTGGCGGCGATTGTTATTTGTTGAACTGATTTTGATTTGTCGTTTTTATAAAAAAAATTAGACACATGAAAGCATAAAATAGTCATAATAACACTGCACTTCAGCTGTCAGAATTAGTTTTATAGTAAACTGTTATAATTGGCCGGCCACCTTTGGGGATATTTCAGCGGCGATACGACTCCCGAACCTGGCTGATCACCTTTCAGATTCGTAATCTGCACAAAACCTGGTCTAGAAAAATTAGATGAAATTGTGCCATCTTCCGGTGGTGATTCAACACAACACCCCAGCCCACCCAACAGCCACCCCACCACCACCCCACCCATCCCCTCCTATCACCGTACTGCCCAAAACTAGGTAGACCTAACCATCGGAAATAAATCATCATCTTAAATATGATAATCTCTTGTACAAAAATAGGAACCAGATTAGAAATGTAAATGAAAGAAATCCTTAGTAGTTACATTTGAGAGAAAATCTAAATGGTGTGCATTGTGCACATATGGGCCAGGTAGACGTGATGCTCAATAATCAGATTATATAAGGCGCTGTTCAAAATTAGCTAAAACAGATTGTGGAGTATTCGTTAGAAATGTCCATTTACAGAACAAGAGAATATTTAATTGTCTTTGACAATTTACCATTGGAATGACTGGCTCGGGAACAAATGGATAAATCGTCTTGGAAAAAAGTGAAATTATCTATAGCACATTTGAGTATTAAATGGTTAACACGCTGAGAACAGTGACGAACATATTCTTGCTGGGTGCTGGGTCGGGGTTGGGTATGGGTGTTGAGGGTCTACGTAGCATATACATATTGAATAACAGGCAATGCATTGAAGAGCTCACCAAATATGCGCCTGCTTAATGCAAACATTTGCTATTGAGGACTACGGTAAACAGCCTTTTGGAACAAAATGTTAATGTTGCCTAAGATAGCTGGTCTTAAGAAATCGCTATATATGTTTACATCATCTATGCGTGAACAACTTATTGAGCTATAAACGTGAACGTAAGCATTTGTAGCCAATAGATGGATCAATTTCTAGTTATGCCCCGCCCATTTCTAGATATGCTCCGCCAACTGTGTACGTGTATTGGAATCAATGTATGTACTTTGAAGCGTTAATTGCCAGAATCACAATTCCAAGGTAACTATATACAGTAAGCAGTTGAATATTTTGAAACTAATATGACTTAGGGCCGTTGCTGACTATGGCAGCAATAGTCCCAGTCAAATTAGTTTTAAAATATTCAACAAAATATAAAGTAAATTGTAAATCCATAAAAGACATACAATTCGTAGATTGGAGGGAGTTTTAGAGCTTCATGACGGAGTTGTAATACGTCATTATGATTGGGAGTTGTGACTACGGCTGACATTGAGTGGCATACCGTATTTGATTATGATGTCATTATGTACTTGAGCAACAGATCGAATCCCTCAGGAATATGTCAGGAATTTGCTGTTGTCCAACTACGACATTACGACGTATCGCCCTTCATTAGACTCTGACATGGGCTGTAATGGCATTGCGTATCTATCTTCAAACGTCGCACGTACCCATTCTGGTAAAGAAATACCCAAACATTGTCAAGAACATACGCATACGAAATACATAGAATAAAAGGAATGCGTGGAAACACATAGCGAGTTTGCTTGAAGATGTTAATCTTCCCTATATTTGAGACCAAGAGAGTTTCCCATCGCCGTGCAGCTCAGAAATAAGATACCATCTTTCCAAAACCAAACACAGAAACACGTTAATTGGTACAGTTATGAACACGAGCTACGAAATGTTCTGTTGAATATTTTGAACATAATTGGATTGGAAGGCACTGCTGCCTTAGGCAGAATGTCTTCCAATCCAATCTTATCCAAAATATTAACAGTACTTCTTTCTGAACTGCAAGGTATACGTGTATAGCGATATGTTTTCTTCTAATAGTGGAACGAACCTACTTTCGAGCGAGCGAGAAAAAAAGGTTAAATAAATGCGCCAACGACCACCAATCCATCTTAATTCTTTGAACCCAAATGGCTGAATTGTAAAATTCATTTACATCTCTCTCTCTCTCTCCCTCTCTCTCTCTCTCTCTCTCTCTCCATCTCCCTCTCCCTCTCCCTCTCCCTCTCCCTCTCCCCACTCCCTCTCTGCCTCCCCCCTCTTTCCCTCAACCTCTCTCTTCCACTCCATCTCCCTCTCCATCTCTATCTCCTTACATTCTCTCCCTCCCCCTTCCTCCTCCCCTCTCCTACTCCCCCCCCCTCCCCTCCATCATTTTCTGTCTCCAGCCAATGCTAAGTCATCAGGTTTATACTGCTAATCCATAAACTTAGATCGCAAGCTAATGACCATAGATATTTGACTGTCCAGCCTATACGCACACACGTACAGGGCCGAGACACTTAGATGCGGAGAGCGGATCTCAACAGGTATTGAAATTTTCTGTATTCTGGAACGCTATTATTAACATCTATATAATTATGGACAACTCTATATAAATGCCACCGGCTCTTTCGATCCTCTGTAATTGATATTGGAATATTCCATTACTCGGCTACAATTGACAGTGGGCTATATGAGAGTAGGCGCTAAGATTGTTCAGAGATGGATCAAGGTTGAGCTATATAGGTTATTGTCATTAATAGTAGTGATTATATTTCTCAACCAGACACTGGTCTACCAGATAATAGTCTATACACCAGAGGCAGAATTTTTTTTTTTCAAAGGTGCTAACAAACAAACAAACATACAATAACAAACATAGCCCGGTAACACGGTTTGCTGGGTGTGTACTGGGCCAATACCGGGCCGCATTGGCCCAGTAGCTGTCCAGTAAGCCGCGCTATCGGAGTATTTACAACAACGGATTGCATGGGCATGATTAACCCAATCTCGAAGTTGTTATGAGAATATTGTAATCGCCATGTCTGCCCGCCCGCGTGCATGTTTGTGTCAGTGACCCGGGCCGCCATAATCTTAGGTCTACTGGAGGGATCTCCAAGAAAACCTGGTGTGACGTTGCCTTTGGTGTTCAGAAGAACTCTCCTGAAGTTGTGATCAAAATGTTATGTCCATCGTAAAGGGTGAGCGGACGAGCGAATAGTTATTACCTAGGAAGAAGCGAAATAATGCTACCCATTCACCCCGTTCAATAATTTCAAACCAATTTGACATAAAGCTGGTACTGCCCGGTCAAGTCTAGTTTCAAACTAGTAAAAGTAACATTTTTTTGTATAAATAATTTGCCGCGCGGTTAATTTGTTATCCTCGATCAGTAGTCAAAATTGTCTCACATTTGCGTGTATCCAGGCGGGTTCTCGGAGATTACCAATTCAATTCAATTCAATTTATTTACACCCATGCCACAATGTGGCATATGGGGTCCATGAATACATACATTTACACGGTACCCTACTCATCGGATATGACTCAAATTTTAGCCAAAGAACCGGGAAATTACGATACAACAGCTTTGGTCTTGATCCAAAGATCAATGATGTGTCAATCCCAGAAATGCAAGAAAAAAAACAAGTAAAAAGACGAAAGGGTCGAGGGACTATCTCTATCATTTCTGTTGTTGAAACGGTGTCCGTGTTCCTCATATATCACCTGCCCCGAGTAATATCTCCTCAACTGATTGCGGCGCGATGTGTCACAGGGACGCAATCATTTTCTACCCACGGCAAATGTGTGTTTTCGATTATATTTTACCCGCGTGGGAGAGTACCGTTAAATGACCAACAGCTCTCAGAAATCTATACGTATGCAAGCGCCTTTCTTTATCTGCTTCTCGTGTTACTGCGTTGAAACAGAACCGCAAAAGGATCGATTTTAAGCAAATAAAACAGACAATTGCTAGGTTCGATAATGTCGCAAAGAGATATTTGCAGAAGCATCTCAAGCTTTTATTCTGGAATAGTTTATGCCGTGACAAACATAACACGCTACAAATACGAATACTCAAATTTATTCAAGAAAATTTCAATTTTCTCAAATGCATCACTCGAATGACTGGCTCCGTTATAGAGCCAGTCATTCCAGTGGTAAATTTGAGAAAATAGTCGTCTCTTGGTCTGCAAATGGACATTTCTGAGGACCACTGCAGAAGCCGTTTTTGGCTGATATGAGTGTCAAAGGGTTAATAAACATTCTGTTTGAATATTTTGAAACTAATTTAGCTGGATATGGCAGCGACAGCTACCAGTCAAATTAGTTTTAAAATAGTCAACAACTTACGCGTAGTCCTATAGTTACTATGAAATTTAGATTGTGTGAATTCAGGGTTTCAAATTGATTCCAATACGTGTACAAATTGGGCGGAGCTTAGCCAGAAATGGGCGGGCATATCTAGAGATATAATCCCTTTATTGATTCTTCCATAACCATCTTATGAAGATACGTAAAAGACAAACAAAAGAACATCAAAGCACCTGCTTTAACGTGTATTCGCGGCACTTTATACTTCACTCCACTGATCTCATTTTGGAAAATAAATAAAATGGAAATGATGGCTTTATGAAGCCATCTTGTGTCAAAGACGCCTCAACGCGATCAAAATGTTACTAACATCAATTAACCAAATAATGGTCAAGATTGTTTCAGGAGATATCTGCCCAGTGAATGTCAATAGAAGAGTATTTTTTATAAATTTAAGATTGTAATTGGAAACGATATCTTTGTGATATTTCAATTTTCTCAGGACCACTTCAGAGGCCGTTTTTGGGCGTCGTGAACGTAAAGTGTTAACAGTTTAAGAAACTCAAAATCTTTTGCCTAGTCGGTGTCCATTACGACTATGATTTGAAAATCTACCACAGAAGTGACAGACCCTTTTTCCACGTAGTCATTCCAGTGGTAAACTTGAGAAATAGTTTTCTCATGGTCAGCAAATGGACCTCAAGACCTCAGCAGATGGTATACTTGGCCGGCTTAGCCATTAAAGGGCTAAGATGATACAAAAGATGGTACAAGTTACCATTTCACGTAAAAATTATCAATGATGTACCCTCGTGGTACAAACTATAGGAAACAGTTGTATGCGTCAAGGACTAGCTTCCACAGTCAGGTTTATCCTGATACGCTAGAGTCAGCAGGTCAACGCATTAAGAAAACAATTTGTTTGTATTATACACGGCTGCTCCCGCGTGATGTTTCTGTATCCGAAATGGTACACACCCTCGGCCAGTACATATAAGTTTCATGGCAACAACTCTGTTCATTGTCTCCGTTCACTGGTGCTGTTAATATGTTTGCGCGAAAGGGATAGAAAGAATCATTTGAGTTGAGCATTTGAGCAATGACACACTGGCAAGCTTAATCGTCAGATTTTTGTCGTTAAGAAGAGCGTGTCGCATATTGGCAAGGCAACAATTAATAAACATCATTGTTTTGACAAATAACCTGTATGAGAGAGAAAGCCATTTCTAACGATAACTCGCCAATTTCTAGCTATACTCCGGCCATTTCTAGCTATACCCCGGCTATTTCTAGCTATACCCCGCCCATTTATAACCATACCCCGGCCATTTCTAGCTATACCTCGGCCATTTATAGCTATACCCCGGTCATTTATAGCTATACCCCGCCCATTTATAACCATACCCCGGCCATTTCTAGCTATACCCCGGCCATTTATAGCTATACCCCGCCCATTTATAGCTATACCCCGGCCATTTCTAACTATACCCCGACCATTTCTAGCTATACCCCGGCCATTTATAGCTATACCCCGGCCATTTATAGCTATACCCCGGTCATTTATAGCTATACCCCGCCCATTTCTAGCTATACCCCGACCATTTCTAGCTATACCCCGGCCATTTATAGCTATACCCCGGCCATTTATAGCTATACCCCGGCCATTTATAGCTATACCCCGGCCATTTATAGCTATACCTCGGCCATTTCTAGCTATACCCCGGCCATTTCTAGCTGTATCCCGGCCATTTCTAGCTGTATCCCGGCCATTTCTAGCTATACCCCGCCCATTTCTAGTTATACCCCGCTCATTTATAGCTATACCTCGGCCATTTATAGCTATACCCCGGCTATTTATAGCTATACCCCGGCCATTTATAGCTATACCCCGGCCATTTCTAACTATACCCCGACCATTTCTAGCTATACCCCGGCCATTTCTAGCTATATCCCGCTCATTTATAGCTATACCTCGGCCATTTATAGCTATACCCCGGCTATTTATAGCTATACCCCGGCCATTTATAGCTATACCCCGGCCATTTCTAACTATACCCCGACCATTTCTAGCTATACCCCGGCCATTTATAGCTATACCCCGGCCATTTATAGCTATACCCCGGCCATTTATAGCTATACCCCGGCCATTTATAGCTATACCTCGGCCATTTATAGCTATACCCCGGCCATTTCTAGCTATACCCCGGCCATTTATAGCTATACCCCGGCCATTTATAGCTATACCCCGGCCATTTATAGCTATACCCCGCTCATTTATAGCTATACCTCGGCCATTTATAGCTATACCTCGGCCATTTATAGCTATACCTCGGCCATTTCTAGCTATACCCCGGCCATTTCTAGCTGTATCCCGGCCATTTCTAGCTGTATCCCGGCCATTTCTAGCTATACCTCGGCCATTTATAGCTATACCCCGCTCATTTATAGCTATACCTCGGCCATTTATAGCTATATCCCGGTCATTTATAGCTATACCTGTCCATTTCTAGCGAAGCTCCGTCCAATTTTTGTTCGTGTTGTAAATTTCACTGTAAATATACAGGTAAGCTATTGAATATTTTGAAACTAAGTTAACTGGGCGCTGTTGCTGCCTATGGCAGCAACAGCTCCCTATCAAATTAGTTCCAAAATATTCAACAGAAGCATTAAATTGCAAATTCATCAGACATCCAATTCGTACACGTGACATACTTTTGGATTTTCATAACGGAGTTATTATGATTGCGACGTCAGCTACCAGTAACGTAATTGACTATTAACTATTCTAGTCTACATTCACTGTTGTTGGCCATGATTATCAATTTCCGAAAAGGAACTTTGTGGCAGCTGGTATAGTCTCCACATATAGTGGCAAGCTGCAACACTATCCAAGTGGATAATCATCCTGCGCCGTTGACCAACGTGCCCTCCAATAACCAAATGTATATTGGTTATGTACCATTTGGTAAACGGGGCAGTATTAATGGTCAACGGCGCAGCTTGTATATTAGGTTGCTACATGAACATTCCCACGTCAACTGCTTTAAACGAGGATGTAACCACATTTCTCATGACACACACCGTGCAGTGCTGTGGAACTCATGCTTTTCTTAAAATGATCCTGTAGAACAAATATTTCATAACCATTCTTCTGATCTCAGCTTCTTGTAGCAGCGAGCATGCCAATGTGTTGTTCACAGTCATGCGCTGTATTGTTTGTTTTCGTGTCATGCTTTGCATTGTTTTATTGGCCTGAGCCGGTACGGCTCTAAAAGGTCACGAGTGTGCTGCTTTTCACCCGCGCCTCATCCAAGACAAAGGTTGCCATGGATGAATCCATTCTGTCACTCAAGTATATAACGCTGTAATCTCCACCCACACCTCGCTCGTGTTTGGGTCGATCGATCTCTGAACTCCCTGATTATCAATTTCTAGAAAACTATACGGGTAAGCTATTGAATATTTTGGAACTAATTTGACTGGACGCTGTTGCTGCAACAGCGTCCAGTCAAATTAGTTCCAAAATATTCAACAGCATGTTTATTAAATAGTAGAGACATACAATTCGTACAATGTGTCGGACTATTAAGAGTTAAAGACGGGCCAAATGGAATCATTTATGGCATAATGATTATGCCGTCATCCTACACGCCGCTCAGCTGACTATGACGTCATATGACGTCAGACGATAGATGGAAATTCTGGAATGGTGAATTATGTCACATGTAGGCTGGTCCACCATGGTCATTTCTAAACAGATAATCCCCCATACGCTTGTATGACGCGACCTGTGTATCACTGATGCTGTACGACTGTAACAGCTGGGCAGCTCCGAAGGCAGTTATAGATATGCTTGATTCCCGTCACCTCAGACACCTTCGTACTATAAGCCAATATCGCTGACCACCGGACAGTATAATCTCCAATGATGCACTAGTATGTAAAATACAGTCACACTGACAGTGAAGGTGGCCCATCACGTCATTGCACAAACCTGCTAAGTGTGCTATACGTACCACTCTAAAGGAAGCTGGACTGGATACACGTAAGATCAAGAAGAACCCGACAGACCTAAGGACTCTCGCTGAGGACAAGAAACAATGACCAAAAGAAGAACTGATTGCAGCTGCAGGATATTTTCAAACATCTATAGCCGCGGAACACAATATGTCGTCGTCATCGTCGTCGTCGTCGTCGTCGTCGTCGTTACTTCATCGGTATCGCTAAGCACATAATACTAAGATCTAAGTCATGACTTCAGATGTACGTCATAATGCGATTTGACAAGCTAAATTACGGTAATTCTTTGCTATCCAATTGGTATCTACTTAAATCTGGCCTGAAAGTCGATGTTGGCAGCAATATTGAAATTATGCTAATTAGTCTCTTTCTTGGTGTCGGATTTTGGCAAATTCTTAATCCATGGCATAAACCAGTTTGTCCGGTCTGACCAATAAGGGTTTTAATAACGACAGAGTGTTACGTCACCTGTACCGGCGTGACATTCACATTCGTCTTGCCGAATCACATTGCGATTACTATCCCGTAAACACTGATCCTTTCATAGCGAAGCCGGCCAAAACTGACCTCAACAGTGGTCCTGAGTAATGGCTATCTGCAGACCAAGAAAAATATTATTTCTTGAAAATTTACCTCTGGAATACCTGCCTCGATAACCGAGCCAGTCATCCCAGTGGTAGTATTTTTAAAATAGTCTTCTTTTGGCGTGCATATGGATATACAATAAGAAAGGATTTTGATTTTTTTAACCAAATTTGAAATCAATATTTCTTATATTCTACCTGCTATGTAGTACCTGTGATATCAGGTGTAGAAAGGAAGAGATATATTTTCTTGTAGGAACCTACAATTATATATTCAGGTCACCATTAATTTTCAGGTCATACTACCTGTATATGTGTCATAAACTAGACAAAATACGTGTCAATTCGCTTCGAGTCGTCTAGTATAGATATTTCTCGCAATTCATTGGTCAGTGACATTATTTTTCCAATGAAATGGCAAGGAATCTCTTCCTAGAAGAAAATAGGAAATGGAAGAAGCTCAAAATAGGCGTACCCTTATTTTATTGTTCCATAGAATAAGTGTTTATTCTAATGTCTAATATTGCACAAATACTTTAAATATTTGATAACAGTTTTAGAGATGGGTGATCAAGCTCTCAAACGCTCAAAATACTAAACCTACAGTATAGTATCAAATGGATGCTCTATCTGCGTAATCAATGCATCTGTTGTTGTAGATGAATCGAAGGAACTGTGTTTTACCATTCTTTCTGGCTAGCGGCGTGCTGTTTTGTTCATGTCATGCGGTATACCTATTGTTTGTTTCTTGTGGAATGTGTTTCCTGTACTTTGCATGGCTTGTGGATCATTGTTGATTTTTTATGTGAAAAAGACTAGACAGATCTTGAGATACCGCTAGAAATATCAGTAGCGAGACGACCAAATAACAGCGTACATTGTGCTTCCTTCTAGCCTGCCATAGTTTCTCGAGAAATGCTATGGGGAATCCTACTTGGAATCGATCACAGAGTAGTGCGTAGCAGTAGCAGTAGTAGTAGTAGTAGTAGTAGTAGTAGTAGTAGTAGTAGTAGTAGCGGCGGCGGCGGCGGCGGCGGCGGCAGCAGCAGCAGCAGCAGCAGTAGTAGTAGTAGTAGTAGTAGTAGTAACAGCAGTAGCAGTAGTAGTAGTAGTAGTAGTAGTAGTAGCAGTAGTAGTAGTAGTAGTAGTAGTAGTAGTAGTAGTAGTAGTAGTAGTAGTAGTAGCAGTAGCAGTAGTAGCAGCAGCAGCAGCAGCAGCAGTAACAGCAGTAGAAGTAGTAGTAGCAGCAGCAGCAGCAGCAGCAGTAGTAGTAGTAGTAGTAATAGTAGTAGTAGCAGCAGCAGCAGCAGCAGCAGCAGCAGAAGTAGTAGTAGCAGCAGCAGCAGTAGTAGTAGTAGTAGTAGCAGAAGCAGCAGCAGCAGCAGCAGCAGCAGCAGCCGTCGTCGCTGGCCTCGTCGTGATCATGATCAGCGGCGGCGGAATAGCTACCCCAGTAGTTGTATTACTCCGCATAACTGCGTAATTGACACATGAGCCAACTTTTGTGCGTCTAATACGCTAACGTTGCTAAAGCACTAATAAGCATTACTCTCGTCTATTATTGGCTAATATGGCTGACATGCTAACGGTCTCCCTCGCCTCCCCAACGTCCTCTCTCTCTCTCTCTCTCTCTCTCTCTCTCTCTCTCGCTCGCTCTCTCTCTCTCTACCCCCCCCCTCCCTCCCTCCGCCCCTCCCATCCTCCCTCTCCCCTCCCTCCCCCCTTCCCCCTCTCTCCCTCTTCCTCCCCCTCCCCCCCTCTCTTTCGCCCATCCCTCTCTCTCTCTCTCTCTCTCTCTCTCTCTCGCTCGCTCGCCCGCCCGCCCGCCCGCTCGCTCGCTCGCTCGCTCGCTCGTTCGCTCCCTCCCTCCATCCCTCCCTCAACTAACTGTAGATTCCGATAAACAAATATGACAAAAAGCACAGGTTCCAGACCCTTCACATACCAACTCGTAAACTTGATTAGCAGACATAATAACACCAAGGCTCCCTCTCTCACAGTAATGAGGCATATCTCTCAATTCACATCAACTATCATCAGCCGGCGCGCTTCCCGCGAACGCGTCGCCTGAGTCAACCAAACAAACGGCGAACCGTGCCGCGGGCGATGTCGCGCTGTTCAATATATTCATCAAAGACGGTCAAGACCTTGGGCATCCTCACTATAAATATATGGCACCCTTAATCGTAGCGACATTGTCGATCAAGCGTGGTCAAACCAATATTAAAAGGCGAACTCCACAGATACGTGCAAGAGCAAGCGGAGAGCGTGGACCCTCAGCCTCTCGTTTTTACATTGTAAAAGGTTTCCGGATTTCTCTCTCGGATCCGGAAAATCCGATAAGATCCGGAAAATCTGAGGCCCCATCTTATCGGCTTTTCCTGATGTTTTCGGATCACGCACAATGATGTTGAATCCTATAGTGTACGGTCACACCATTTCTTGTACCGGTATTAACATTTGAGCTAATCGGACCATTAGTTTCTTAGATATCCATAGTTCCGGAATTTGATCAAATCTGAATCTGGGTTGTTTCGTGTGGAAAACCTCTTGCCCGGCAAGTTCCTACCTTGTCTTAAAATGTGAGCCAAATAGGATCAGTATTTTTTTTAGATATAGCTGCGGACAGACAGACAGACAGACAGACCCGATCTCAATACCCTCTTCCCATTCGGGGGTGAGAGTAATTACCGTTATGTGGTTTCGTGTTGTCTTAAAAATTGGTTTTGTGGTCACAATATGGTGGTTCTTTAAGACAAGAAGGTTGTCTTCTCTTTAAAGAACCGCAGTCTGTTGGCCTAAAATGTACACCGCTCTCTACCATACGGTTGAAAGGAATCTAATCGATAATTCGATTCCAAAGTGCGCAATCGAGCGATCCTCTTGATCCTAGATGCGCATAATCGATAGTCAGATAAACCGACACATATCACGTAAATAAAACCTACAAACTGATATCGTGGTGTATAGATAAATAGGCTAATTGCAATTGGTCAGTGAGTGCGTCAGTTGGTGTAGGGGGAATGGGTGGGGTGGTCACTGAGTGCGTGATATATATATATATATATATATATATATATATATATATATATATATATATATATATATATATATATATACACCTGTGCAAAAGTTAAGCACCAGCAAAAACAATAGAACGTAGAAACATGATGGTACAACTAGGCTGCCATACTTTTTGTCCCCGCGTTAGCTGACATAATTCCAAGTACGAAATGCACATGCATGCATGACTTCACGCCGCTTGATGTCCGTGCGTGGCGGGAAACAGCACACGTGTTCAGTTATGTAAAAGTCCAGTTTGAGGTGTAGAACATTACATACAGATTTAGGCGACAAGATTAGGAATTTTGTGTTCATGACCGTGGTTTATTTGTACAGAGAGAATTAGCTCTTGATTGTGAACCGCTATGGCAAGACGAAGGTTAAGTGATCGTGTGAAATGGCAAATCATAGGCATGCATACCACTGGTATGTCATGCAGAGAGATTGGCAGACAGCTGAACATTAACCATACTGTAATCAGTCGTTTGATTGCAAAACATGGGCAAACTAACGAGGTGAAGGATAGGCCTAGATCTGGAAGACCGAAGAAGACTACTGCCCGTGATGATCGAGCCCTAGTACGCCTTGTTAGGAGATCTCCATTCACCAACAGCAGAGTGCTCAGCCAGCAATGGGAAACGCGCAATAGAGTGTCAATGTCTACCGTCAAAAGGAGACTGTATGCTGCTGGCATGAAAGCTAGGAGACCTGTCAGACGTCCTCTCCTCACTGCACACCACAAAGAGGAGCGTCTGAGGTGGTGCAACGAAAGAAGACACTGGAACATGAGATCCTGGAGACGGGTACACTGGTCCGATGAAAGTCGGTTCCTGCTTCATGCCACAGATGGTCGAACTCGTGTATGGAGGTCCAGACGCACGGCGTACGACCAACGTAACATCATGGAAGAAGTTCCATTTGGTGGAGGTTCCGTTATGATATGGGGGTGCATCTCATTTGATTGTAAGCTGGATCTGTTGACTGTACCTGGAAAACTAAATGGACAAAGATATCAAGATTCCATACTGGATAGAGTTGTGGTCCCTCATTTTGTAAATCATGCACCTGGAACCCACCCTATATTCATGGATGACAACGCCCGACCACATCGTGCTAGAGCTGTGCATGAATACCTCCGTCAGAATGCCATCGAAACCCTACCATGGCCAGCAAGGAGCCCTGACATGAACCCTATTGAGCATATCTGGGACATTCTGGGAAACATGGTGAGAAGGAGGGATCCTCCTGTGCAGAACCTACAGGAATTAACAGACGCACTCCATCTTGAATGGCAACGAATACCACAATGGCGTATCAGTCGGTTGGTGACCAGCATGAGACGTGTGTCCAGGCCGTCATCCAGGCACAAGGTGGATATACCCGGTATTAATAATGACAGTCTCAAACTCGTGCACAGATGTTAAACTTCGTTTTCAGACACCATTAATGACAATCTAGCCACGTGTGTCAACTGTAGGGCAATAGTTGTCAGTTGTGTCAACGTAACCATATTCAGGCCTCGTTTTCAAGTTCAAACAAAAACATACAGTGTTTCCCCACCATCATAATCAGCATTCCTCTAGTTGCATTATTACCTCTTGCACTAAGATGTATGGGTACATACATGTTTATGCTATTGCTTTCTTCATAGCACATGAATATACTCTCGCATGTGCGTAAAAATAGGGTGGTGCTTAACTTTTGCACAGGTGTATATATATATATATATATATATATATATATATATATATATATATATATATATATATATATATATATATATATATATATATATATATATATATATATATATATATATATATATATATATATATATTATATATATATATATATATATATTGATGGAGGAATAAACTGAAAAGCTATTGCCCTAGTTGATGATACTGTTAGGAATCAGCGTGTTGGCATCGCGGTCGCGCGAACAAGGTCATTGACCGCTGATGAGTACCGGTAATGAGGAGGACAGGAGACATTTTTTCCCGAGGATTTCTTGTTAGTTAGGGAAAGATCTTCGCTCTGCTGGTTACCTTTAAAACGTCTGGTTGGATTGAATAATGTATATATTATGCCTCTCTTGGGACGCAAGATAGTCGCATCATAAACGCGATAAAGCGATCAATCAGAAAGAAATGAATTGAAATATTTACATGTATATTGTCAAATATACTCTGAGAGAGCTTGTGTATTTTGAGCTAAAGTGCGGCTCTTGAATACAGGTGGTCAAAATGGAACCACTATCTTTTGGTACAAAAATAATATAAACTATATAAGCCATGTATCATGTACCTTGTATTAGGCCTAAGAGGTAAATATTCTATTGCGGCTAATTATACCAATTATAGACTGATCCATTTCTAGCTATGCCACGCCCATTTCTAGCCAAGCTCCGCCCACGTTTAGGCGTGTTGGACTCGATTCTAGGCCTAATATGAATCCTGATTTCCCTATCCCACCCGCCACCCCGCGATTTTCAGGATAACTATACAGGTAAGCTGTTGAATATTTTATGCTAATTTGACTGGGAGATGTTGCTGCCTACTGCAGCAACAACTCCCAGTAAGATTAGTTTCAAACTAGTCAACAGAATTATTAATCTGTAAATTCATCAGAGACATACAATTCGTACACCTTTGTGACGCACTTTTCTATTTCCGTGACGGAGCTACGTCCTTTTGATTGCACGTCAGCTAACTAGTGACGTAATGGACCTTTCCGGTTTTAGCTATGCCCCGCCCATCTCTAGCCAAGCTCCACCCACACCTCGCTCGTGTTGGGATCGTTCGATCTCTGAGCACCCTGACTATCAATTTCCAAAAAAACTACACAGGTAATCTGTTGAATATTTTGAAACTAATTTGACTGGGTGCTGTTGCTGCCTAGGGAAGAAGTAGCGCCCAGTCAAATTAGTTTCAAAATATTCAACAGCATGTTTATTAAATAGCAAAGAATTACAAGGATATACAATTCATACAACGTGTCGGACCATTTGAGATTTGGTGACGGTCTATATGGAACCCTTTGTGGCGTAATAATTATGACGTCATCATACACGCGCTGGGCTGATTATGACGTCATACGAGGTCTGATGATAAATGGATACTCTGGAAAGCTGAATTGATTACGACGTAAGATACTTGAATGGTAGATGGTATCCCTCCATTGTATGTGCCTCATAATGTGGTCGCTTGAGACAGGTTGAACGATAAATTTAACAGAATTCTTTTTACCTTGAGAACTTGTAATTGCCTTTGATAACCACCATTCCGGGACATCAAAACGAAAACTTAGCGGACATTAATCTCAGATCGGTGACCCAATTACAGAGCACATACGCATGGCTTTGAAACATCCTTTAAGACGTTTCTAACTATATGAATTGTCCGTTGTTACTCGATCAATATCGTAGCGCATCACCAGTGGAGCGGTCTATATATTTAGTACAAAGTAGTGCTTATTTGTTCCAGTCTAATGAAAATCTGATATTTTCAATGTCGCTTGAAATAAATAGTCTGTCTTCAATCAATCTAGAGATCAATTATTTCCTAGCATTACTAATTTATGACCTTCTGTCTGTATGTTTGTCTGCCTGACCCAATCCATCCATCCATTCTTCCATCCACCCACCAAGCCACGCACCTACCCACTCATCCATCCACGCATCCCACTACATGATACGCAACAACACACTCCCCAACCCATCCTACCCACCACGCCACACTCACACAAAACCGACCCACCCACCACAGCCACACAAAACCGACCCAACCACCACACCCATACAAAACCCACCACCCACCCACACACCCCACCCATACACCCACACAATACTCACACACCACCCCAACACAAAACCCACACCCACCCACACACACCACATACACACACCCATCCACCCACCCACCATCCATCCATCTATATATCGCTATATACATCACATATTACACGTATTTGTTTTGTTTCTTTTTAGTTTCGCTGTCATGGCCGTGGTGAGTTGCTGGTGTCTCTCTGCTTCCAGCCCGCCGCTAACAGGTTGACAGTGGTCGTTCTCAAAGCAAGAAACCTACCAAAGATGGATATCACAGGACTCTCAGGTTAGCCAACTGTTTAAATCCTAACGGCCAAAACACAAAGGTTCTTCACGATTTAAAAATATGCTGTTGAATATTTTGAAACAAATTTAACAGGAAACTGTTGCTGAAACTGTATGTTAATGTCTATGTATTTAATAAACATGTTGTTGAATATTTTGAAACTAATTTGACTGGGTACGCTTGCTGCGATAGGCAGCAACATCACCCAGTCAAAGTAGTTTCAAAATGTTCAACAGCTTACCTGTATAGTTTTCTTGAAATAGAGATTCAGAGAGTGTTTGGATCGATCGATCACAACATAAGCAAAGACTGGGTGACACTTAGCTAGAGATTCGCGGGGCAAAGCTAAAACTGGCTTCCTCCATTGCCACTGAAGCAGACATTAGCGGGAAATATTGCACAATATTATGTGAATTGAAGGATTGGGGGCGAATTGACAAAATAATACGAAAGTTCAATCAACATTGCAAGCAAATTTACAAGGGAATTATAGGCACAATCTGGAAGCAAAGAAAAGATGTTCTTTTCCTCAGAAACCACGGCATGTCCTCTCATAACAGTCAATGCCTCTAACTTTCAATTTCCCTAGCGAGGACAGGCAATGAGCCCTGTCCTATGGTATACCGCTCCTAGATCCTTCCGTAGCCCTTTCATGATGAAGTCAGCCAAAATCGGCCTCTGCTGTGGTCTTGCAGAATGCCCATTTGCAGGCCAAGAGCAGACTATGTTTGAAAGTTTACCGCTGGAATGACTGGCTCTGTAACCGAGCCAGCCATTCCAGTGGCAACGTCTAAACATAGTCTTATCTTGGCCTGCAAATGGACACTCAATACGGTAATATTTAGGTTTTCTTGACAAAATTTAGTCATTAAAGGGTTAAATAGTGTGTCCTTTTGGGAGGAAACTGTCGCCGCCCCTCAGATTTAATGCTCGTGCCACTGAGCAGAATGTCAGAGTATCATGTTATCTTAGTTAAAAGGATGCTAATCTCATCTCAAATGTTGTTGTAGTGATAGATCATTGTAAAGTAAATAATGGCTGCCTTCTTAGATGGAAGAAATATATCGACATTTAGCTATTAGATCCTGAATAACTTTCTGTATCCCTTTAATGGTCAAGCTGGCCAAAACTGACCTCTGCAGTGGTCTTGAGAATGTCTATTTGCAGACCAACAGAAAACTATTATTTTTAATTTTACCACTGGAATGACTGGGTCGATAACAGAGTCACTCATTCCAGTGATAAAACATTAAAAAATAGTCTTCTCTTGTCCCGCAAATTGACATTCACTGAGCAAATCCTTTGATTTTCTTGACTAAATTTGACCAGTAAAAAGGTTAACGGTATGATAAAAAGCTTAAAATAGAGTGGCATGTTATATCGGGTGAATAGCTATTATAGGATGATATAGATCCTTTAACCATGTGTTAGTTCTGTTCTTGCAGCACCAGCGATAGCATGATTCAAAGATTGGTTATACCTCGCAAGGATTGTTTTTTTCCTTTTTTGGCAAAGATTCGCATTTGTGTCGGTAACATTTGATAGCTATCTGGTCGGATACAGGGATATATTAGCAATTTGCTATGTATCAGTCTATAACATATCACATTGCGTGTGCAGCACAGCTCATGAATAAGCTAAAATGTTTCCCAAACAATCACAGGAACATGTTAGTTAGTACAATTTTGAACACGATTTAAGAAATTTTCTATTAACCCTTTAACCCTCGAATTTGTTTAAGAAAATAAAAAGTTTCTCATGGAAAATGTCCCTTTGTAGATCAAGAGAAGGGTAATTTTACAAATTTATCACTGGAATGACTGGCTTGGTTATCGAGAGTCATTCCAGAGGAAAATTTTCAAAAATGTTCTTCTCTTGCTCTGCAAATGGATATTTCTCAAGACCACTGCAGAAGCCATTTTTGGCTAATATGAGTGTTGAAGGGTTAAATATCTTGGACTTAATTTGATTGGGAGCCACAGCTGCCTCACGCTTCCAATTAAAGTATTTCTAAAACATTCAACAGTACGTTTTATTTTGTTTTGGAAATTTTCTTTATTTCTGAGCATTACCGTAAGATAAAAGTAGAGAAGATAATATATTTAAGACAATCTTTTACAGATCCGTATGTGAAGATTTACCTTTTGTACAATGGACAGCGAATTGCCAAGAAGAAGACCCACGTGAAGAAGCGCACCCTCAATCCAGTGTTCAACGAGTCGTTCTTGTTCGATGTCCCTTATAACGAGGGATTGGCGAACATAAGCCTCGAATTCCTCCTGCTGGACTGGGACAGGTAGGTTAAAGCTCCCGTGTTCCATTAAATATAGACCCTTTTGCACGAGATATGAGATGCCTGCTGATTTCCGTTGAATTTACCCAGAATGCTATGCTACCCAGCACGCAACGCTACCTAGCATGCAATTTTCTGATTCCATAATCGTTGTAACTATTGGACGCCATATTCGTTTAGTCTATTGTCTGTATAAGGCAGGGTTTTCTCAAACAAAACCAACCTGCCCGCACCTGCAAATAGTCATTTGTCCTCCAGCTCTGGAAGCGTAAGCATGCACGTAGGGCGTACTATTCACAGCAGTACATTCGACGGCCTGCATTACAATACTGTCCAGAGCAACTCAGAAGAAAATTAGAGAAAGCTTTTATATATATTTTGACAATAATTTGCGTGAAAGTTATTGCTATCAATGACAGCAAAAACATTCAGTAATATTACTGTCAAAATAATTATTAGGTAATACGATTACTACCTGGTACAGATTTGATTCTAATTGGAATGAAAATTGTTGCTACAACAACTTTCAGTCGAAAATATTCTAAAACAATCAACATAATTTTAGTCAACTCTGGCTGTGGATCTGAATAGAAATCTGACTAAGTGTTGAGGTCAAAGGCATCAACATTGTCGAATTATTATCCACACACGTGCAATCGCTATATTACTATTTACGTAAAGTTAGCGTAGACCTATATACGCGTGCTCGCCAAGAATGAAAGCTTAGCAAACTGCGTGTATGTTTCGTTGACAGATTTGAGCATTTGTTTGAAATGCATTGATCGAACAGAAACGTACACCCAGTAGCTAGGCCAAATATTTCCTTCACGCACACAAAGCATATTTTGGCCATATACTCACTCTACTTATATAATAATACTGAGCGCCGTGTGATTCTATGGACAACAGTTTGATAACTCGTTGGTGCCTTAGTCAACAACAACTTACAGTCAAACTGCTCTGCAAATCCGTAGAAAGTGTTGACTGAAATTTATGATTATTTTAGAATACATAGACTGAAAGCTGTTGCAGCAACACTTTAATAAAATTTGTATCAAATATATGGCAGGTAGTAATTGCACTACACACTAATTATTTTGACAACAATTTGACTGAATGTTGGTGCTGTCATAGCAACAACTTTCACGCAAATTACTGTCAATGTATATACAAGCTTTCTCCTATTTTCTGGACATTGACACACTTTCTCTGAACAGTATCGAAACACAGACTGTCGAATGTACTGCCGTGAATACGTCCTACGTGCCTGCTTACGCTTCCAGAGCTGGAGGACAAATGACTATTTGCAAGTGCAAGCAGGTTGGTTTTGTTTGAGAAATCCTGGCTTGTGCAGACAATAGACTAAACGAATATGGCGTCCAATAGTTACAACGATTATGGAGTCAGGGCATTGCATGCTGGGTAGCATTGCACGACGGGTAGCATTGCATGCTGGGTAAATTGAACAAGCATCTCATATCGTGCAAAAGTGTCCATATTTAATGGAACATGAGAGCTTTAAGCAACTATGAAATGTAATTGACCTTTCCAGTTTTAGCTATGCCCCGCCCAGCTCTAGCTAAACTCCACCCACACCTCACTCATGTTGGGATCGATTGATCCCTGAACTCCCTGACTATCAATTTGCAGAAAACTAAACAGGTAAACTGTTGAATATTTTGAAACTAATTTGACAGCGTGCTGTTGGCAACAACAGCACCCAGTCAAATTAGTTTCAAAATATATTCAATAACATGTTTACTAAATAGTAAAGACATACTATTCGTACAATGTATCAGACTATTAAAGTTTAAGAGGACTAACTCGAGTCATTCATGCCATAATTGATTATGACATCATCCTACATGTCATGTAGTTGATTATGACATCATACGATGGGTGGATAAACTGGAAAGGTCCATCCACGAGTAGTATATGGGACAAATTTTTTTAAAGTGGCTTTTTCAATGATAGAAATGACATAAATCACTTTTAACAGAATTATATGTTTATTATTCGAAATGATTGTGTCAATGTATGTAGTTGTATATGGTAAATATTTCCCAGCTTAATCTAGTGTAGGAAAAAAGAAATTTAGTAACATTTGACATGGTACAACAGCGAAATGTCAATACTGTTACATGCATAATGCTCAAATGTCTCAGCAATTACTGAAATACATAAACAAATTTTTTTATGGCAAATTAAAGTAATATGTATTGTTTTTCAGAAAATATAACAAACATCCCAACTTATTTATGATTCTACTTATAGTTCCATTGTCATGCTACAGATATTATTACTATTTTCTATTAGTATGTTTTATGGTTTCCCTGACATCGTTAAAAGTAACAACTTCATTCTAAATCACACTTTTACATAAGCCCAGTTTGTATAAAAATTCAGAAAACCCAAAAATAGTATATCGAATTTGAAAATATGTCGAGATATGTCAAGATCTTTTGATTAGTTACAGTATTGACAAATAGTAACAGCATTGACGTGCTGTACAAAAATATAGAATATTCAACATCTAAAGCATAATATGTCCTTGTTTGTTCAGATATCAGATTTTCTGATTAATGGCAAACGTTGGTGCATTCAGAAAACATAAAAATATACTCTCTGTCGGAATATGTACTTCACTATTGCAAATATTATTATTATTAGTAACAGTATTGACATACATGTACTAATAATGAACAAGAACAAAAATTCTTCATTAACATCTGAAGCATAATATGTAACAGAACTAAACTGACCTTAAAATGGGACTCCAGGCAAATAGTAAACATTTTACGTGTATATGGGACCTTAAGAAAGTAAAAAAATATAGATAAATTTGCACTACCATGGTTCGGCTATTCATAGTTGTCTCATGCCTAAAACAGCAAAGTAGTGGTTCCAATGTGGCATGACGACAACTACTGTATGATATAAGCTGAAATTGTGTCATTTGCCCATTGTCCCACTTTAAACTATGTCAAATACAATATTATGATTAGCACGTAAACTCACTCAATATACACTTCATAGTATCTACTTCCCTTCTTCGGTGTGGGTTTCTTAATAAGTTTTATGATATCCTCTTTTGTATACCAACATTTGTCACGGTTCTTTTTGGGCCAATCATACAAACCCTTTGATTTTGTCTTAGCCATACACTCAATGTAAAAATCATTTCCGTCGATATCTTCAATATATCCGGGATATACAGTTTCATCATATATTACAAGCACATACCCATTAGCAGCATCTTTACCTTGACACACCCCTTCACTACCCTGTTCAGCAATATCCCCCCTCTGTTCGGTCACCATGGCTTCACTACCTTCTGCACTGCCTATCCCAGATTCCTCCACCACATGTAGGTTACCCAAACCACCCACCACTGTCGCCACATCCTCTCCACCCACCTCTGTCACCACACCGACTCCACCAGCTTCCTCTCCACTCAGCACATCACCCTCCAATTTCCCTATCAACATATCAACAACACTCTCCACTTCCGCAGTCACCACATCCACTCCACCATCCACAACTTCAATCACCACATCCACTCCACCATCCACCTTCTCCATTACCACATCCATTCCACCATCCACATCTTCAATCACCACATCCACTCCACCATCCACATCCCCAGTCACCACATCCACTCCAACATCCACATCCCCAGTCACCACATCCACTCCACCTTCCACAACTTCAATCACCACATCCACTCCATCATCCACATCCCCGGTCACCACATCCACTCCATTCACATCCCCAGTCACCACATCCACTCCATCATCCACATCCCCAGTCACCACATCCACTCCAACATCCACATCCCCAGTCACCACATCCACTCCACCATCCACCTTCTCCATTACCACATCCATTCCACCATCCACATCTTCAATCACCACATCCACTCCAACATCCACATCCCCAGTCACCACATCCACTCCACCATCCACCTTCTCCATTACCACATCCATTCCACCATCCACATCTTCAATCACCACATCCATTCCACCATCCACATCCCCAGTCACCACATCCACTCCAACATCCACATCCCCAGTCACCACATCCACTCCACCTTCCACAACTTCAATCACCACATCCACTCCATCATCCACATCCCCGGTCACCACATCCACTCCATTCACGTCCCCAGTCACCACATCCACTCCACCATCCACATCCCCAGTCACCACGTCCACTCCATCACCCGCATCTCCATCACCACCTCTATCAAGTCTAGCCACCTTACCCTTAGCAACTTTGCCATGTATACTTCCTCCGCAACGTTTCTTTCCCTTTACATGCCTCTCTTTTCCAACTTTGTCTCCCTTGCCCTTGTTTCCCATTACACCACTCTCCTGTCCACGATCCCCCAGTACTGTATGTATAAGTCTATCCACATCTGGTACCGGGAAAACAAAGGTACGCATAGCATGGTCAGTACATGTATTCTGTGTACACGTACAACTAACATCTCTGTAGTTAATGATACCTGGACTATTTGACCGAATTTGATGTATGGACATAGTGCCCGGGACAGTTTTTGGTTTGGCATTTTTCAGTTTGTTGTCTATCGTTTTTATTTCACTATCCGTTACTTTGTACAAATACACAGACGTTTCAGCTAGATTTAATTGTTCGATCAAGTCATTAGCATTCATGATGTCGGCTTTATTTACACTAACGCGTCGATTGGCGGCCCTTTTTACCGCGCCCCCTACGCCGTCGGGTATGCCTTTACCGTGCCCACTTTCATGGTAGTTCCAGGTTACGTTTACAAAACCTTCCTTAAAAATCAAAGTTGAGAGTAGGTAAAAGTTCCCTTTTTGTCTATATTGTGAACACGGCCCGTCGCTAAAAAATATAAGAGAGTCGACTTCGGGATGGCGATTATGAATTTGTTTGAGGATAGGAGTTAGATACGCCCAAATGGATGCGGGATCGTGTTGTAAACTGTCCGATACCCCACAGAACGTTATGGGTTTGCCACCTTTCACGGCATAAAAGCCTGTATGGAGAGAAATTTGTGGTAGTGATGCTCCAAAGTGCATTTGTTGCACTTGAACTCTCATTTTAGCTTCAAAATTCTCGGCGAAATCTACGTGAATTAGGCACTCGTTAGCTTTCAAATTCTCTCTCAAGTATTTATAATGTTCGATTTGATTGTTAATGTTGTAATAGTGTCGCCTGAATTCCCATATATCATTGTGAAATTTGTCGACAAGCGAGTGTATAGTACCTCGTTCATTTTCTTTCACAGTTAGTGTTATATCTTTCATTTGTCCATTTTTTAGTTTTCTCGTTTCTTTGCAGGTCTTCCATTGTAACCAGGAACAAATTTTCCCATCATCTGGTGTAATGAGCATTTGGACTTTCTTGTTGGTGCATGTGTTACAATCTCCATACATACACCGTTGCATTGTTATTGAACACACAGTGTGAGACACTAAGTCACTTAACTTTTTGGTTTCTACAAGGCCATTTGAGTGCATAGCATTAGCTAAGAACTTCATGTTTTCACATTTTCGACACAAGCACGTTTCACGCTCAGCGTCATTTGGTGGTTTAATCCAGAATGGCTTCAGTTTCGTGAATGTTGACAAACTCAATTTTAGACCAGTTTCCGCTTTACATTTTTTGTGAAGATTTTTGACAGTGTCACCTAACAAACGTTTCTGTTTCTTGAGTTTATTTTTTGTCACCGTTCGCTTGCCCGTCGTCATCGTCGAAACATCGTCGCGTTCAAAGAATCTACGAACTGTCTTTTCAAGACACAGTTTTTGTTTAATTTTTCGTTTCTTCTTTTCACTATCCTTCGCTTTGACACGAGTTCTAATATCTGTAACTGTTTGGGCGTATGTTTTTAGTTTGTACTTTCGGATGATATCCCTTGCGAGTATTTGTTTTACCGACTTCTTTTCTCCCGTTTTGAGTGATTCTTTCATTTGTTCTATCAGTACATTGTGAAAGAGCAACGATTTCTTAACTTCATAACGCCTTGACACATTTTTTATGATATTCATTGTTTTGGACCGTGGTGTTAGTGGTTCAACATTCTTCTTGTCATTCAGTCTATAAATTTTCTGCTGATATTTCTTTACTTTAGACTTTAATTTGGCGTTTTCTGTTAGTAGTTGTTTATTGTCATAATAACATTTCGCAATTTTTCTATTTCGCTTTCTGTTCGAGTGTTCTGCTTGTCGCGATGTCGATGGCGCTTGTTCTGGTGGTTGATTTTGTGACGGTAAAATTGGCGGCGTATCTGGAGGAATTGTGTTCTTTTTTCGTTCTCTAGAAGTTGCTTTCATTTTTTTCCAGTATTTTCGTTTTCTTCGTTTCTCTCTTGCGCTTAATTCATTGATCAGTTTTGTCTTTCCGACGGATTTATTTTCATCATTTCGTCGTTTTTCTTTTGTGAGATATCCTGCCCTTCGAAGTGGATCTGCATCCCTTTTCGCCCTATATCGCTGTTGTTTTTGTGCATTGGTGAGAGCCATGGTAACCTGAAACGATACAAATAAAAAAGATTTACACCTGTATTTCATCCAGAAATCATTTTCAGCAGTTGTTTATTATCCTGTTCATAACAAGAATTCCGCGGAATTAAATGTCTCGCCTGTCGCATCTTTGTCACAGTGACCTTGACCTTTGACCTTGTGACCTCATTGTCGTCATGATGGTTCCTAACTATATAGGCAACAAGTATACCAAGTTTAGTTGCAATAGGCTTAACCAATCCTGAGATATAAGCTGATTAGTTTTGCTAAACGCAAAAAACTTAACAATTGTTGACGCTGTCGTCATCGTCGTCGTCGTCGTCGCCGTAGTCGTAGGAAAAGTGATACCTATGTCTCGCTTTTTCTGCTTCGCAGGCGAGACAATAAACCGGACACCATATATTTTCCATTATAATGTCAAAAGTGAATTACTAAAACATACAATAATGTGGAGCTGTTTGAAACAGATCTCTAATTTTTATACATAGTAGCGAATTAAATTATCTTTCCATCATGTTCAAGTTTAATCAATCTCCCCCCCCCCCCCCCCCGATTTAAAATAACACACACTGTAAATAAACACACTTGATTTAGTACTTTTGACAATGTTATAATGGAAAATATCTAAAGTTAAGGTCAATACTGTTACAATGTACAAATGTAGTGCTACTTGGCTATCCCCAATATTACTATCAAGATAATACTGTTTGTATGTGTACTCTGTACCCTTTTCTTTACAATATTAGCTAGAAAAAACAAATATTTTGCGATAGTTGAGTACATCATAGGCTACAACTATAATGTTCAATACTGTTACTAATAAGGTCAATACTGTAACCACCACGTGAAATTGTATATTATATATACAATCTATGAGTTAGCGATCCCTGATAACGCAGATTACCGGGCCAGTACTGGTCCAATATCGGGCCGATACAGTCAGTATCGGCACGGTATTGGGCCAGTACTGGCCCGGTAATCTGCGTTATCAGGGAAGCATGTTACTGATTATACGCAATTACGCATTATCATATCGACACATATTTTGGGCACGTATGCGGTGGCTAATGCACCACGTGCACGTATATGCAGCATTTTAATTTATTTGCGATACTAAATAAAAATAATAATGTTCATAGGTATTAGTATTATTTGTTATTCGATAAGATTGAACAATAATCCCTTGACACATGCCTCAAAGGCACTGAACTGAGTGCCTTCACCACTTTAAACATACAGCATTTACTGAAGCGTGTTCAAAGGGTAGTAAGCACAACCCCTAATCATCCCCAATCCTACCAATTTATCCAAGCTCATTTATCCCATTATCCCTCTTCCTTTGCCTTAAACTTAACACAACTCAAGTTTGGAGTGTCAACAGTCCAAGTAATCCTATTATACTTAGTGAATGACTATTTTGGTCAATGCTGTTACTACTGGGTCAATACTGTTGTGTTTTTACCAGTAACAGTATTGACGGTAACGGTGTGGACATATTTACAGTAAGCAGGTTCATATGCGTGATTGACAGTTGACAAATATTGTTTTTTTAATTGTTTTTTGTCTGTACACCATTTCACATGTTTTGACACAATTACAATTTCAGAAAAGTTATGTCAAGTTAGCAGAATAATGGTAACAGATTTGACCAAAATAAAAATTAGACTATCAATCCTACTTACTCAGGTATTTCGTTTTCAGTCAGAAAAGCACTCTACAAAATTATCTTTACTTTTTTTGGCACAACTAGGAAGTGGTGAAGAAATCACATACAGAGTAGTTTCCCTTGAACATGGTGCGTCTAGGTACCTTCTTATACTATACTGGTTACAGTATTGACAAAATATTGTACTACAACACCAAAATATAATATACAACTACAAACACATTGTGATTTTGATAAGTAGGTTTTAGTTTATACTAGGATAGAATTATTTACAAATATGATGCATAAATGTCCAATAAAAGATAACATAATGTATATAGATTGCTCTTGAACATGAAAAATAAATTTACTACTGGTAACAGGTTTGACATTTTGCATATACTTCCCCTGATATTTTTTTATTTTGGAACCCAATCCTAATATTTTAGTAAGGGTATATCGTACTTAGGTACACTATATAAAAATAAAAATAAATAATAATACAATATTACAAACAAGCTGTAATAAATGCCAGAACGCAAAAAATCCACTTAAAAAAAATTGGTCTCATATACTGAAACAAAATGTCTCTCGTGACGTCATAGATTGCCAGACCAATATTTCATCCATTAGCTTACTGTTCAAGCCACCTCATTTTGTTAATAAGCCATGCATAGATTCCACAATAGCAATAAGATGGCTCGCATGGCACAATATCAGGTTAATCAGAACTAACAGGTGTGACAGCTGATGACCCATCACCCGCATTGATGACCGCATTGATGACCATATCAATGACCACATTCTGACATGTTAAACATATATTGACATTGTTTATATTACGCTCAGTATTGAGAATCATCACTGTTGAATTGAGCAGTAGAATGTCATTAGATGCTCTACTAGTAGGTGGTATCAAATTGTGTTCTTGGACTCTCCCAAACCATATACCAACAAACATAGGTTGCCTCTCCAATAGCGGGTATGTTGGGGATGGTCAATTAATGATTTCATTGAACCATCTATGATCTCATCAACGTTTATTGCTGTTTTGGATTTTTATGAAAACATGACAAAAAGACCATATGAGAAACATCATCTACAATGCTAGAACTATTTTGTTGAATATTTTGAAGCTAATTTGGGCGGAAGCTGATCTTGCTCTATGGCCAGCTTCGTGTCAAATTAGTCTCAAAAGATTCCACAGCTTATTTGTACAGTTGCATTTGAAATTCTGAGAATTCAGGGTTTAAAGGGCCATTGACACATCCTCTATTATCCCTTTAATCAGACAAAGCAAACGACAGATTGGATACTTAAAAATTCTATCTAATGAACTAAAGATTTGTGTCCCGATATTATCAGATTCCTGGATATGATTTTTCATTTCGTTTTTAGCTCTTTTATGATAAAGCCGGCCAAAACCGGCCCCTACAGTCATCTCGAGGAATGTCCATTTGCAAGGCAAGTGAAGACAACTTTTTGAAAATTTACAACTGGAATGACTGGCTCGGTAACAGAGCAAGCCATTCCAGTGGTCAATTTTCAAAAATAGTCTTTTCGTGGCCTGCAAATAGACATTCAATAAGCCAATATTTTGATTTTTTGACAAAATTTAGTCATTAGAGGGTTAAAGAGTTTCTATTGTTAGATTCTAACAATTATTACATCCCTAAAACTTTTTTTTTGGGGGGGGGGATTTCTTTGATATAAATTCTAAAACAGGGGCATCAACATATTCTCAACGAAGGTTAATAAGATCATAGATGGTTCACTGAAGGCATTTACTTTGATCACAATTCTTCCTGGCTGTCAATCAAATTTTGTCATTCATGGCATAAGCTTGATTTGTGATTTCAAGGACACTCTTTCTTTCAGGCTTACAGCTAGGAGTGGCTGTATTTGAGGGAACGATTAACAATAGTTCCATGCACTAGAATAATATCTAAGCAAAGATTTAATACTAAGCTCTGATAAAATGAACCATCAGAATTTGAGAAAATTATGTTCTTGACGCTTTTAGGTTTGTGAATTATTGGTTATCATTATGGCATCGGTATATCATACAGTCTTAGAATATAAACAACCAAATCACTACTTGGGAGTCCTTGTTGGCCATTTAACATAGACGTAGCTGTATCATTATCATCACCATCCCAACCACCACAACCAACATATCCCACCCTCACCCCACCCCATACTAGTCATTGCCGTTATTATTATTATTATTATTATTATTATTATTATTATTATTATTATTATTATTATTATTATTAACAGAGTGACAAAGAATGAAGTAATTGGACGTCTGGAGATCGGAGGTAAAGGCGTGGCCCCCGGATGTCAAACTGCCCACCATTGGAATGAGGTCATGAACTGCCCCCGAAAACAGATTGCAGAATGGCACAGACTAAGCGAGTAAATGGCTAAATCGGTTAATTTGGATATATATTTATGACAGTAATGGTGGGTGGGTGGGTTGAATGGTATTGAAGATTGCAGTTATATAATGTTACAGTATACTGCATGAACCAACTTGGCAGAAATAACGAAACTACGAATCTAAACAACGTCACTTAAATATCTGCTGGCGTAGATTAAATTCTTAAATTATTCATTTTTTGGAAAAGTTATTCTATGTTAAATACATTGCTTTCTTTCTGGCCCTGGAAATGTAACAGCTTTAGTATTTTTAAGGGCGTGGCCCCTGGATCTCTATCATATTCATCAGCTGATGCCTGGTTTCCACACCCCAAGAAAATGTAGCATTTTAAGGCATGAAGAAGCCATTTCATGTTCTATTAGATGCAAAAAGGAATATTTACTTTGCATTAAAATTCTGTTTAATTTAACCTGTGGACCCTAAACTATCTGTCAGAATCTCAATATCTCATTAATCATACAAGTAAGCTGTTGAAAATTTTGAAACTAATTTGCCTGGAAGCTATTGCTGCCTGAGGCAGCAAAAGTTTACAGACAAATTAGTTTCAAAATATTCAACAGAATATTTCTTGCACTTTTAAGAATTGTTCTATTTGGTCTGTCTGATTGAAACTAAAAAAATTATCAACTGCTATCGAACATTCTTAGAGAAATTTTAAAAATGGGTGGGCCAGATTCTGCGAGCCATGCACACAAATCTACACCTGGAGCTAAACATAGCGGCTAAGCGAATGACAATTTTGTTTACAATACAATAAGGTTATTCTAATTTTAAACTGCATACACACGATCAACGCTTCTAGGCTGTTGGTGAATGACAGAATTGTCACAGTTTATGAGTATGCTACATATTTTCAGGGTATTGCTGTTAAACCAAAGTGGGCTGATTAATTTTTCAATTAGGTTTCTAGTGGATAGCGTAAGGCCTTTGTTCAGTTTATTTGGGGGCAAATTCTACTTAAGTGGGAGGTTGCTATGGGAGATTGTCTGTAAAATGATAAATGATTTGTAAAGCACAAGAAGAGTAGTAATAGTGGTTCTGTAACAGAGCACGTGGTATCCTCGGGACATATATGGGACCACAATATGTATGTCACGTGATGTATCTTGTGAATTCACAACTGATCCCAACGTAACGGCTTCAATAACCACCTATACTCACATATCTACTTAGAGATAGAGAGCCCCCATTAACCCTTTGATGACTAAATTTGGTCAAGAAAATTAAAACAAAGATATTTCCTAATTGAATGTTTATTCGCAGGCAAAGAGAAGACTATTTTAGAAATTTTACAACTGGAATGACTAGCTCGATTATCAAGCCAGTCATTCCCGTTAAAAAATTTCAAAAATAGTCATCTCTTGGCCTGCAAATGGACATTCATCAATACCACTTTAGAGGCAGGTTTTGTCTGGCTTCGTCATGAAAGTGTTAAGAAAGAAAAAGAAAGATTATGGGGTTCATGAATATATCATGGAATATAGTCAGGATGTATTCCCTGTGTAATCATCACCATCATCATTATACCTACATTATATCGAACTATGTCTCGTATATATTATTGATTACAACAACAACAATAATAATAATCATTATTATTATAATAAAGGTAATTATATACAACGTGTGTAATTGTAATATATTTATCCATATAATTATCACTATACATCGATTAGATATAACCCTATTGGATAACAGAATATTTATATATGTTAATTCCATGCTGAATCAGATATAACCCTATTGGATAACAGAATATTTATATATGTTAATTCCATGCTGAATCAATATCCGGGCTTTGATGGAACTCTTCAGGCTGTTAGCCTTGTTCCTTTGATCTTATCTTCTTTCTAGCATATTTCTCGTAAATTATATTGTGGCAAAAATCGGCCAATAACATTATCTAAGTCCTCTTGGCAGAAAAGAATGGAAGCTGAAATAAACTTCGTATAATGCTATCCCACTTCTAGAATTGATCATAGGTTAACCTCATGCATTCCATATTACCATATCCTTTCCTAGGAAGAGAGTTGCATCTAGTCATGTGACGATTTCAGATACATTGGGGACGTGAGACAGGCTGACAGGCATGATGTTGTCCAATTGTATTATATGGAGGGCTTATGATGGGCCATGGCGGTAATGCAGGTTGGGGGTACAATGTAATTGGCTTATTAAGGGGATTGGAGGTAATATGCTGCCGGGTCTTATGTGATTTCTATAAATATGGGAAGGTGAGTTAAAAATAACATGTATCTAATCTATGTTAATTTTTGTTATTATATATAATTATGTGAACATATAAATTTATATTCACTATATAAAATTGTTATATGTATAATAATGTGTAAAAAAGATAAAGCATACACATACTTATTTTAGAACAGTGATAGATAGATGATCATTAATTTATATGTTATATCGTTTCTTTAACTATCTCGCTGCTGCGAGCCACCTGACAATAATTTCAAACGGCTAATAACTCCGAACAGGCTGAATATTTTGAAAATAGTTTGACAGAAAGTTCTTGGTGGCATGGCCACCAGCAACTTTCAGTCAAATTGTTTTAAAAACATTCATCAGGTCCAGAGTTAAACCCCATGGGAAATGTAGTCTGCAGAAAATCAGCTGGCAGACAGTTAATATTCATCAATATGCTATATTGTACTTTACTAGATCATACATTTATCCCATGTTTATTTAAGTCAACCACGCTCATTATTCATCGTGATTTTCCCTATCCACATGTCACCGGTGAACTTAATATCTATGACTTATCTCTGACATTTCCCACCGATTGGATACTAATCTGTCTCCCACTGAATATATTGGTATAATCATATTTCACTCAGAGTAATCAAGTATTTGTAAATTCATGACAAAACGTAATGTGAATTTAATATTTAAAACTTTAGCTCCTCATTAGATATTCCAGACACTTGCACATACACATGCATATGTATGCAATCAAATATGCATGCACGCACACAAGTGAATGGGCCTTCCATTGATTATCTGACCTCTGTTTAAAAAAAGTAACAATTAAATTCCCCATTGAAATAGGCTCATGAACTAAGATTTACAATGCTACTGCCTAAATAAAATGTCAATTTACAAGTTGGAAGAAAATATCTTTGAAAAAAACCCCTGAGAATTACTGTGATTGGTTTATTACACCACCAGCCTAATTAAAGATACACGTTCACAAGCACTCATCTTTCGTCTTGTGAATTGTGTCTGGTTGGTGACCTCACCTACCTTCTGATGATTTCCATACCTTGTCAGGAGTTACATACCTTGTGAGGCATTAACTCCTTTAATTAGGAGCCACCTTCTTTGTAAGGAGTTACCTATTATGTATTAGTTACCTTAGAGGAATTATCTAATCTACTTTTGGAAGTTACATCTTCGTTAGGAGCTATTACTATTTTAAGTAAATGCATGACATTTAAGCAGTTACCTACCTTGCGACAAGTTACCTATCCTGTTCACTTTGATTGAAATGTGTTTATACCTATATTGTAATGTATGACTTTCTACTGTAACCATGGCAACAGCTGCGTGAATGTAGACGCATGTGCAGAGTAGCATGTAAAATGTAGGTACCAACATGTTCCTATTTGAGATAAGATCTTATCATAATTGATGCATCAATTAGTTTTACTTAATTTCGTTGACCAATGAAACTGTGGCAAAACTATTTCTCAGAGATACATCACAAGAATGTATGCTGATCATGGTATTATTTAACTGGTAAAATAAGCATAAGTATATTTTTATTTTGGACTAATCTTAATAATATTTTATTCAAATAAAATAATAGAACATGAAAACAAGAAATAAAACAAATAAGTCTTCTTTATACACATATTTCAGTCATATAGGTTATGAGATAAGGATTGGTTAAATAATGCATTAGTAGGACTTGCGATTAAAACCAAATCATGGTACATATATATATATATATATATATATATATATATATATATATATATATATATATATATATATATATATATATATATATATATATATATGCATTCACGTTTATATTAAATTCAGGATATTGACTCAAAATTTAAATACTTACCTTTGTAGATGCTACATGGAATGAGCACCTTATCTGCTGTTCCTGACTGCTGTACATATATGATAAAAAGCTCAGATGTGTGCATATCAGCTGTAAATAATGCCAAAGATGTATCGTCTCACTGTGTATGATACACACATGAACATACCTTTAAGTAACGTGTGTTCATTCGTTTTGATTGATCAATTGAAGAATGAATGACATACAATTTTGCGTAAGTGATGTCGCGTGGAAGGTCCCGTGCATTGTCAGTGAGTTAGATTGATTTAGATGCTTTCCAATGCAGTCTTCATCAGGTGTCACTTGTCTCACACATCTGTAAATAGATACAGCTAGCTATACATGTTTATTATTGGTTAGAGGGTAGGCTAGTGTCTGGGAAATCAATCAGATTTCATAATTTCCATATACAATGATGCATGAAAGTTGAAATGCTATAAGCATTGTAGCAACTGTCGTTTACAAGCATCTCTTAGAAGGCTAATGGTTCATTCTAACAAAATTACCATGCCACTAGATATATTTTCTATTCCTGTGTTATTTCTTTTACTAATTCTCATTCATGATTGAAGGCAGATTAATACATGCATGCATGCTAGCAGAAGTTTCAGGACTGTATATATTGATAATTATTATGGCTAAAAAAGTAGAGATGAATTGGTACCATTTTTGCAGACAGAATAAAAAGACATGCGCAGATTAGTCATTTTCGTAAATTCAATATAACACAAGGTATTAAGCTGCTCGGGGAAGTCAAGTATATTACCTATAATAAAACCAAAGATTATTGCAGGGAATTATTTCCTGTATATTTTCTGCATTGCATTACTGAAGTCCTCGGAAAGTTAATTGATTTAACTTAAACTAAAGGTTTACAAAAGGCGTCCAGAATAATATTCCCAGAATATAATGAAGTTTTATAAATAAATTAAAAGAATCAATTATGCTTGATAACTTAATTCCATGCATCTAATATTAATTAGGAGAATAAAAATAAGCGTGTTTGATAAAAACTGATAGACATGGACCATTATTACTATTCTTATTATTATTATTATTATTATTATTATTTCAAAGTTATAATGTTAACATAATATTGCAAAGCTAAGACCTTAAAAAGCTCTCCCTAAAATTAAATAACTTAAAGTTGATATATGAACATGCATCTTTGCACAAGCATATATTAACTTTTACAATTTCAGGAGAATCTTTCCGGACATAGTTTGGTCATATTATGTTAGAATGGTAATTTTTAAATAATAAGATATAATATACAGCGACCACAAGTAGTGGCTGATTTCAACAGTGTTCCCCAAATATGGATTTAGAATTCATGTGATGAAATATATAATGTGCAATATTGGTATATATGTAAACATTTGTATATAAGATATTAAGAAACTCATCACTCATCATCATCTTCATCATCACCATAATAATAATAAAAATAATAATAATAATAATAATAATAATCATGGCCGTCATCTAGTGAATCACGTGACTAACACACCGTGTAGCGTTATATTATATATCCAAGTAGCAATTCAGAGTTATGTGTGAAGGCGAGGCCCAAATTCAGTTTCCTATGTGTGCTAGTCATTAGCGAGTACCAAGATAGAGCTAATCAAACACCGCCATCACCACAACAGCCACCATATCAGACACCACCAGCACTAATAATAAACAATATCAACAACAGCAAGAACACCACCACAACCACCACCACCGCTGCCGACAACAATGGCAACAACATCAACAATAACAACAACAAGGAATGTGAGAAAAGCTTTAATATATCAATTGCTTTACAACCGGCTATTGCTTATTTAATAATCCTAAAGTACCCAAAAGAGCCATTGGCCAGCTTTTCGTGAGGGACTATTGACAAGGGGAAGTTTAACATATGTTTGTGGGCATTCTAAGTGCTATATCTCAGTGTGTTTAGAACCGCATATCTCTTCAAAATTCTTTGAAACATTCATCTTCAAAAATATCAAAAGCAGTGAGGAATCGTGAAATTATATGCATTCTGCATTTTTATCATTGACAACTGAAATATTTAGACAGAGAAAACTAGATTTTAGTCATTATAGGGAACACCAAAAACTGAATTTGGGCTGCTAGATATTAAAACTATATTGTATAAATTATTTTGTGTATTATAAATAATGTAGAATTCCATTCTAAAACAAATATTATCAACTGTATAATATAGAATCTATGGTGTACACTATACATGTACTTGTCTACTTAATACGAACAAATATTAAGGACGTGATAACGAATAGTGACTATACCAGCTTTTACGCGAAAGGATTTCATAAGATGATCGAAATCAGTTACAGATTTGTTTAAAATGTATTAAAGTCTATCAACTTACAATGTAATATTGTCTTTTTGGTGAGAATAAAAAGAATATATTATTGTGTAAAGCTCTGGTTGTGTTATCAGATATCATTAAGCCTTTGAACCCTGACTTCCATAATCTTAATTTTAAACAACAATACAGACAAACTGTTGAGTATTTTGAAACTAATTTGATAGAAGGCAGCAACAGGTTTCTAACAAATTAGTTTCAAAATACTCAACAGAATATTTATAAAACCCTGAATGATTTTGGTGCTTTGGCCTTTTCGGATCCAAAGGGTTAAAGTGTGGATCAGGTTTTGTTATTTAAAACCTGTGTGATGTAGGCCTACACTTCACAGCCTCCCTCGTGCTGCCGGATCTACTTTCCTATGTTTAGCTTTCTGGTGTACTTTTATTTAGGAGACAAAAATTCACCTTTTCCACTTTTTAACTCTCAAGTCAGCCAGACACAGCCTTCGCGATGGTCTTGAGAAATATCCATTCCCAGACCAAAAGATTATTTTGGAAAATGTATCACAGGAAAGACTGGCTCGATAATCGAGTGGAAGATTCTCCAAATAGTCTGCGCTTGGTCCACAAATGGACATTTTCTATCAGTGGCAAAATTACATTTTGGGATGGTTTTTGGATCAACATTGGCCCATCAACTTATAACCAATGTATATTCTAACTGTTATATACATTGGGTGGGGAAATGTTGGCAAATAAGTGGCAAGATTACAGTTGAGTTGCAGTTGTAGTACAGTTTTGGGCCAAAATAGTCTGCGCTTGGTCTGCAAACGGGCATTTTCTATGAGAAAGTTGAAGTCTTCTTGAAGGAATTTAAAGGGTAAAGGGTCAGAAATCATTTCCAATTTAAGAAATCTTTTTTGAAAATTTTGGAAATAATTTGACTGCGGGCTTCCAGTAAAATTAAGACCAAAATATTTAATGATATGTGTTATATTGTTTTGGAAACATATTAAGATATTTCTGAGCCTGGCTGTAAATAATTACTATCATTGCGATTCAATGGTCCTTTTCACATTTAACTATGCCCCGCCCATCTCAATCTAAGCTCCACCCACACACGTCTGCGTTGTGATCGATCAACTGTCAATTTCCACACTACTATACAGGTAAGCTATTGAATGTTTATTAAATAGTTTATTAAAGAGTAGAGACATACAATTCGTACAACGTGTCGGACTATTAAGAGTTAAAGACAGGCCAAATAGAATCATTTATGACATAATGATTATAATGTTATCCTACATGCCGCTTAGCTGATTATGATGTCATATGACGTCAGATGACAGATGGATACTCTGGAAATATCAATTTTCATACATACTAATTTGAGCATTGTCAGCACTACCTAGTCTGATATACCGTCTGAAGCAAGTTACCAGTTGATATTGTGTCTTCCATTGCATAACATCTATTACATCATTACACATCATTTCATATCCCACTAGTGTAATATATCACTAGAGGTCACTAGAAATATATTAATGTGGCATTGTTATCTAGCAGCGATGACATACCAATATCGCTTGTAAAATTATTATTTTACTATGGTTAAGATATTGTAGAATGAAACAACATGATACATTTTAATATAAATTTTAAAAGATCAATTAAAAATAATTTAAGATCTAAAATAATAAGATGCTGAATAAATTACTATTTTCTTGCTTATAGGCCAGATAACATTACTACATTGGGCCAATATTGCGGATTGTTTGGCACAATCGCCATTGTTGAGAAAGAGGTGGGCCAACGTTGACATAACTGGTCAAATTACAGTTGGGCTACAGTTGTAGGGCCATTGTTAGCCCAACAACTTATAGCCAATGTATATTATAAATGTTATATGTATGTGTTGGGCCGATGTTTGCATAACAGGTGCAAAATTACAGTTTGGGTTTTGGTTGTTAGGTCAACGTTGACCCAACAACTTATAGTCAATGTATATTATGAATGTTATATACATTGGTTGGGGCAATGTTGGTAAATCACTGGAAAGATTATAGTTTGGTTGCAGTTGTAGAGGTCAACGCAGGTCCAACAACTTATAGCCAAAGTGTTTAACAATCTCAGTATTTAAAAAATAAATATTCACTTGTCAAGAGAGGTAGCTCTGCAACTCAATATCACATTATTTAATAGCCTACATTAAGTTCCTGTTTGGAATAAAGCGACTGGGTTTATTGTTTAGTAAGCAGTTCTGTATCTGAAAGACACTCGGTGGTATAAATAGTATCACCCATCTAAATACGTTTATGATGTAATATAATTTCAATATGCCTTGTGAAAATCAATCCTAAGAAATTGGCAATCTCCTATGAATAAAAAAAATCTGTCATTACTATTAAAAATTTGCAAACATTTATTTGGCTTTTCATTGTACTCACTTCTTGGCATTTTGGCTAAGATCAAAGCGTAGTACGTGGCCAACACTTCACGATCAGGCTTGTGAGTAGAAAGTGATAGCCAGGGTGACGGATGGTGACAGGAACTTTTCCTACACATCTCAACATTCAGGAAGAGAAAAGAATTTGTATTTTTTCTCTGGTGTAGACTCATTTTATGTAAGAGAAAAACGTACCTAGCCAACAGGTTTGACACATTTCATTAAATGTGCGTTTTACTTTAAAATCTACAATGATCATAAAAATATCCCCCACCCGACCTCGAATATTTCGCTACTATTTGTTAAAAATGTAGGCCCAATGTTAGACCAATTAGCAGAATTATACTGTCAATGTTGGTTCAATGTTATATGATGTATGTTGGCCAAATGTTGAATGGATGCACTGGCCCATGTTGTGTCAGCTTTATACCAATGGGCAGAATACTGCTGAGTCAACATTGGGCCAATATTACAACGTGCGTTGGGCCAATGTATTCTTGCTCTCTAGGTGGTAATAACTCTCAGTAGTTAAAAATTGCAGTGATAAACTAAACAAATGCAAAATGGAAACAAAATTATATAAATCCTCATGAAAATATAAAAGAATCTATTATCTGATAAATAGAATCGATTAAGCTGGTTCTATATGAGATCTTAGTGTGAAAAATTTGATACGAAAGGGTAACTTATCTGAGATCCTCTATTAACAGAACGTTTAGCAACTTATTTTGAAAAAAACCCAATAGTCAGGCTAATCATGACAAGACAATGCCTATGAGTGATACATGTATATATATACACTAAAAGAGTAGTACATTAATTATACTAATTAAATTTAAATATCTTATTAGCGACTCAGCCAGTTTCAGAAATTCATGTGACTTTATCAAGATTGCGTATTTAGTCTGTCATGCATGGTGGCATATAAAACCATTTCTTGAGACCTGCACTGCAGTCCACTCCATGGTCTTCCTTACTTTTCTGATGTTTTAAATCAAGAACATTTCATTACGTTCCTAATTCACCTTTCCAGAGTATCCATCCATCATCTAAACCTCGTGTGACGTCATAATCAGCTCAGCGCGTGTAAGATTACGTCACAGTCATTGCGTCAGAAAGGGTTCCATATAGACCATCATCAAATCTCAAACAGTCCGATACATTGTATGAATTGTATGTCTTTGTAATTCTTTGCTATTTAATAAACATGATGTTGAATAGTTTGAAACTAATTTGATTGGGCGCTGTTGTTGCCATAGGCAGCAACAGCACCCAGTCAGGTTGAATATTTTGAAACTAATATGACTGGGCGCTGTTGCTGCCATAGGCAGCAACAACACCCAGTCAAATTGGTTTCAAAATATTCAACAGCTTACCTGTATAGTTTTCTTGAAATCGATAGTCAGGGACTTCAGAGATCGATCAATCCCAACACGAGCGAGGTGTGGGTGGAGCTTAGACAGAGATGGGCGGGGCATAGATAAAAATGGAAAGGTCCATTGACGGTTCTTGTCTATGCTTCCTTTAAAATGATAAATCCTGCTTCTGTGCTATGAGATCCATGCCGTGTAGTCTAAATTTGGACAGTGCTGAGGGAAACGCCCTTAAAACGTTACACAACTGATGACATAACAGTCACAATAATAGAAGTGTATTTTAAAATTCGATAGGTGGATTTCTTTCTATTTTATATTACTTTATTCCATATAAGTATCACGTTGACAGTCCGATAGATTACTAACATTCAATAATTGTGAACGCAATAATTTTACAGTAGTGGTGTCGGAATTAAAATGATACCACCTCCCTCAACTGGCCGCCGTTCGGCGATCCGTGGCCCCCACCGCCCTCTCAATCCCTGGGGCATAGGTTGGTGAGACATGTGGTTGGGTATGCCTCTAGATGGAGGCCCAGGGTTGTTGAGACAGGTGGTTGGTATGCCTCTAGATGGAGGCCCCAGGGATTGAGAGGACGGATCGCCGAACGGCTGCCAGGGAGGTAGCATCACACTACTACTACTACCAGGTCTGAACGCATATTTAGAGACAAGCCTCCACAGTGATATACACCACTGATCGCCATCAACCACAGGGCCGGCCTCTCTCTCTCTCTCTCTCTCTCTCTCTCTCTCTCTCTCTCTCTATTGTGTGTATGCTCAGACAAACATGTAGTCTCTGCCAGAGTCGCATCGACATGATGGGACCACCCATAGGGGCTTCCATCTACCTTGACAACGCTCAACGCTCACCTGGGAGGAGGCTAAAGTGATTAGCATGTGAACCACGGCAGACTCTGGCATGTCCACATGTTACGCAGAGAACCTTGTGCTGAGCAGGGGTCTCCAGCAGACAACCACGGCCTACCCTCTCCACCCCATAGAAGTGGCAGACAGACTTGATCTTTTCACGTGGTTGAAAGCGGTCATAAATGTTTCTCCGCAAGGGGTCTACCCAAGGATTGTACTGGGGGTCATCGCGGAAGTGGGCCCACTTGGCATCCAATATCATGGCAGTCTCAGCGCCCTGTGCCACTGCTGTAGACGCCAGCACGAGCAGTATGATGAGAACCATGGCTATATATGAAAAGTTAAACTGAACAGAGTAAACACCTCGAGAAATATCTGTGCCAGATCGAGCCCTGTTCCATCCGGATCGATAGTGATCTTCATCCCCTCAGGAGCAGGGGATAGCTGCTTCACTCTGCCACCGGCTAAGAAACGTAGCTCTAGGACTACATGAGTCGTTTGCGGGCTAGTGAGTCCGACTCGCTGAAGCAGTTTAACAGCATGCTTGACTTTGGAGACATGTGTCACACCATCTACCCATAGGGTGCCTTCCTGGAGGTTAACAGCTTCTTCTGGTCCATCGAATGGACGACACAGCAGGAGCTTTCCACCTGTAACCCCGATCCAGTGACCCACCCTCATCAGGGAGACACCTTCACCTATGGAGGTAAGGAATGATGATCCCCGATTGTAGAGCTTTCGAACTGTCCCATCCTTTTTCAGAACAGTGGAGAGGGGAGTAACCTCTATGTCAATGACAGCGGGAGGCCTATATAGGGGCAACCATGTTTGCCAGTCACCCCCAGGTCCAGCGCGGCACCACACTTCATTCTTCTCAAATATGAACTGCAGGTTTTTTGCCAGGGTCAATAGCAGGCCATCATGAGCCATTGGCGGGGCACCGCTCAAATAAGGTTTGACTAGATGAAAGCTGAGGTCGTTATTTAGGGTGTTGATGTCTGCACCTCTGTATCTGAGAGCTCAATCAACGGCTCGAGGATGTACTTCCTCTTCGGGAAATCGTACTGAAACACGATCTTGTGGCCATCTATGTTGTGACCCAGGTGCTCCTTCGTCACATCCTTGAGGTCTGTGAGCAGCTCCACCCCATCACCACCAATGAGGTGGAAGGAGAATGCCTTTGAGCTTGCTTCGTACTGTAGGGCGAATGACTACCTTGGCAGCATCAACTGCGTACACATCTGCCAGCAAGACCAGTCGAGTGAGCAAATATGGGTTCCATAGCACGCTATAGAAGGGGTTTAAACAGGAGATATAACCATGCCAATTGTCCAACTGCTGCTCTCCGGTGGTGAGAACGTAATCTCACCCTTTCTAGAGGGGAGAGTTGTGGTACAGTACTGTGTAGAATGGGTACTCTTCGAGGTGCCCCAGTGGCGCACAATATACATACACGCCGATGTGCTACATCAACCTCCTGAAAGTGCACGCGGCAGCTCACTAGTAGAAGTTGGCCGGGACGTAATCTCCCAGGTGCCAACAGCAACCTATGGAAAGCTATCTGTCCCAGCCTGTTCACACCTGTAAATCACCTGTTTGACAGCCCCTCCATTAACATATATGCCAGCACGGATGGGATATTGGACACCCATTTAGAGTTTACACTCTTATTACTCATTGACCTGACAACAACATGATATCATACCAGCATTATCTGCCCTTGGCCGAGATGATAAAGAAAGATGTTCGCCCCTTTATGACCCCTGCACAGATAATGGCCTTAAACGAACAGAGGCTCGCACTGCAACAAGAAGGAGAGCGACTACAGCGGGAGAACTTGTATCAACAGAACACGAGCCTTGCAACGAGGCGAAGGAACAGTGAAAATTTCCGATACTGGCAGGCCCTCCTGGAGGAGAGTAAGCGGGATGCAGGAGTCTTGACAGACGAGAATGAGCTAGATGTCTTCACAGACGAGGATGAGCCAGGTGTCTTCTCAGACGAGGATGAGCCAGATGTCATACAGTGGAAAGAGGAGATGGCGCAGAAGTGTAAGACCAAGAAAGCCATCCAGCGGCAGACCTACTATCTTGGTGATACGGTGAAGCTCCAGACGTCACGTCTCAGAAAGCTACTCGCACCCGACATAGTGCTGGATGTGCTCTGTCTAAGAGACATCTGTCTCGAAACCAGCAAGCTGGCACGGTTCGCCAGGCTCTCCAAAATGTACCCTTATAGGACTCATGAGCAGATTCTGCAGGTGATGCAGGTTTAATCTCCAGGTATACTATGGCAAAATCAGAGTGGCGGAAGCAACCAGAAATATACCCCTCTGTGCCTGCTGACGATGGGGGTACAGTACACGGCTGGCGACTCCAGCAGATAGATACCATCAGAGAGAATCTCGTCCATTAGGCAGAAAAGTACAGCAGAACGTGCAGGCACTATAAAACAGCCTAAAACGTCCTCACGCGTACAACCACTGCTGTGGGTGTGATTGGAGCCAGTGCTGGGGTGGCAGCTGTGGCCACTCTCGCTACAGGGGTGGGGGCCATCGTCGCCATCCCGCTGGGTGGTGTGACACTAGCCACCACTGTCTTGGCGACAGGCTTGGGGTAGGACAGCGGCAGATCACAAGGAGGCTGTAGAAGCATGCTAAGTACGTGGCATGGCACAGAGCATGCTATGGACTATCGATGAATCTGTCTGCAAAGCTCTCGAGGATGGCCAGGTCACCGATGAAGAGTACCACCATATATTGACTGTCCAAGCCCTGTACCACACGGAGAAACCTAAAGTGCGACAGCAATACCTCAAAGGCTCCATCCAGCGAGCGGGTTGATATGGAGGAGTTAAAAAAAGAGATGTTACGGCGAGGTCGCCTCACTGGTCTTTGGAGTTGAGGCGACTACAAATAGTGTGCTGCCTGTATGGTAGCTTTAAGAACACCAGTATAGATGGCCTTCCCACTGAACCTCACGACAGTCATCCGGAGCCAACCACCCCTCCTGGGTACACCCTTGACTGGCATGAGAGGTCTACTGGATGATATGCCAGAGCTAACACCGTTCTCCATCACAGTGGATGGATGGTTCCGAACCAGCTTCTCCGTCAACCCACGACTGCTGACCAACTGCCCCATCACCATCAAGGATGCGAAGCAAGCTCATACTTGGATGGCTGCTCCATGCCTCTCATACTGGAATCAGCAGCTGAACTTTGCCGTGTGGTGTGCCACGGCAGGATGTGGAGTAAGTTCCACCCTGCTTCACTCCTATTCTGGTACTCCTGAAGCTGTGCTCATCGCAAGCTGTCTCAGATTCCAACTGTACTTCACGGTGCGACGAATCCTCCATGAGCTGGGTGCAAGCCTCCATGATACAAACTCCTTCGACCCACAGCTCAAGCCCTGTACCACACGGGGAAACCTAAAGTCATCTCAGTGACCAGCAGACTACAGAGAGAGTTCAGTGCTCACCCAGACTATCGGTGGCATGGTGGTGCCAACAGCGGTCTACGGGTTATGTACGGTGACCTGAGACATGACTACTCAGGATTCCCCTATCGAAACCCCCGACGAGTAGGGCGTCGGAAGACAGCGACATTCTCGTTCGATCCAGACTCTGACCCTGGAGCGCTGGTGCAAAATATGCACATCACTGGCTTGCGGCAGGAGTATCCAGATGTGTGGAAGTACTTTGTCCCACACACCACATCAGGCCTCACACCAGCAGGGATCGTTTGGATCAACCAGTCCCTGGAAGCACTGTTCTACTGCCTCCTTGCGGCACAGACCCAGCTGTGGCATTCCATAGATGGTGTCAGCAGAGCAGAGGTCCAGGCCATGTTCATCAGTCTCATTGAGGATATGATCATCATGGCAGACCCCAGTAGTCTTATTGCAAAGTTCCAGCAGGGGTTGCAGAAGGCCCGTCGCAAACTTGACTTTGCTATTTCGCCACACCCATGGTTGATTTCGAGCAACATGATCGTGAACATCGAGGACCTCCAAGTCAGGGGCTATAACAAATGATAGTCGAGGGGAGTTCCCCCGGTGTCCACTTCGGCTTCAACACTGCCATCAACGCACCTACACATAGTATGCGGCCATACAGGCGTTCCGACCCTGACACTGCAGCCAGTCGACATGGCAGCTCCAGGCGCCCTGACACTGTAGCCAGTCGACACGACACTGCTTCCCATGGTAGCTCTACATGTGGTGTCAGGCCTAGCTATCGTGGCGCTCGGGATCAGCCTACTCCGCTGCTAGCACATCAGCTATAAGACTATCCTAACTCTCTACAGTAGCAGTGGGGACCACGGTGAGACACTGAACCAGGTTAGCATCCCCTACAGCCCCTATACCCGCTGCCAACATGCACATCCAAGGGCTGGAGGGTTCGGCAGCGCATCCTTTTTCCAGCTTGTAGTATCGCAGAGCCTTGTTGAGCTCTGAGTCCGGTGAGGCCATGGCGGTCTGCAACTGCTGGAACACATCTGACAGATACTCCCGATCCTTGTAGAAACCTTTAGCTTGCAGGAGCTGCTCGACGATACTCCCGCCCATGATAAGGTATTCGAGGAAGCAGATCTGTCCCTTGCCAAATCCTAGATAGAGCTTCACAGCTGTCAGCTCCTCTGTCAGCTCAGCACCAGAGAGGTGAGCGAGCTCATCTGGTGTCTTCTTCTTGTAGTCCCTCAACTCCCTCCGGAAGACATCATAGTACTTCTCACATAGTATGAGCCCGGACATGTTTAAGATGTCTCAATAGAGAGATGAATATTCCTGAGTACCAACCCAGCCACCTGGCAGAGGCAGACTGGGAGGATCTTATTAGCTCTCACAGGGGACGCAGACATTTAACCGCATTGTATACTCAGTGCTTAAACAATGACGTCAACGGTACAGATCGTGAAGCAACTGGCCGAGAGCCAGGCAAGTCTTCAGAAGGTGGAGAACCTGCTGCAAACCAAGACACAGAAGTTACAGAAGTTACAGACCAAAGCAAAACCTCTGGCAGTCCAGACGTGGCGGCGAATGTGGCCATGGTGAAGATGACCAGGGGGAAGTGAGGTTCTTGCTGCCGCCACTGCATCTGTCCTTGCTACAGTGGTGAGTGGGGTGGCCAGGCACTGTCTCAGAATAACTCACCCCATCCCAAAGATCGCCCTCAGTGGTGGCTCCTACACTGTTGCCGCCAAGATCATGGGTGAACGTGTTACACAAATGGAGGCCGCGGTTCTAGGGCTAGCAACGAGTGCAATGGCTGAGATCATCGTCGCCTATATTTAACCCCTCTGAATGGTAAGAGATGGATCATGAGACCCCTGCAGCATATGAGGCATGGCGTGCCAGAGGATGGTGTAGCACATAGTCGAGCATGCGGACTGAGGATTGCCAATTCCCTGGAATGGTGGACAGCCCACAAGGCGTGCCCCTGCAGAGAGGGCCAGTACCCTGAGCACTGCTACCTATTCCCTTGGTCGACTGCGTGGTCCTCATATGCCCAACTATTTCACTGTGGGTATGACTAGTAGGTTTAAGCCATATGTATATGGCTATGACTCTGTCACTCACAGACCTAGAAAGCAAAGAGCTATGCGATCTTGCTCACTTGGGCGAGGCACGCCTCGGTTCAAAGGACACTGTTGCCCCTATCTCTTTCCTAGCCTTCGATGAGAAGGGAGACCCATGGGAGATCTGAGGTACCATCCCAGCCTGAGATCTCACCGGAATCACTGATACAGTAGGACAATCGGCCAATGACAAGGCCAAGACTGTATACAAGGGGATAGGCATCAAGGGGAGGGCGTCAATGCGAGGTATGCTCGGAGTCGATGAGGCTGGAGCCATCAAGGTTATGGCTGAGTCCTATGCACAGAACCTGGTTAAGGATCTCCTGAGACGATGGAGAAAATTCATCCAGGATGGAGGGAATCCCAAGTTAGGCACCCTTAGCCTGAACAGTATCACTGTCGATGGCCAAACAGGTGCAGGGGCTGTCGACAGCCTCAGGCTACCAGTGGTGATGGGGTCAGGGCTCTTGAATTTGTTGCCTACGTAAGCCCACAGGATAGTCATGGCTTTGCAAGTATCATACAGATACTGGATGTACTAGACACTGTGGGTACTGACACAGGCCCTCTACACTATCTTCTCAGCTGCTGCTGGGATTTCATGCTTGATGCCTCTATCACATCCTTCGTATACGCCGAAGGTGCAGGATGATCCTGGGGCTACAAGAGGTGAAGGGGTCAGGGCTCTTGAATTTGCTGTTTAAGACCACAGGATAGTCATAGCTTCCCGTGCATGTATCATACAGATACTGGATGTACTAGACACTGTGGGTGTTGACACAGGCCCTCTATGCTAGCTTCTTAGCTGCTGCTGGGATTTCATGCTTGACGTCGCCATCACATCCTTCGTATCCCACGTGAGGTGCAGGATTCCCAGCTCTGCAGGTGAAAGAGCTGGTGCAGGAAGGACTGTCATTTAGTCTCCCAGATATAGACGAGGCTACCGCCGACCAAGTGCTAACCACACGCATGTCTGTACCATTCGACAGTAGGCCGGCCGATGCTGGCCAGGTGGTGCTGATCATTGCCCCATCAGGACACGGGAAAAACATTTTGCTGCGGCCTCTCCTGGCCGAACATCTACACTCTCAATACATCCTTCTGGTGTCTGACTCCGCCGCTGAGGTGGTTGACAGTAATGATCAATGGTACAATGGCCCAATCACCAAGACACAGAACCTGCAAGCACTGATGGAGAAGCTGCTGGCAGCTCGACTGACAGAACCACTTGTTCTAGTTATCGATAACCCTGCAATGGACCAGAAGACAGTCACCTACATCAGCAACATCACCAGGCGCATCCGGCACACAAAGATAACTGTCTTCATCCTCTTTCAGAAGTACACCCACGAGATCTCACCAGACATCCGTCACAATGCCCGGTTGCTATGCTTCAGCTCCAAGTGTGGATGTGCCCTGCTCGAGACCATATATGACAGCCTAACCCTCAAGGAGACCAAAGGGGACTTTATCGCAGGTGTACAGAGGGCAGCTGAGCTGTACTGCTTCATCTTCAGCAACAAGGAGACAGGTGAGCTGTCACACTTCAAGCCATCTCTGGAAAGGCACAGACCATCACCTACAAGCTGAATCCAGCCAGGAAACTAGCCTGCTATACGCGTTATCGCTGACAGACTGTCACAGCTGCCGCAACTTTTTTCATTCATCAGAAGGCTGCACGGTCTCCGATACTTCGTCCGCAGTCTCTGCTACTTCGTCAGATGCTTGAGGAACTTCGTCAGAAGCTTGAGAAACTTCGTTAGAAGTTTCAGGAACTTCATCAGTTTCGTCAGAAGCCTGTCGCTTAAACTCTACCCACTGAGTCTAGGGCTCTCTTCTTCTGGAACTTCTCATGGAAGATCCACTTTGTCCCTGCGCGACGAGCATCTGACTTGTGAGCGGATTTGATGAGGTAGTCCTGGTAGTTATCTGGGAATTTCAGAAATGCTGCCAGATCACTGGCCAATCTCCTCCGCCCTTCTTTGTTGCAGATGTGCTCAACAGCCTCCTTGCGACCAACAGTGAACGCCTCCTGAGTACCTTCTGCATGACCGATGTCATGGCTCTCTGCTACAGCGGCACTGACCTCCTCCCTGAAGTAGTTATTTGCTCCATACTGAAGTCTATCCAGCACATCTTGCTCTTCCTGGCTATGGAGGCTAAATACAGCAGCCCACTTCCCGACCGTTAGTAGATCTTTGGGGTCGACCCTCGCCTTTTGGAGGGCTAGAATAACAGGACTGTTGGTTTGGTCCACAGGAGGTAGGTCGAGTGTCCTGCCATGGGTGCTGTCAAACTTCCGAGAGTATCCAAGTCAGGCTGGCACTCCTTCCTCTATGGTGGCCAGTATCTCTGCATCAGACAGAGGTGTGACCTTGGCTCGCTCGTGGATAATGTTGATGTCATGAAGCAGTCCGAGGACCCTGTCACAGTGGGACAGTGCACGCCATGGCTGTCATGCCGACTAGTCCTTCTGTCAATCTGCTGGCGAACTTTACCAAACATGGAAGTCGTTTAACCCCTCTATATACCCAGACCTTAAACATGCTGCAGTATGTGCAACTTCCAGCTGGGGCCATTGAACCCATGACTTCGCACCACACTGATCCATGGAAGGACTGCCTGATGGTCATTCGACCCAGTATACATGATGAGAACCCGTTGTCCGCTGCTGGGAAGTACATTGACTTTGCAATCTCGGCACAGATCCACGAGATCAAGAGTATGACACTCGAGTTCAAGCTTCAGAGCACAATAGAACAGACGGTAGAGCTCGCGCAGGTTCCGAGCAGGTGAGAGATCGTGCAGAGCAACAGCACCGTGGACACCACCTATGTGAACGATGAGTACCGAGACCTACGTCTGCTCGTGGCCCAACCTTCTATGTGAAGGGAAAGGGGTACTACGCTGTGGAGTAGGGTTGGGCGATATTGCTCAAGGTATGATGATATCGGTATCTCATTAAAATACCGCGGTATCACGATATATCGTCATCTGGGAGAGGTGTGGAGTTAGGGTGTAAACATAGAATAACATGTATTTCAAATTGGTGGTGTCTGCAAGTTATTTTCATTAAATTTGTAGCATTGAAACCGTAAATTAAGATCGCCATGATTACCATTTCCGCATATTTAATAAACGAAATTCCACACTTTGACACCCTTCAATATACAGTTTAAAGCAACGAATGTAATGCAACTAACCCATCACAAATAAGAAAAATAAAGGATTTTCTTCTGTTCTTGTGTTGTATTTTATGTTATCTTTACCTCACGCTTTACCTCACGACAACTGTCAAAAGATTGAGCAAGGAATACGCATTAACTTCATCGCGCAGAAAGGAATTCTGCAGAACGAAATCTGATTGGCCGCCGTATCATATTTGAGCCAATCAGAATTCACACTGCAGAATTCCGACAGCTGTTACTTCACGGCCGCTGCTAGCATAGACGATGCAAATTAATAAAATAACACTGCATGATTTTGAACGAGAACGAGCGTGAAGACTAGAAACAATTATATCAGATTCTATTTGGTCTGTAATATTAAATACTAATTTGCCCCATTGTAGACCTATTCAAATTCGTTCACTACTTAGCGGGTTTATCCATTGATCACAAGGCGTAGCCGGGATGTGTGAAATTAACCCAGTTAACTCTGCAGCCAAGCCTGCCACAACTGATAGAAAACTGGAAATAATTAGGCCTAAATTCTTTATTTTAAGGACGTTTCTCACTTAGAATAAATCCGTAATGTTATATGTGGAATGAATTTTGATCTGATTCGTTTAAAAATGCTAAATATATTGTATAAAGTAACATAAAATCGTATAACGGTAAAGCAAGAGATTAACTGCCCCCTCACCCACCGTTCCAAGCTGTGGTATTGATAAGGGATTAAGTGTGTGTGGTTTCCTATCGACCTCAAAAGTTTTAAAGTTTAAATCTTTCACGGTCAGAAGAATGTTTAACCATGCAGATCAATGACTAATGGATAAATAGCTTGACCTGTAGTAATGACGTCATCAGAATGAAATGTGGGTAGTGCAAATGGTATTCCCCACTGACTAATACTCAGAATGAGGCAAGAAAAATACATGGCGTCGTCTATTTATGCAATTATGAAAAGTGAACAACAAAGGATTATTTTGTACTTTAAATCATTTTATTAGCGCAAACAAACCATGAATTAAATGAACACATATTATTTTGGAGTTTATTAAGTTTGTATTACCTTAGACAGACTAGATTATTACTTAAAGACTATTACTGGACCGAATAGAGGTAAGAGTATGACATTTCTAACTTAGTTATTTATATTATGCTCACAGTTAAAAGTGCAATATCGTCCTGTCGGTATTGACGATATTTACGATTTTTCGTAATTATGACGATTTCGGTATCGGTATTCGGTATATCGCGATATTGACGATAATATCGAAAAATCGCCCAACCCTACTGTGGAGTGCAATGAGAGGTTCACGGAATTCAAACTACGGGCAGGTGTTGAGAAGCCAGTGGCAGTTTCACTCTTAACCCTCCTCGAGAACACACACGTGAATCCGGCTGCCATGCAGGATAGGCTGTTCCTCCGGGCGTACACTGAGCAGCTCACAGATGCGATAATGAATGCTCCATGACTTCATGTCTGGCATGACGAGAATGACCAGGAGCTGAAGCAAACGGGTTCCAAACATTGTGCATGTGGAGCGAGAACACCAGCAGGTCCAAGCCACAGCTAACCAATGGGTGGAGCTGACATTGCATCGTGGTGCATCAGACTGTGTCGTTGTTGCGGTCCTGGTTCAGAAGGGAGGAGCCATCCAGCAGGTGGATAAGCTAGACGACTTCAAGCTTGTGGTTGCTGGGACAAATGTTCTTGGTGAGCTACGCGAGCTGGCTGATTGCCAACTCTATAGACAGAAAACTAAGTCACATGCACTTCTGCGCCTAACCAGTGGAAGGGACACCCTCGAGTCGGGGGCAGGGACAACCCACCTAATCAGGGCAACCGGCTCAGCTTCATCATCGGCGCACTTATAGCTGGGACTCGCTCATTAGGTGTGACGGTACTCTACTTTGGCTATGCTAAGGTATGCGTGTCGAACACATAAGGTATTCTGTTTGAGCGTGCATAGAGCATGACTCCTGTCGTCACCACTGCAGCTGCCACTACTACTATAAGCTCTGCTGTCTTCTAACCTGTCGATGCTTCATAGTCGAGCGTTGGCTCAGATATCGTTACAGCCTCATAGTACTCGTCGAGACTCTCATCTGCCTCTTTGAGGTTCTGGTTGGCCTGAGCTCGGACTTGTCGTCGGCGTGCCTCCCACTGGCGCATATGCTCGGGTGCTTTGCTGTACTCAAACTTCTCCTTAGACAGCTTCTCCATCACCTGGTTATGACGCTCACACTCCGCCTTCTTGTCAGTGAAGCTGAGTCCCCAGTTCGCTAAGGCAAACACGCCCACAATCAAGATTGCAGATGCCATGCTATAGACTACAGTTTTAAGCTACTATATAGCTGTCCCCCAGCGATGGATCCCCAGAGCGATGCATGAACCAGAGGCTTATGAAGATCCAGTCGAGGATATAGATGGCGAGGACTATGAGGAGGACTATGATAAGGAGGAGGAGGCAGACGACTACGATGTAGTGGAGACCGCATGTAAGTATGATGATGTAGAGCCTGAATCCCGCAAGCTAGTACACAGAGTGAAAGGAATCTATCACACTTACATAAAAGGTTCTATTGGTCTGCTGGCAGCAGTTGGGGCTCTGATCACTCTGTTAACAATGAAGGCTGGCGAGACGGTCCGCAAGATCGCCAACAATGCTCTCCATGGGGTGGAGAAGATTTCTGAAGCCATACCAGCCATCGCCTCTGGAGTAGGTACGTTCTTCGGAGTCACAGGCCCTTGGCTACCGTATGTTGCCATAGCACTTATGGCCATCTGGGCCGCCGAACATTTAAGCCATACTATATAAGGATGGCGTCTCTGTACGACCTGATCAAGGCCCTTAACTTCTCCGAGGGTTGGTCGATAAACTATTGTTCAGTGAGGATCCAGCAGAGATTAGACGCAAGTGTATGGAAGTGTTTGAGGAGGTCTTCAGTGATGGTCGAATGAATGATGGGCATCTGTTCATCTGTTTAGAGTTCACCCAGGCCATGCGTGACAGCACGGGAGTGGACGTCAGTGATGAAATCCGGGAGTTTACCAACCATCTTTCTTGAGCAACTCTACTATCAGCCTGGTGGATATTACCATGAGCCCCCTCAACTACTCGAGGCTGCACATCGCAAGGGCCACAACTTCAAATTGGAGACAGTTAGCCAGTGGCTCAGCTGCCAGGCGATGTGGTAGATATACAGACCTCGTCCACGTCACATCAGACATGCCCATTTCGAGGAAACTGTCCCAAACAGAGTTCACCAGGCAAGTATGCCCTCACCATCGTCGATGTCGCCAGCATGTACAAGGCGGCAGTACCGCTCACAGACAAGTCAGGTGGCCCAGGCATTCCAGGGTGTCTACGAGGCTTCGGAAAATCCCCTCCAGTGGCCGGAATTGTTGCAGGTGGATGAAGATAAGGAGAGCAGAGAAGAGACTGCAGCCCTCATGTGGAAACATGGCGTGGAAGTTAGGCGAGGCGAGGTAGGGCATCACCATGCCCAGGCTATCGTTGAGCAGTGGAATCGGACACTGGAAGAGAGACTGTTCACACACCAATACGCCCCGGAAATGGCTGCGCCGAGTGAATGTTCTAGAGTATGGGTGAGAGGGCTGCCTGCTGTGGTGGAGAGATGCAATGTCGAGGTCACTAGTACTCGGAAAGAAGCCGGTAGAGGCTATCAAACACTCTGCTGCTCACAGCTCTAGAGGAGTAAACAAGGGAGAGGAGTGCCTACCACCTGATGATCTGGTTCGGTACCTGTATGAGCCTAGTGAGCTGGAAGGTGGTCAACGGCGTGCAACAGATCCTAACTGGTCGATAGATGTTCACAGGCTTGACAGGTATGTATAGGCGGAGTGGCAGCTACACTGTACTACCTGGAATGTCAGCATGGAAAGCCTAGGCACCCATTTGTCGTAGAAGAGCTTCAGCTAGTCCCTGAAGACACACAGCTACCACCACCTAGGGTGCTAACATGATACTTGATGGGCTCGGTATGGACCCCATCTGGCAGCACATGGCGCTTATCATAGTAAGCGGAGAGTCCGAGTTTTTCCTGCGCATACGCCACCATACCCTGGTTGCACATGCGTAGGCCTCGGTTTTTAGCTCTGTCCACCCCCACCATGTAGGGCTCTGTAGAACCTCTGCCAAGAGACCTCATTCTGCCACTTTGACATTCCCTTAGCTGAGCACTTACTTGCAGCTGCGCTCTCCACGTAGTAGCATTTGGAGCAGAGAGCGATGCCATGAGAGCCTTCGAACTAGAGCTTGAACAGTCCCGGAGTCCATCCAGACCATTTGTCCCAAGCTAGCCAGTCCCGGTTATGAGCCTGGTACTCTGCTCGCATCTCAGGGCGAATGACGTCGTCGAGGTTGGAGCCTGCTATAGCAATATACGCAGAGTCAGTGTCCACCTGCAGGTAGTCAAAGCTGTCACGAGCTACGTATTGATCAAGGAATTTATAGTAGAACTCCAGCATTCACAGCTTCGCGAGCTCATAAATGGCTATTCCACCTCGAAGGGCCTTCGAATTGTGATTCTCGGCTTGCGACTCTGGAGCTCGTATGACTCACCGATCTCCTCAAGATCTTCGAACCATGCACTATACAGGGCCTTGTCTACCACACGTTTATCCTTCGTGAAGCTGGTGTTGCTATGACGTTCTAGGGCCTCAATGAGTTTCCCGTAGGCACTGTTGCCGAGGAGTTTGAAGAGATCTGCCAAGAGCACTTTGCTCTTATCTACATCTTCCGAGTGGTGGGCCTCCGTAACATTCTCCACGAACCACTCGAATGGGCGTTTGGCCTCATAGTCTATGGTGCGGTATACAGCAGTGATCTCCAGTCCATGGGTTATATATCACTTGAGGGTCAGGGCGTACAGCAGCCGCTTCTTGCCAGAGAGGGCACCGACCAGCTTCTGGGTGGTGGGCCGCTTCCTCCCTGTTCGCGCTAGATATGCCAGCATCTCAGACAAGATTGCCTCTACCGGGATCTCGCGGTTATAGAAGAGAGGAGGCATTTCCTCGAACTTTGCCCACAGAGCCTTGGGGACCTCTGTATCCACCTCAGCAAACCGAAACCAGCTGTCTGCTAGGAGAGCCTCCTTAAAGCTAGCTACCCCACTGGCCCTGGACCAATGGCGCACTTTCTCCTTACCACATGGCATCTCTTTGGCCATCGTTGACAGGTACAGAGCATTTGCGTCGTAGCCGAGTAGACATTAGCAGATACGCTCACTCTGGCGGATTCGAGTCACACCAGCCTCGTGGTATCTGGTGAATATGATGCTGGGACCACCAGCAACAGCACCCTTCAGCATCTCGTAGGTTTCTTTGTCCAGTGAATAAAGGCTAACATCTGGCATGTGCTGAGCGGTTCCACGTAGGAGGTACTGCAGTGACACACCTGGGAGAGACACCGCGTCTTTGAGGATGTCTATTTCTCGTTCTGTGTAGAACTCCCGCATCTGGTCTAGGGCTTTGATGAATGGACTGACGTCCAGGTTGTTGTAGTATCGCAACCAGTCAGTGAATGTCCGCATTCCATGCTCGCTGAATGTCTGGTTACACTGTTCCCACTCTGTTTGCGTCAAGAGGTAGCCCCTTAAGCTTAGATGTCCATGCTGAGTAGTCAGGAAGCCTTGGATAGTTGAGCTTCTCATGTGTGTCAAACTATTCATATGTGGGCCCAGCTCTTCTGCTGTGTACACCTGTAAGCTTTGACCCATACCTCATATGAGACTCCTGGGCCGAGGTAGTTCAGCACATCGAGAAACCCTAGCTCAGGTGTGATGAGGAACATGGTCTGACTTGCCTCCTTGGCGACTTTCACTGTACCTGTACTGTCAGTCAGCTCACCGACAAAGTACTTCTTGATGAGGTTCAGGTCATACCACCCAGAATTGAACCTCAGTACAGGCACTTGGTCACACCACTCGATGATCAGTCGCTGCTGTTGCTTTTGTAGCTTGTCCAGGTCTGTCGGTATGTACTGTGCCCTAACCCTTGTTCAGATTAGAGATGCTCGCCGTTGGATCTCCAGCATGAACTCTCTGATCAGTTCTTTGGGGTCAGGATTGCAGAGGTGAGTGGGCGCACTCGTGGCGCCCTCTACGGAGCAACCAACTGACACAGTATGTGAGTACTCTCGATCGTCAGAGTCTCCATAGGATGAGTCTTGATACCATCTAGGAGTGCTTCGAAGTCGTAAACTATGAAATGTGGGTATGGGACAGTCCGAACTCGTTTAGGGACGCTTGGGCAGCGTTTTATACAGCACTCTCACTGTACCACAATCGTGCATCCAGAGGCTCTCAGATTCTCCTCTCTCAGGACTGTCTTGCGGTATCTTTGTTCGGCATCCTCACCTCGCTGGTGTTGTGGACACCGGTGCCAGTGACAGCCACGGAATTGGTAAACAGTGTTGGTGGTCAGATCATAACCATCTACGGGAGCGCCCTCGATCCAACGCTCGCCACCGTGCCCACACTCTACATGGTGTATGTGTATGCCTCTGTTTCTCGACTCATACTCGATCCAATGAGTAGCCGCTGAACTGGATGGTTGGGGTGGATAGATGGCTCATACGCAGACTGTGGCACCTCAACCTTCTCGCCAGGACACACGATTTTTGTTTTGCCACCTGTACAGTGATCAGCATGGCGTTGAAGATTGCATGCCTGTGTAAACCTCTGCTGACAGTGACTGCAGACTAGTGTATGTGGCAGCTTGGAGATGTTCTTGATGTAGAAGGTGTGGTGGTCCCACACTCTGATGGTCATGGTGTCACAGTAGTGAGCCACTTTGCCTGATCATGTGCCAAGTGCCCTCTTCAGTTGGTTCACACACGCGAATCCCGATCTTGGTGAAGATCTCTACCTTGTCCAGCTGATCCAGCGAGGTCTTGCGGACATCAGGTACTGTCTTGCCATAGAACTGTGTGGCAAACTCTCGTGCAGGAGCTGTACTTCTATCAGCTCTCGCTCCTCAGTAGACTGCTAGACATCTCCAGAGACATTGGTTGTCCCTGTAGGTGTCGATGGCAGCCATACTCTTCTTCTGCGTAGCCAGTCTGGGAGGGGGGCCTGTCCCAAGCAGAGGTTGTTGGTCGATGACAGCCCTGACCTCAACGTTGATTGATCGAACGAAAGCCCACTTGGTGTTGGGTCGATCGATATTGTCTGTGTCGAGGCGGGCTTGATCTCTTGCTACCACCCAGCCCTGAGCTGCTCCTATCATGTTCAGCCACGGGCTCCCTGGAGCATTCTTGTAGAAGAGCATCACCCTACCGTCTTCGTTTCGATGAATGCGATATGTATTGGGTGTAGCAGAGGTAGAAGGCATTCTGGACAGTCTGCTGGATCTTTTGCATGATCTGGCCTGTGAGGTCTCCTTCTAGACCTCTGACGAATGTCCAGCATACTGACCGGCGTCCTCTATCCTCTGTCTTCCTTTCGCCGAGACGCTGGTCGAGAATGTGTTCGCCTTCTCGCCTTATGCTCAGGGCTAAGGGTTCAGACCTTGGCCCCCTTATGCTCCAAGCTGGGTTCAGACCTCGGCATCTCTTAGCGATCCTGCGTTGGAGAGTGATGCACTCCTGTGGATGGGCCACCATCCACCTCTCTACAGTCTTGGCTTGCAAGCTAGCAGTCACCTCCTCGTCCAACTGACGAAGCTCATGTATCCACTGCGCTTTCCTGTGGGGATTCCAAGGATCATCTTTGGTAAGCGCTGGAAACCTTCCCATCTTCATTGCTTGGGAGAGTCGCTTCTGCCACTCCTCGGCACGGACCTGTCCGATCATCTGGGGCAGGTCAGCTTTCTTGGCCTTAGAGTAGCCTCTAAGGCCGAATTGCTTTGAAATAGCGTGAAGCTGTGCAACACTAATCATGGTGTATATCCCTGTGGATGCCTGTCTCTAAATGGGCATTCAGACCATATTATGTGTGGTGATCAGTACCTGTGGGTGGTGTATATCCCTGTGGATGCCTGTCTCTAAATGGGCGTTCAGACCATATTATGTGTGGCGATCAGTACCTGTGGTGGTGTATATCCCTGTGGATGCCTGTCTCTAAATGGGCATTCAGATGTGTGTGGGAGGCGGTGCGATCCATGCCCTCTGGATAGGATAGTACGCGCATGTGTATAAAGCCCTATGAGAGAGGTATGTATAAGTCTGTAAGAACGAGTAGCACGCATGTGCACACGTCGGATCCACGTGTCAGTATTGTGAGAGAGGGTGTGCTTATATTGTACCAAGAATCACTTCATTCTCGGCGTTCTTGGCACCGATTAGGACCGGAATGAAGCGAGAATTTCAAAACTGTTTACCATTTTAAAATCGGACCAGAAATGGCCGAGTTATCCACAAATGGTAATAGCGAGATTTGAACCTGTGATTTTAAGTTTGCTAAAAAAACACAAAACAAGGATCTCATGCCTTAACTACCGCGGCCATGTATGCATTAGTACTTATAGCTGATAAGTTATGCATTGTTGTTACTGCGTTATCTCGAAGTGACGTCAGACTGATAAGCGCAGTAACCGCAATACTCACGCTCAGAGATAAGATCACTAAGAGGCGAGATTTTAGTAGTGTTGCGCTGGGCCACTCACTAGAGTATTGCATAGGATTCCCAGGCTGCAGACTGGGATTCAAATCCGCTCAAAAGACCTCACTAGAACTTACCTGAAATTTCGAAACTAGGTAAGACGCTAGGCCTGGGTAATATGACCAGGTTAGATAAGGACCCACCGTGACACTCCCCCCCCCCCCCCCCCAGTGCAGGGTAAAAGCACCACACACACGCACGCACGCACGTACGCACGCACGCACGCACGCACGCACGCACGCACGCACGCACGCACGCACGCACGCACGCACGCACGCACGCACGCACATACACCAGCCGACTGGAATAGCAACAGGGTGGGGTAGGAGATAGGTGGGATATGATAGGTGGGATAGGTAGGATAGGTAGAAAAGTGTCCCACAGATAGAAAACCTCCTCAGGATACTGGCCAGAATAAGAAAGCCCAGCCACTGGCCGGTATCCTTAGGAGGCTGTCCCGGAGGTTCTCCCTCCGCACGGGAGTTTTATATTCTTGGCCATGGCTATGGCCATTTGTCTAAATGGAAATCCAGTTGAGGGAGGTGGTGTCATTTTAATTCCGACACTACTACTTATACTGCAACATATTAGAGAACTAATTTGCATACCTGTCATTTCAACGAAACTTAGAGAAAGTTACTCTATTACTGGTTTAGTCTCCAAGAATAATCACCTTCAATTCACTTCAGCTATTATTGAGACTAAATACTGATTACTTCACGAACGATAGCAAGTTGGTTAATGGTGAAATCCACCAAGGGCTATCAGACATTTCAAGAATAAAGTAAAGACACTTCTGACATGAAATAATACGATAGCAACTAAAGCTTTGAATGAGGTGTCAAATCAACATCAATAACCTGCATGTGTTATGAGAAGGATTAGCAGAGTATAAGTTAGGTCTCCTTTGACCCATCGTCCTATAGTACGGTCTCGCCCTCCCACTAACGCTCCTGTGTCGAGTCCCGTGCTTGCAGGCTTTTGATGTCTGGGGCTAAGTCCGCGAAACTTCATAAATGAGGTCAGTCAACTACCGCCTAATAAAATTGCTCTGTTATTATCATCCTACTAATATATTGCCAATCACATAGATTGACATTCGTGTCTCGCAAGCTCTCCATCGATGTTGGCACGAAGCTGCGCCTCAATATTTAGATTTATAGTGAGATTGAAGTAGGCAGAAATCTGATTGGCTACCTGAAAATCGGCAGCGAACATAGAGAGAAATCGTGGGTTTGCAATACGGCCTCGAACAGCGAAGCACAATGTCTTTGACAAAATTGAGTCACATATTAGCCTATGTCACAGTAATAATAATGATGTATGGCTCTCCATTCTGAAGCTAGGAAAGTCTCTCAAGTGGCCATATTGTATGTCGTTGAGGAATTTACAATTTTATAACCATTCTCTTGAAGATGGTGACACTAATCTGACTTCCAAAGGTAGCAACAGCGCCGAGTCAGACTAGTATCAAAATATTGATCAATATTCTGTATAGTTACCGTGAATGTCGAATTCTGGTAATTCAGTCTTTAAATTATGTAAATTTATTCCATTGAATTTCCTCCTTTATATAGGAGCATCGCTCAGACTGGTCAGTGAATATATACATATTCACACCCATTAGATAGTGGGGGAGTTTCTACACTTATGTGTAGCATATTTACAGACAGTCCAGATAACGAAACAGTCGCAGTATGGCTGACAGCAGTGAACTAGTTTGTTAGAGCAGGCTGCCAACTATGTTGCGCTGTGAAGCCCGGTGTACACACGTTCATTTATGACATCTTGGAGATACTGATCTAATATTTACACTATTAGAGCATATTCACAACTGAGCGCCAGATATAGGGTCTGACTTTCAGAATCAGTTCATTTACGTTCTCCATGGCACAGGAATTCGCATGGACCGACGACTTTACCTCCCCTCAGAAGGGTGTGTCATGTGAATAACATAATGCAAGATACTTACAAGATGTAGGACAAAAGTGTGAGAGCATTATCTAACCAGTGGGACTGGGTCCCCTAGTGGGGGGGGGGGGGGGGGTGGGGTGGGGAGCGACAGTTCATTATTTTAGCATTGCCACCACCATATACATACACAATCCAGGAGCCATCATGCAATAACTCAGATGTTCAGCCATTTTATTTACCTCACAAAGCGGCAAATTGAACATTACTCCCAGCCATTCAGATCTGCCTACGCCATTGTGGTATGTGCCCAGTAGAGTGCAAAACGGTCAGGAATCCTTATCTAAACTCGTTATCTAAAACGTCACTGCTAAGCTAAGTATTATAATTAATCACTCAATGCTGAACAGCGTGACATAAACGTGGTTATGTCTTCACTGAATACTGGAGAAAATGATAGTGTGGCGTAACGCTTGGTGATCAGGGGGTTGAGTTTGCAGGGCGTGACTCTTGGGGCCCTAGAATGAGTATACCACCCATCCACTCCCGCCCTATCTTTCAGGGAATACATGGCTTCTCCCCACTCCAAGAAAATCTTTGAATTTTTTAAAAGTGCAAAGAAGCTGTTTCATGTCCTTTTATGGATAAAATAAAATATTTACTTTGCTTTATATAAATATTTTTACTTAGTCCTAGACCCTGTTCTTGCTAGAGAGTTAATCATGAATAACGCCATACCTCACTATGGCGGTACGTCGGTTAAGTCTCTAGTGAGAACACGGCCGTACTCTTGTAACATGGAAGTATCAGCCGTGGCTCAATTTTACACTAATCACGCAGATAAGCTGTTCCATATTTTGAAACTCATCTGTCCGGAATCTGGTGGTGCCTACGGCAGCAACAGCTTCAATTCAAATTAGTTTCCAAATATTAAAATACGTCCCTGTTGATATTGATAACTTAGGCCTATATTCCATACCAACGCGTAGGTATGATAAATCGGTTAATGAACCGCTAACATTTAAGCAACAAGTTATAATTCTGTTTGTCAGACATAAATATGTCAATATTTGTAATCATACACGGACGAAGCTAAAAATAAACTGCATATAATTATTCAGACAACATTCGATTAATGGTACGGGAATTATTCCACGTATGGAAGACAAGAATGATTAACCTTATTTAAAGGACAATTCCGGGATGATAAAAAGTGTGCTTTATTTGAAAGATTATCACATGTTTAATGGAAATTGCGCCAGAATAATAACCAGACAGAAATAGCGTAACCAACTATCGCTAGATAAAGTCGGTAAAATTGACAATTTTTCGCACATCTGGGCGCTGCCATTTTTTTGCACCTAGCGACGTCATCCCCGCACCACCGCTATTGCTATGACCGGAGGAGAGAGGCCAATAGATGCGGGCAAATATTTTAAGGAAGTATACGTAAATGATAATAGCAAATGAACCGCTGAAGCGATTCCAATGATTCTAGGCTCTCTAAATAGGTGCCGACCTCGGGATTAATATGATATAATGGATGTTAATATCGGACAAGAGGTTCAAAAGACTGGAATATATTTAAAAAAATTATTCATCTAAGATACGATCTGAGAATATGTTATCCTTTTTTTGGTAAAATTCAGCATGAGATGTTTTTTGTCTCGCAGACTCTATCTTTGCGTATTGTTATTAAATTGGAGTGTGCTTAAAGCTGAAAGAAATGGCTATTTGCCTGACCAATTATAATTTTGCACACGTAAATATTGCCAGAGATATCGCCAAATGAATTAACATTTTGACAAAATCTTGGTATTTTCATATTGCCCTGCAGGCTGTAGTAATTTCAATAATTAAGATATTTTGATGGAATTTTCCCCGTTATGTGATAACATTGTAAAGCTTCGGCACAATAAATTCTGTCATTATAGCTGTAATACTCATTCTGATATGGGATGATGGATAGAGCGGATCCTGAAATTTTTGTTTGAAATTTTGCTGGCTTAGTTTTTCCCGCAGAGTGTATCTTTTGACCCACTAGGCCGATTCTAACATCTCTGGCATTGGATAAATCTTCGAATTCGCAGCTACAGGTAGGTATCAGAATTATTACAATTATTTCTTGGGATATATATTTACACTGCCTGCGACACACGATATAACAGTATCTTGAGTCGGCTGAATAATTTGACAATACGCACGTGTCAACTGTGCCACGTCATTTAACCCTTATCGCATGGTGTAAAATGTGCAATAGCCTACTTACAGAGATAGTGCCGGGGTACATTTTGAGGGAAAAAAGTATTGCTGAAACGTGTTGCTGTCGCGCACAGCAATGACTTACAGCAGCAGTGTTATCAAAATGAGCACATTCTGATAGGATAGAGAAAATGGAATCTGTGCTTCAGCGGTCGAGGGGTTAACGATTCCTCACCGACTTCGGATACTGGAATTACTTGAAAAACTTACTAGCTTAACTGGACAATGTCCTAAAGATTACAAATTAGCACATGTAGGCCTTCATGCATATACATATTTACTGTACAGCCTTCGTGCTCGGCAAAGATAGCGTTGGTGCGGGGATGACGTCAGGGTCTCGTGAAATCTCGCTCTCGTTGCAAGAAAATGGCGCCGCCCGGGAGATAAAATAATCCCATGTTTACGATGGTATAATTACTCGTATTATTTGTCTATTGTTTTTATTTAGGATCCATTTATATATGTTAGTCATATAATGGTCTTTCAAATAAAATACACTTTTACCAATCCCGGAATTGTCCTTTAACACGAAAAGCAGAATTCCGAAATTTCTTTAGAATTTATTAAATATTATTAATGTGACTACTTTGAGTCTAATTGGAACCTGTTTGCCCTGTAGGTTGGGCTTAGAATACACCTTCCGTATCCTCTGCGTGTCGTAAGAGGCGACTAAAGGAGGTAAGGGTGAGGTAACCCTGACAGAAACCTCGAGTGCTGAAGACGGAGGTTCCAGGCCGCACGGCACACTCTAATAAACCATGGATCCACGCACTTAACGCTTATGATCATGTCGATAGTCACTTACAGGACTGGCGATATGATCGGCGAACGAAAAGAAGAAGAAGATTGGAACCTGTTCGAGTTCTGGCAGCAACAGGTTCCTGTCTAATTAGTTTCAAAATATTCAACATTTACCGTATATAGGTAACTTGAAAGTGAGATTTTGTAGATTCAGCGTTACAATGGGTCATGTCATTTGCAAGCTAAGAAGCGCGACATAAACGTGGTTACGTCTTAACTGAATACATTTTAAGCTTACTTCTCAACTTATTGATTCAGAATATAACAGTAAGTTCTAGGTCATTCAGTCCACGATGGAAAGAAATGTCAATATTTTGACGTCGCTTCCGCAAGCCACCAGAGAATAATTTTAACGAGCAAAACCTTTGACTTGCTGAATATTTTGAAAACAATTTGACTGAGAACTTTCAGTCAAATAGTTTTCACAATATTTAGCAGGTCTAGTGATATAACCCCTGATATATGTCGTGTACTAAATCTCAGCATTCAGACGGTTATGTGGTAATGTTACAATAACGTGGAGGCGTGCCAATGAGAGCAGATACATTCGCGTCAGCTAGTGAGTTTAGGAACTTGATGACAAAACGGGGATCTATTTCTAGCTACGCCCCACCTATTTCTAGTTAAGCCCCGCCCCTTTTTACGTACGTTGGAATCAATGTATATACTTTGAATACTGAATTCCCAGGATCCCAATTTTAATGTAACTAGAATATTGTGAAACTAATTTGACTGGGCGTTGTGCCTGCAAATGGGAACCACAGCGCCCAGTCACATTAGCTTCAAAATATTCAAGATAATAGAGGGTTTTTAATGTAAATTTATCAATGACAAACAGGTCGTACACTTGACAGCCTTTTCAACTTTCACGATGAAGCTAGATCCGTAATATATGTTGTGACGTCAGCCTACGCGTGACGTAATTAAGTATGACGTCATATACTTGTGCGACAGATCGGACACCTGCATTATTCTCATCTAGCCGCCGTTACTCTATCACCATTTACCATTTCATTATTTCTAAGTTCGATAATGCATCGACTATCATATCAATCATTTCAGTGAAGATATTCCAGCAGGTAATTTTCTCCTTTTTCTGGCGAAGACTGTTTTTGAAATTTTACCACTGGAATGACTGGCTCGATAATCGAGCCAGTTATTCCAGTGGTAAATTTTCAAAAATAGTCTTCTTTTAGTCTGCAAATGGTCATTCAATAAATAAATATTTATATATTTTTTAACCAAATTTCGTCCTTATAAAAGGGTTAATGAAATGGTTCAAGGTATATAAATTGATTCCAACACACGAGGTCAAAGTGGGTGGAGCTTAGCTAGAAATAGGCGGGGCATAGATTGAAATAGATCACTCTATAGATTCAATATTCACGTCATCATCAACTGTTCTGGCAACAGCAACGGCCACTCATGTACCGAAATCTGACATTGCGCGGCCGATGATGAGTCCTGCGAGAACTCATCTGTTTCCGTCTATAATGTAACACCGCGCGATTTGAACGATGACGATGCTACGATCTAATACACAGGGGCACATTGTGAATTTGCTCTGGGGCCCAACAGACAAGCCCCCCCCACCCCCACCCCCACCACACCCCACCCCACCTAAAGCTGCGCGGTATGGCATAATGTCAAACCGGTGCCGATGTCAATTTTCAAACCGGTTTGAACCGTACATCGGTTTTATAGGGTGGGGTGGGGCCAAGGATGAGTAGGTACAATTATTGTATGTCATATCTTTTCCGAGAAGCATGTTACATGTTTTACTCTAAGTGTGCTGCCTGGAACTGTTGACCCAAAATACACGCTCATGACTTACTTTCTTCAAAAGCATCGTGAATAAGGTATATAACATTCATTTCTGATTGTGCCAGTAATTGTTAAAATCTAGCTTCTTGCCGACTAACCATAAGTTGTGTTCCATTTACAATCACTTAATTCTACAGATAAATATGTAATGGAACTCCACCCCTATATCATCTTTTACGCAAATGGTGCATTTCCTCTCTTCTCTTGGGGTTCCATCCCACCTCCCTTTCTCTATTGGGAGGTAGTGGTTGCCTGTTCGAAATCGTGTGAGTATTATCCTCCTACTGTCCCCGAGTCTTAAAACATATTTTTCCATTTCCCAATTAGGTTTGAAACTATCATTTATTTTACCCTTCCAAGATATACCCTTATCTGTGTGCCATGTCTGTATGAATTGATCTTCTAGTGATTTTGTAATCGTTGTCTGTATTTGAGTGGATACGTTGGTTGTTTGATTTGTCCAAATGTAGCTGTTTTCTGTATTATCCAAAATAGCTTTGATGCAATTTAGCCACCTATATTGTGTTCCGTTTTATGGTAGTCAGTTAGCGTGTACCTGTATAGTGTAAGTGCTAATTTGGTTTCTTTACCTGTTATCAGTTTTATCCAGTAGGCTACCATTCGTTTTTGTATGACCACATTTATAGGTATTTCACCAAATTCCCCATATATCATATGTGGTAGCAGCAACGTGGTTAACAATGTTTGTACAGTAGGAGGTAGTAGCAACATATCAGCAGTAGTGGTAGTAGCCGTAGTTGTTATAGTAGTGGCAGCAGTAGTGTATGAGATAGTGGCAACCTCTGTAGTGGCAGTAGCAGTAGTGGTAATGCCAGGCATGGCAGCAGTAGGGGGGGGGGGTGTGTGAGTAGTATGAGTATTATTAAAGGTGACAGTTGCACGTGACCCACGGGTAGTTTCAGCCCTAGTTATAGTGGGCGTAGTGGCAATTGTTTGCGCGGTAGCATTCACAATATAGGTGTTGTTAGAGGCAACACCTTCATAACTGTGGCGGTTCTTGTAGCGATTATTATTATTATTATTATTATTATTATTATTATTATTATTTTTATTAACATTGCCGTATTTGTCCTCATCCTTACTGTAATATGTAGATGCATTACGTACACCAAAGCTTTTATTTACACTGCCGTTGCACATCCATCACCGACTTTGCGTAAATTGCATTTGTTCCGTCCTTACTGATAGTGGTGGAAACTCTCTCTGTTGCCATTTGTCATACATCGTGCGTTGTGATGGGTGGTGTGTTGTGGGCGCACGCCAGTGTACATTCGTTGGTCCTGATGGGAAATCACTTTCTTGCCGTCTGTCTTGAGTAGGTTACTGTGTCAGGTGCTGTAGTGGGTAGTCGTTTGGGAATAAAGCTAAGTAACCCAACCCATATTTAGATATGTTTAGATAACTCGGTCGCTCAGAAATACATCACAAATAAACATGTTTATTTTGTATCCGAATTGCGACAATTTAGAAATCCCTCGGAACTCGTGATGTGGAATACCAGTTTAGATTGGCGGGTTTCAACAATTAGTTTTAGATATTGGTAATCGTGTGATCTTAACGGAATTGTGATACTGAATTATTCACGCAGCAAACCGAACACGCGTCTTAGCCCTTTAATCCACAAATGTGGTCAATATATTTATAATTTTCTCATGGAATTTGCAGACAACGGAAGATTATTTTAGAAAATGTACATAGTGTCTGGTTTCGTTATCGAGCCAGTCATTGCAATGGTACATTCTCAAAAACAGACTTCGTTAGGTCGGCAAATTGACAGGTGTCAAGACTACTACAGAGGCTGACTTAGGAGCAATATTTGTAATTTAAAAAAGATTAATCAGTAATAGATAAACCGAAAATTTAATTAAACTCGGTTTTTCGGTTTGCAAACCGTTACCATGTTGAACCGGTTTACGATGTGAGATCTGTATATCGCGCAGCTCTACCCCACCCCCACGTCACCCCTCCAGCACGCACACACTCCTCTTTGATTAAAGATTAGCATTTTAAGTGGTACCACAAAATTCTTTGGAATAGCCAAGATAGTCGCCAAAGAAATTGACCAATCAAAATTCTGATTAAATGTTTTGACAAACGACTGTAGGACCCTTCCAGCCAAATTTGATTAAATGCACGCAGTTTAGATGCATTTTTCTTTACAATTTCCGGCAATTTGTCAGAAAATCTAAGATCTTAACTAAAGAAATTGATGAAGCAAAATTCTGAAGAGAAGATCTGTCTGGGCCAATAGGGTCCTTCGATCCAAATATGCGTTAAGGACACGACGCGATTTGACAATTTCTAGTAAATTTTTAACAACAGGCCCAAGGGCCTTAACCTCACTTAGACAATTAGCATTTGACCCATTAGTATTTGAACAGACCACGACATAAAATACAAAATTGGGAATTCAGTAAATCGATATTTAGTGGGAAATTAATTATGAACGCTAACAACACAATCACCTTGAACCATAGGTTCCATCCAGCCAATAAAAAATCCATATACGGTCATCAAACCCAAAATTTTGATTGATCCATGGCAACCATATTCTATCAAGGATCAAGTTCTCTTGAACAGACTTTAATCACCCTTAGCTTTCGATGAAATTAAATCTAATGAGTTTCAGCCTGAAACAGTTCCTGAGATGTCACTGGAGAACAAAATGGCCACTGGAACAAGCAGTTAATGAGGAGTAGCGTTTTAAATGAGTTCCAGCCATTTCTCGGTGAGTTCAAAATGGCCGTCGAACAAATTGACAATCAAAATTCTGTATACAAGCTCATAAGCACAGCACTCCAGGGTACTTTCAGCCGAGTTTGCTTGAAATAGGCCAAGTGGTTAATAAATATAGGCTTTTAACTGATTTCCAGAAATGTTTAGAAAATCCAAGATGGCCGCCAGGAAAATAAACCAATTAAAATTCTGTATACAAGTTCCGAAACTTAACCAATCAAAATTCTGTACACATATTCTGAAACCTACTATACTTCGAGCCAAGTCTGGTCGGAATTGCCCAAACAGTTAATGAGGAGTAGCGTTTTAAGCGATTTCCCGCCATTTTGCGGGAAATTCAAGATGGGCGCGAAAAAATAAACAAATCAAAATTATGTATGTAATTTCTCTCTAAGGCCCTCCCAACCGAGTTTGCTTGAAATCGTGGTTAATGAAGGCTTTTAACGGATTTAAAATCCATAATGGCCGCCGGAAATATAGACCAATCAGAAGTCTCGTTAGAAGTGCCTACCGGCATAGAATTAGTCCACTAAAGTTTCGTTAAGAATGATTATCTGTACTCTTGAGGTAATTATGTAGTGCTACCGTAGCTTTCACTACACCATCTACGTTGGTGGGATTGGCTTCGATTGGTTTACCAAGAATTCGCCAACGGGCTGTCAAGATACCGAACGCATTTTCAGATATTCTTCGAGCTCTGCTAAGCCGATAGTTGAATATGCTCGTCCCTCCTCAAGTCAATACCTAGAAAATAAATAAGGTAGATGACACATATAATATTGGACTTTAGTTGACAATGTAGATGTATCAGATTTAACCTACATAAAATCAGCCGCCACGACCATAAGTTCTTAACAACAAAACTGCTACAAGAACCACGGTTGTTGCTTCTGCTGTCCCTACTCCTCTTCCTGCTGCTGCTACTGCCGCTACCGCTGCGCCTGCTGCGGCTACAACTGCTGACGATGATGAAGCTACTGAATATCATCAATATGTGAAACTTAACATAAGTCGGAATTTATCTCGCCCTCATGATCCACGAGCCTGCAGTAATTAGTGTGCTCCTTTTGACATCCTGACGCCGCCCATCAAATTTGCTACCGGCGCCACTGCCAAATACCCCCCTGATAATCATCGGTTCACCTATTTGTTTGCCTCCCCGTATATATTACTAATTATCTGTTTATGAGTTCGATTTTGCAAACCGATTTAACTTTGGAGAGTATGGTTTCGGTTGAATTTGAGACCCAACACGCTAGATTATATTAAACTTCTTACCAGGATATGGCCGCATAAGATGTCTGTAGGGGAAACGCCTCATCGCTGACAAATACGTATGGCCATCTCTCCTGGGATCCTGGCAGGAATGCATCATCTGGCAGATCTAATATGCCATTCTCGAGTCGCTGCCCAAACTCGCTTTGGCCAAACACACCACTGTCGGATTCTCTACCAAATGCGCCCACATCTACTACAGAAAACTTGTATCTGGCATCGACGACGGCCATCAGTACAACAGAAAAATATTTCTTATAGTTAAAGAAGTCGCTTCCAGAATTGGGTGGGGCCTTTATCTCGACATGCTTCCCGTCGATAGCGCCTAGACATAGAGGGAAATTCCAATATAGCCGGAAGTCAGATGCATTACGAATCCATGTTTCACGAGATGGAAAGGGAACACATTGTTCTTTCAAGGCTTCCCAGATTGCACTGCAATTTTCATGGAATGCAGTGCACTGTTGATTTGCCTAGCCGATAGCTATCTGCAACACTCTGCTGTGAGTTTCCACTTGCAAGTATTCGCAGGGTCAGTGACAACCGTTCCTCAGCCGAAACTGGAATTTTGTGCATGTTTCTGTGGATGATCTGAGGACCAAACTTGCTCAGCAAATCAGCAAACCGTTCTCTGTCCATCCGGAAATAGCTTAAATGAATCTCATCGTCATTAAAATTCTGAATATCCCGCAATAAAGAGTGATATTTTCCATTTATGTTTCCGTAACTATTTACCGGACGAATGTACCATTGCCTATTCCTGCGCCTCCACTTTCGCCTACGATACATAGCATACAATATAATATCATCGTCCATACTCGCCATTCTACGTAATCCACGTGTGGTGATGGCGGTGCGTGTGAGTATGAACGGCTGGCCAGGTTCGCGGTCAGTTACCTGGCCGCGCGCACGAACATGAAATGTACAAAGCATGAACACGGTCGCGTGGCGAGCTATACTACTGCTTTGATTACGTGCGTATACCTGTTTCCCAGGAGTATGAATCAAACGTACCAGAATCATCTTGAACGCAATGAGTGCGGGTCGAACTATGCATGCGCAACCGGCCATAAGACCACTGTAAAGGGCATTTGGCTGGCTTGACCATTAACTGTCTGTCTGCTGCAAGCCACCAGACAATAATTTTGATGGGCAATAACTCTGGACATGTTAAATATTTCGAAAACAATTTGACTGAAAGTTGTTGGTGGCCTAGGCCACCAACAACTTTCAGTCAAATTGTTTTCGAAATATTTAACATGTCCAGAGTTATTGCCCATGTAAATATAGTCTGCAGAAATTAAGCAGGTAGGCAGTTAAAGGGTTATGGTGACACAAGGGTTTAACAAAGGTTGATCACTATAGTGGTTTGATTGATCGATGGACAGATCAGATTATATCAGTTGAAAGCCTAACTAAATATAGTGTAGACCTATGAAGAGACAAATGCGAACAACAGCTATATCGTGTTTCGAGCGAAGTTGATCTCATAATGCATTTCTGAACAATGATAACGGGATTGAAAGATTTTAAGTGAAGCTAATTCTAGTGTTATTGATTATCGCATAAACGCGCACTCTGTTTCTACTATGCGCGTGAAATTGTGTACAAAAATCAATAAACCTGATCCGAACCCGTTAATAGCTAGATTCTGTCAATAACATCAAAATATCTTTTCTTGATTGTAAAATTGCAGGATAATAGACTATTTTCGAAAAATTTCAAACTGGGATGACTGGCTCAGTTATCGAACCAGACATTCCAGTTGTAAATTTTCAAAAAGAATCTACTCTTGGCCTACAAATGGCAAATCTCAACACCACTAGAGACTGGTTTTGGCCGTGCACAGATTAAAGGTTACGTATGCATACGCAGTTTTGTGTCTGCGCGTGTAAGCACACCAGCGAGTGCATATACATAAAGGTTTCCTGATAAAGAGCTATCTTATTTTAGAATCAATAATGCCATTATTACTAAGCTTATTTTGTCACCCAGTTATCAGTATCCATTGCAATGCCGTGCTCTAAGCACATGCGTGCTATACTGACAGTCAAACCTGTCTATAACGGTCACTCAACGGACCATTAAAATGTGGTCACTATTGTATTATTGATCAGGTTTGTTGACCATGGGACTGACAGCTTAGCCGCGGCAACCTAAATGCAAGATGTTATATATGTTGCGTGAAGTTATATATATATATATATATATATATATATATATATATATATATATATATATATATATATATATATATATATATATATATTATATATATATATATATATATATATATATATATATATATATATATATATATATATATATATATATATATATATATATATATATAATATCTGATAATTTATCAGCAGTGGCGGATAGTTCGAGCTGTCACCTACAGTACAGCTTATAAATAATTTAACAAGTGCTGTTGAATATTTTGAACATAGCGGACCGTTCCGGTTTTAGCTATACCTCGCCCATCTCTAGCGAAGCTCCACCTATACCTCGCTCGTGTTGGGATCGGTTGATTAATTGACTATCAATCTCCAGAAAACCCTACAGGTAAGCTGTTGAATATTTTGAAACTAAATTGACTGGGTGATGTTGCTGCCTATGGCCAAAATAATCCACATCATGTTTATTAAATAGTAAAGACATACAATTCGTACAACAACAATTATGCGTTCGTGATGTACTTATCTATATGTCATCCATGACATCATTGATTTTGACGTCATCCTACACGTCACGTAGTTGATTATGACGCAATACGATGGATGGATAAACTGGTACGGTCCGTTATACCATAGCTCCCTGTAACATCTCAAGTCCATTCATGAGGATCCGTGATCACCTCTAATCTGGATGGTTATTAGATGGATAAATTCCTAGCTAAGCTCCACCCACTTTGTACGTACATTTAAATCTATTTTAACACTGAATCATCTGTGAATTCCCCGCATTCCAATGGAGGATTCCAGTTTATACATCAAACATCACGTTATACTCAACTACGTGACGTGTAGGATGACGTCATAAAAAATTACGTCATGAATGACGTAAACAAGTTTGTCACGAATGCTTAATTGATGACGTCCTAAGCATTGTTGTATTAATTGTATGTATTTACTATTTAATAAGCATTCTGTTGAAGATTTAAACTAATTTGACTGTTGCTGCCTATCCCGGTCAAATTAGTTTCAAAATCCTCAACAGCTTATCTGTATAGTTTTCTGGAAATTGAGATTCAGAGAATTGAGGAATCAATCGCTCCCAACAAGGGCAAAACGTGGGTGGAGCTTAGCTAGAGATGAGTAGGGATTAGCTAAAACTGGATTTATCCATTTCAAGGTAACTATATTGCTAAGTTTTTGATTATTTTGCAACTAATTTAACTCCGGACTGTTGCTACCCTATGGCATCAACAACTCAGTCAAATTAGTTTGAAAACATTCAATGTTCAGAACGTTTATTATGATCCCTGAAAAATTTCATGGGAGCATAGTTGTGGCTTTGTCCATCCATTTGTCCATTGACCCACTACAAGTTTGTCTGGGCCATAGTTTCAAGACTTTCACATATTAACCTTGGTATGTGGATGCATCTTAGGGAGAAGGCAGGAGTGTATGAAAAGTATGTCACCATGATCTACTTTTGACTTACTTTGCACAGATTATTGACCATTACAGAATTTTTTTTATTTATCTGGGCTCTAGTTTGACGAGTCCTTGGTATACTGGAGCTAAACTTGGTGTGTATGTATGATTACTGTATTCTGTGGCTGTAGTAGTAGAAACATCCTACAGCTGCAATCGGTCATTAATTTTTGCCCACTGTGTCTTGTCCTCAGCCGTAATTCTTAGCTTCTTCAGGCCCATTCTTGACTTGAGTGTACCGAGTCCTGCTTTCTTGAGGTCACCTCGTAGCACGCTTAGCAGATTTATGCAATGACGTCCTCTCCTGGCTTTGTATTTGCTGGCTCCGAGTAAGGCGAATTCCAAGGCTCTCTGTACTAGTGTCTCTTCTGACATCATTAACACATGGCCAAACATGGACCATCTTTGCTGGGTGACTTTTATGGACAGCGGCGACGTAATGCACATCTTTTATAGTGCATCGTTTGGAAATTATGTTGTCTGGCCATCTGTGTCCAGTGATGGTGTCCAGCAGGCATGGCGTTTGTGTACAGTTGCCTTTGGAGCTGCCCAGCTGTTACAGATATACAGCAAAAAGGATACGCAGTTTGCATTGTATAAACGTCGTCTTTTAATCAAGGGCATCTTTGATCTCCCAATCCATAGCTTACAGGGCTGGAAAGCTATGTTCCCCATAACACAGCGTGCAGCAATGCCAGCAGTACTGCAAAGCAGTGAGCCCAGGATTCTACTTTTCCTCCATGGTTCGCCGCCATGAAGCGGATCGTCATTTTCTTTAGTTTCATGCTTTGTAGATAGGTATATGTGGGTGAACTCTGCTTTGGATTCATTCATAAAGAGATTCTCAGTTTTTAGTTTGCTTGCAGCTATTGGGAGAAGTTCGTAAAGGGGTTTCTTTTCCTCATGTATGAAGTCCACATCATCGGCATATGCTCTAACGGCATACCCAGGATGGTTCCTGTGTCGCATACGAATACTTGCGATCTACTTTTCACGGTTCACTGAACATTACAGGGAATCTTTGTCCAGGCCATAGTTTATACAATGTCCCTGCGGAGTATAACTTCGAGGAGCATACATCAGTTATATGTCGTGTTAAATTTTTAATTCATCAAGACCATACAATTCAGACACCTCTGTCACGTGACGGTTGATTTACACTTTTTACAGACATACATACGTCACATACCAAGTGACGTGTTTGATTATGATATCAGATATTTGAGTGACAAGTGGGGTACATTCATTATGATCTCAATAGTCATATTTACTGGAGGAAACTGGTGATACTGGATTCAGAATTCAAGAATATTATCACAAACAGGATTACTAGATCATCAGGTGTTAAACATTTGTCTCAGGTCATATTTTAACACACGAGTTATACTCATTTTCACAATATGAAATTCATTACTCACGCTGCCCAAGGCCGGTGTCAGTATCGCGATTGGTGCCGTCTTTGTCTGTCAGTCAGTCAGTTTGTTTGCTTGTGTGTGTTTATCTGTGCGATATATGCGAGCCGAAGAAGTTAGAATCACCAGATTTTACATATTTATTCATATTGTAGATGGCTAGGCAAAACATGAGTTTGAAGTATAAAAAACATGGTAACTAAATGCACCCTGAAATGCATTCGCGGTAGATGCCGACTCACGCCTTTGCACCGTGTTTTAACAATGCACTTCATTATACAGTGTCCTAGATATTTGATGCTTTGTCCTGAAACTCGTAGAACTTCTAGCCACCTATAATATGAATGGGTGTGGGGAATTTGGTGATTCTACCGACACTAGGTGCATTCTAGTTTATCTTTCTATTAAGTTTAATGACTAAAACTTCACGTCAGGAACTAAATAATACTGCTCTACATATTTCCTCCATGTGACTCTAAGCAATAGATAACGTTTGGCAAAAGAAACCCAAAAATCTGTTTTAAACCTGACAGATCAAATACAACAAACGGATTCTAACGTAATCAATATCATGTTCAATACTTTGAAACTAAAATGTGATTGGGACATGTTGTTACAAATGTGATTGGGACATGTTGTTACAAATGTGATTGGGACATGTTGTTACAAATGTGATTGGGACATGTTGTTACAAATGTGATTGGGACATGTTGTTACAAATGTGATTGGGACATGTTGTTACAAATGTGATTGGGACATGTTGTTACAAATGGAATAAACACCTTCCAGTCTCATTACTTTTAAAAAATTCAACAGCATACTAATATGATTATCTCGAAATATATATGATGAAATTTCCTGGTTAACTTTCCATGATCTATGAGAATATCCCTGCATTGATTCTAAGTTCTCAGGTTTCATGACGTTCCAATACGCACTTTATTCACACACCAGACATGTGTCAATGGCGTCTGTCACCGGAGCGTGCTTAGGGACAAGATATGAGATTCGCTGAAAGGGATTCCATCGAACTGAACTCCATGAGACACCGTTACAAGTGTTTGAAGTCCGTTCTAAACAATGCAAGATCAAATATGGATAAAATCTTAGTGCCTGAAACTATTACGTCATCCATAACCCGTAAAGATATTAATCTTTGCAGCGTCAAATTTGGTCGAGAAAATTAAAATTTTCATACAGAAAATGTCAATTAGCAGGCTAAGAGAAGAGCATTTTTTAAATTTTACCACTGGAATGACTGGCTCAGTTATCGAGCCAGTCATTCCCGTGGTCAATTTTCAAAAATACTCTTCACTTAGCCTGCGAATTAACATTCTTCAACACCACTGCAGAGGCTGGTCTTGGCCAGGAAAGGGTTAAGATGTTACATAATGTCACATGATGTTATATAATGTCAATATCAGCAGGCTTATGTAATAAATTTAATCCGAGACATAAAAGGCATGCTATCTCAGATTATATTGTCTGGGGGAATGGCTTGTGAAGCATAGAACTGACACAATAATGCTAGTTTTCTCACTGGTCACTCTTGTGATGTGATTCTTGTTAACTGGCTGAGAGCTGACTTTCTGCGGAGTAGATTTTCCACACGGTTTAACATAGGATATGCTGAATATTTTGGAAAAAAATTCATTGATAGTTGTTGGTGGCTAAACCACCATCAACTTTCAGTCAAATTGTTTTCGAAATATTCAACACATTCAGAGTTATTGCCCATTGAAATTATTGTTAGGTGGCTTGTAGTAGTCAGGTAGTTAAAGATAAACAACTTAACTGCATCTTAAAATAGTTTTATTAGGGTATTAACCTGGCTATAGCTCACATTAGTGGCGTAAAGACTGACGTTAAACCTTTTGAATCTGAGAAGTCAATTCATGGCAAATTCTTTATGATGTAAGAATTACAAGATGGAATATGTTGCTCCCTAATACAGTAACTGTATCCAGGCATATTATTTTCAAAATACTAACTATTCACACTCGTAACTGTATTTCTGAAAAATAATTTCAAAACATTCTTTTGAATCTTTTGTAATGGTTCGTTAGTCAAAATGTGAAAAATAGATTATATAAAATGATGACCCTCATAGGCAATGGCAGTGATTTTTTTCGTGGATGGCAAGATGTGTGGAGGGCACAAAGTTCGCAAGACATCTGAATAGACACTCACCCTCCAAAAATAATAGCTTTCTTCCTATTCCATTGACCAACCTAACCACAGTGTCATCAAAATACTCCCGGTAGAAGCCGAGTTATTGAACAAAAACTCAAATTCTGCATGCATGAGCACACAAATGGTCAGTAAGGTTACGGTATGGATGACCGGAAAGAGACAAACAATAATAGGCTTCCTTCTTAGAGCTCGATATCCAACAGTCCCCTCAAGATTCATCAATAAACTCCACATAGAAGCTCAGTTATCAAACAAAAACCCAAATCTGTACACATAAACATGACATGGACTGATGAAAGGCAGATGGACAGATAGATAGACCCAAAAACAATTAGCTTCTTTCTTGTAAGCCATCCCATGAAACTAGGGTTGTGCTCGTTGCTCACAATTTCTAATTTTATAGATTTTTAAACCTACGATATGATACCGATTCAAAAGTACATTTCGTTGGCTAGCAAATTTCAAATGCACCAACAGTGTTTATAGCATCCTCGTTGGTTTAACTGATATTAAATGAATTTAATGGTTCCTAAATATGCTCAGTCAGTGTTATTTATCCAATGCGCTTCAATTTTATTCCTACAAATCTCATTATGTTAGCCAATTAGCCATATATCAAAAAGATCGTTAGCATCCATTGTTGCAAGATATTTATTTTTACACAATGTTCTAGATGATCTCTAGTTCTTCTCCTCCTACATTTTGATTGGCTAGTATGATGCATTTGAACACAAAGTACACTAAACTCTTCAATCGGGAATGAAAATTATTGAAAACAAGAGCTCCGCAAAGGGTGCATAATACCCCACCATGATGCCAAACCAATGAATGAGCGCTTTCAGAAAATATGTATTTGTTCCTCAGACCCATCAGACCAGTCATCCTTATGAAGTGACAAAGCGATCCGTTAAACGTTCAAGGAGGTATCGTCCGGAAACCAATTTTCAAGATGGTTGCCGCTGACTGACGGCCATATAGGATTTCGGATTATCGTAAATTTCGATAAGTTTGTTCACCAGACATATTCCAACGACCCTAGGAAGTGATCCGATAAATGGTAATGGAGATAGCATCCAGAAATCAACTTTCATGATGGCAGCCCGTGGCTGGCGTCCATCTTGGAGTTCGGATCATTGTCAATTTCGATAGGTTTCTTTCTCCAGACCTAGTCGAACCACCCTATGAAGTTTCATAGCGATCCGATAAACGATAACGGAGTTATCATCTGGAAACTAATTTTCAACATGGCCACGGGTGACTGGTGGCCATCTTGGATTTCAGATCACTGTCGATTTCGATAGGTTTCTTCCTCAGACCTAGTCCAACTACTCTACGAAGTTTCAAAGCGATCCGATAAACAGTAACGGAGTTATCATCGGGAAACCAATTTTCAAGATGGCTGGTGGCCATCTTGGATTTCGGATCATTGTCAATCTCGATAGGTTTCTTCCCCAGAGGTAGTCGAACAGCCTATGAAGTTTCATAGCGATCCGATAAATGATAACGGAGTAATCATCTGGAAACCTATTTTCAAGATGGCCACCGGTGGCTAGCGGCCATCTTGGATTTTGGATCATTGTCAATTTCGATAGCTTTCTTCCTCAGACCTAGTCCAACTACTCTACGAAGTTTCAAAGCAATCCGATAAACAGTAACGGAGTTATCATCGGGAAACCAATTTTCAAGATGGCTGGTGGCCATCTTGGATTTCGGATCATTGTCAATCTCGATAGGTTTCTTCCCCAGAGGTAGTCGAACAGCCTATGAAGTTTCATAGCGATCCGATAAATGATAACGGAGTAATCATCTGGAAACCTATTTTCAAGATGGCCACCGGTGGCTAGCGGCCATCTTGGATTTTGGATCATTGTCAATTTCGATAGCTTTCTTCCTCAGACCTAATCCAACCACTCTATGAAGTTTCAAAGCGATCCAATAAATGGTAAACCAATTTTCAAGATGGCTACCGGTGGCTGGCAGCCAACTTGTATTTCGGATCATTGTCAATTTCGATAGGTTTCTTCCGAAGACCTAGTCCAACCACTCCATGAAGTTTCAAATGATCTGATAAACGGTAACAGAGTTATCATGCGGAAACCAATTTTTAAGATGGCGCCGGTGGCCATCTTGGATTTCGGACCATCGTGGATTTCGATAGGTTTCTTACCCAGACCCAGTCCAACCACCTTATGAAGTTTCAATGCGATCCGACAAACGGTAACAGAGTTGTCATCCGGAAACCAATTTTCAAGATGGCTGCCGGTGGCTGGCTGCCATCTTGGATTTCGGATCATCGTCGATTTCGATAGGTTTCTTCCCAAGACCTAGTCCTACCAGCCTATGAAGTTTCAATGTGATCCGACAAATGGTAACGGAGGTATCATCCGGAAAACACTCTGCCGCCTGCCCGGCTACCCACCCACCCGCCTGCCCGGATGGCACCATTACATAATTACCCACCAAATTTTTTGGCAGGGTATAAAAACCACACTCGCGTAACTGCGCATGCAGAGTGAGTTTAGGCAGTCACTCTCACAGTTACTCGGGTATGTACTCAAGGCTACCCTCCTATTTACGTATATGCCAGCGAACGTAGCTACCCGGGTACGAATATTGTTGGTTTAACGCTACTAGCTTCCATTGCTTACTATTGTTATTGGCAAATTTCTATTGCTTACGATATCGTGAGCAATGGCAAAATGATATCGTGAGTAGCTCAACTCGTTTGAGCACAACCCTACATGAAACTTAAACCTTTCACAACGAGGACGGCCAAAACGGGCTTCTGCAGGGGTCCTGAGGAATGTCCATTTGCAGGCCGAGACTATTTTTGAAAATTTACCACAAGAATGACTGGCTCGACAATACGGAAATATTTAATTTTCTTGACCAAATTTCGTCATTAAAGGGTTAATCAACATACTTCACAAAGAAGCTAAGCGATTGAACAGAAAACAATTTTCATGCAGGCATCAACAAACACATAGATGCACTGACACATCAGCAGAAGCAAAAACATTATCAGCCAGCTTCTGTGGGGTGGTGGGGGTGGTGGGTGTGGGGGTGGGGTGGGGGTAGGTGGTGGTGGCGGAGGATAATAATTAAAGTGCAGAAGGACATTGTTTTTTTACTATGGAGCATGAGGATCCCAATATGTAAATGGTTTTATAGCGAGCTGCTGTCTACTTCTCGCAAAATATTATTCATATAAATCAATTGCTCATCTTTCACACACAAAACTACAAAACTGCATGACATTTTGAGTGTGATGTTAGTTAACACTTTATTGTCTGGCTAGTGAATTTCTGCAGAATACATCTTCAATGGGATATAACCCTGGATATGTTGACTAATTTTAATGATTTGACTGAAAGTTTTTCTGGCTTAGCCACCAACAACTTTCAGTCAAATTGCTTTCGAAATATTCAGCATGTTCAGTTATTACCCATTGATATTACTGTCTGGTGGCTTGCAGCAGTGAGACAGTTAATGGTCAAGTCGGTCAAACAGCCTCTGCAATTGTTTGTTTTAATGACTATTTATAGTTAAACAGGCGGTTTTAAATAATTTACAACTGGAATGAAGGGCCCCCACCCACTAATAATTGAGCTGGTCACTCCATTTGTAAAATGCCAGAGTGCGCGTTCATTCGGTTGGCCTGCTAATGGACGAATCCAGTTTTAGCTATGCCCCGCTCATCTTTAGCTGAGCTCCACTCATGCTTTACATTTGTTGGGATCAATTGATCCATGCAGATCGATCCTGTACTCCCTGAATCTCAATTACTAGAAAACTCTACAGGTAGGCTGTTGAATATTTTAAAACTAATTTGACTTGGTGCTGTTGCTGCCTATGGATCAGCCAAATTAATTTCGAAATATTCAACAAAATGTTTATTAAATAGTAAAGACATACAATTTGTACAGCAAAGCTTAGTCCGTCATCAATTACCCTACATCAGTCATGATGTAATGGATCTTTCTGATCATATGACGTCATAATCAACAACGTAATGTGTAGGATGACATCATTGATTATGACGTAATGAATGACTCGATTTAGTCTGTGTTAAACGCTTAATAGTTTGACACATTGACAGAATTGTACATCTTTGTTATTTAATATACATTCCGGCAAATATTTTGACTGTTGCTGACATAGGCATCAACAGCACAGTTAAATTAGTTTCAAAATATTCAACAGCTTACCTGCATAGTTTTCTGGAAATTGATAGTCAGGGAGTTCAGGGATGGATCGATGGGTGGAGTTGAACTAGAGATGGGCGTGGCATAGATAAAACTGGAACGGTTCATTGATTGTAAGGTCTGCCTAAACGTCACGTAGATGATTATGACATCATATGATTGACGGATAAACTAGAATCCTCCATAAACATTCATTGACAAAAACACTGGTTTTCTTGACAAAGAAAGAGTTAAAGACTTTAGTGATGCCAATGGAGGGATCCTATCTGTCACTCAAGCATCTGACATCATAATTAAAATATATAAGTTGTTAGCTGACATCATATTCAAATGACAGGCCTGACAAAAACGGGGCAAATGGCCGACTGTAACCATCTGAACTGGTTTTTGTGCATTGGCAATTTAATAAACATTCTGTCGAATATTTCGAAACTAATTTGACTGTCCAAATTAGTTTTAAAATATTCAACAGCTGACCAGCATAGGAATTTTAGGGTTCAGTGTTAAAATTGATTTAAACATGCAAAGTGGGCGGAGCTTAGTTGGAAATGGGAGGGGCATAGCCAGAAATTTATCCCTCTACTTTGTAATGAACGTGATACTTGATACACATCACATCTGTGAATATAAACAGGCCAATCAGCAACTCCTAACAGTGACCCAAACAAAATAGATTAATTTAATTTATTACATATTATTTATGTCAGCGACAGAGCACCACATGAAAGGCAAATCAGAATGGCATACACAAACTGTGGTGACAATTGGTAACAGAATAACCGCATAATAAAACAATAATGTGTAGTTATGTTTTTGCAAAATTTAACAATGTCTCGGTTTATAATGAAGTGCTTGAGAAATTTATACTTAACATTATTAATATGTATATCATGATCGTAAAAGAGGACTGATTTATAAATGTATATGTAATTAGCGGCTATTAAAACAAGATCAATCTTATCACAACGTTTATCTAAGAACACGTCATCTGTTCCGAGGCTGGTGAAGTCGAGTCAACTGATAGCCTCAGCAATACTTAGATTATTACTACTGTTGGCGCTCTGAATACCCGGGAAGACAATCTGGAATATATCTCTGTAATGGGTGACAAAATGCACTTCAAGTCCATCTGTAATGAAATCAGCCAAATCCGCGTAATCCTTACGATTCTCTGATGGAAGAATAATACAATCAACACCAGCACGCTTTGCCTGTGAAATAAAATAAAATTCACCATGCTTATAACAGTGTCATACCAGGACACAATTCCACTAATTAGAAAATGTTCTATATAACATATTAGGGACTGATCTAACCCATTACTGAATTAATCACATGTTATTAAAATTTAAATCTTGCCAATAGAAAGCATGGTTGGGGAAATGTTTGCTAATGATTAAAAGACATTATATATATATATATATATATATATATATATATATATATATATATATATATATAATTTTCTAATATGATTACCAAAACAACTTATTTTAACCCTTTAAGCATCATGATTGGCAAGATAAAATAACAATTCTTCATTAGTGAATGTCCATTAGCAGGCCACGAGGACACCAATTTAGAAATTTTATCTTTACAGAGCCAAGCTCAAGTAGTCAAGTAGTTTTCAAAAAGTATTCTCTTGGTTTGCAAATGGACATTTCCCAACACCACTGCAGAAGCTGTTTATTGACCATTAAAGGATTAACCCTTTCATAGAGAAACCAGCCTCTGTACGGGTCTCACGGAATGTCCATTGGCAGGAAGAGGACTATTTTTGTAAATTTAAAACCTGGAATGAATGGCTTAATAACCGAGCCAGTCATTCGTGGTAAAATTTTCAAAAATAGTCTTTGCTTGGCCTGTAAATGGACATTCAATACGCAAATATTTTGATATTCTTGACCAAATTTAGCCATTAAATGGTTAAGCCATTTCCCTTTCATATGGTAACAAGTTTTCATTTTCAAAACTATGTTGCTATAGATAAGTTGTTTTTGAAGATGACACAACTTTCAGCAACACTGTTTCCAAAATCATACACACGTTTTTCTTCTACCAACTCTGTGATAATGTTAGAGGATGCATCTGGCTTTTCCCAGCCATTTCTAGTGAAGCTCCGCCCACTTTGTACACAAATTTGCATCAATTTTAACACCTTGCACCCTGAATTCCTAGAATCATAAATCAAAAACTTTTCAATACTTTGTAACTAATTTGACTGGAGTTGGTGCAGCCAAATTAGTTTCAAAATATTCAACAGATTGTTTAAATTCAATAGTAAATTCATGCATACAATTCAAACACTTTTGTGCTGGACCATGCCAGTTTCATGATGGAGCTGTCATTTTGAATGTGACATCAGGTAACTAACTAGTAACCAATTTGATTATGACATTAGATATTTGAGTGACAGATCAGAACCCGCCAATAACCATTTACCACCATTGTGATGAGCATCAAGGTGTGAAAAGGATATATGAAACACTTCTACATGCTCAAGTCACAAATTAACCATTTAATCTTCAAATTTGTTCAAGAAAATAGAAAATGTCCATAAAACAAGAAAACACAAGATAAAACAATTTTTGAAAATTTTCCAGTGGAATGACTGGTTCGACTAACCAGCCAGCAATTCCAGTTGTAAGTTTTCAAAAATAATCTTCCTGCAAATGAACATTTCTCAAGCCTACTGCAGATTCTGTTGAAGCCATTTTTGCCCAACTTGTGCGTTAAATGGTTAAGTAAACTACATACAGCGATGGTCTTTTCCTTAATTCCACCGACAGGTAGAACCTTGCCAGTAAGCGACACCTCTCCAGTCATAGCAATGTTCTGTCTGACTGCCTGCTTATTAGCGAGAGATAAAAATGCTGTCACTATCGCACACCCGGCACTCGGACCATCCTTTGGCGTCGCACCCTGAAAACCAAATACATGTTCAAGAATTACATAAATTGTCAAAAATTCTATTCTGTTGGCCTGTAAATCGACATTCAATTGACAGATATTTAAAGACTAAATTTGACCATTAAAGGGATAAATCGCAAACGAGTTGGATATCCTGTATATTCTATATAGATATATATATTTCTCTCACCTCTGGCACATGAAGATGCAATGCAGCTTTCTGCATATATAAGTTATTGGGATCTCGTTCGCCGACGAATGATTTAGCGAATGTATACGCTAACTGAACACTTTCTTTCATCACCGTCCCTAAGTGACCAGTCACTTCTAGAGACCCTACATCTGTCGTGTCAGGTTCATAAGGCTTCTTTAATGTTGTCTCGATAAACAATGTGGATCCACCTGATAAAGAAAGTGAGAATAACAAATAACATTTGAAATTTCGAATTGAACAACCGGTTCCATTAAAATTCATTTAAAAACTTTTCAGTAGTTTTATCAAACAATTGAGATACAGAGAGTTCATCATTGAAGGGGTTAACCCTTTAACACTCAAGATGGCCAAAAAATGCTTCTTGCAGGGGGCTTAAAAAATGTGCATTTCCAGATGAAGAGAAGACTATTTTTTAAATTTTACCACTGGAATAACTGGCTTGATAACCGAGCAAGTTATTCCAGTGGTAAATTTTCAAAAATAATCCTTTAATCTGCAAACAGACGTTTTCTTTATTCTCTGCATAAATAGAAATTTTATCCAAATTCAAGCATTAAAGAGTTAAACTAACGAAAACATATTTCTTGAAGTGCATTTATATCATATTTTGTTGAATATTTTGAAATTAATATGGCTGGAAGTCATATTAATTTCAAAATATTCAACATCGTTCCTATTTGTTTGCTCTGAGAATGAGATACACGGATTAGGCAGCAATGGCTTCCAGTCATATTAATTTCCAAATAGTCAACATCGTTCCTATTTGTTTGCTCTGAGAATGAGATACACGGATTAGGCAGCAATGGCTTCCAGTCATATTAATTTTAAAATATTCAACAGCTTTCCTATTTCTTTGCTCTGAGATTGAGATATAGGGGAATTTACCGGTGATTCCAAAAAGCATCCGCTTTTATTTCTACGAGAATTCCTAATACTTACCAGATGTACTATTATGATAATGTCTATTATCGAGTCTAGCTCAAAATAAACAATTAAATCTCCGCACTCTCCTGGTCCTGCCCACACTGTGTCCGGGAATTACTATAGCCGCAATCCCCGGTTGTTCTCAGATCATGTGCATGGCCATTGTTCAGTGCAAGTGGAAGAACTTGTGATGTGTGCGAAATAGTCGTCGGATGTGGCTTAGTTCAGATTCGAGAAATTGGCGACAGCTACCGGATTAAGTGCGCTGGATATGTCGCGTAGGTAGAAATCAGTAAATGACGACTCGGCATGCCATTGTGCTACAGAAATCACCTCCTCTAATGAGACACTCTTATAAAGGCCCGATGCTGCTGCTAGTGCTCGGACCTGATGGGCATTCGCATGATCAATCTGCTTTCCTGTAGCGATTTTGTGCGACATCTGAATAGCATTGACTATCCAACGAGAAATAGTATCTTTCGAGGCGCGCAAATGAGGAGCTTTGAGACATAACCACAGAGATTTTGGGTCATCTCTCCATACATTTTTTATACATTTTCAGACATCTGACAGGACACTAAGCAGAAGAGTTTGGGTCATGTCTAATTAAACTTGGCAAATTGATCGGCTGTCCTGGATATTTAAGTTTGCCAGGAAACAAAGACGTGGAAGTAGTCTTAAACCTTCAGCCCCGACGACAAAATGGTCTTGTTCGGCAGAAAGCGCATGAATTTCGCTTCTCCTTCTCGCCGACGCTGCCCCAACCAAGAAAACTGATTTAATAGTTAACAGTTTAATATCCATAGATCTAATCGGTTCAAAGGGAGCATGCCCTAAAACCTGTAGAGCAAGAGATAGATTCCATGCTGGGATAGGAATTGGCTGTCTAGGTCACAGATTGCTCATTCCTTTAATAACTTCATTTAAAGTGTTATTCTCCACTCCTTCAATGGCCAGACTGGGAATTACTGACGCTAATGCAGACTTATATGCTGTTAGGGTTGAAGGTACAAGTTTGTCAACTTCGTATAAATGACAGATAACATCTGCTATGTGTTGAACAGATGCAGAAAAGGGATCGATATCTCTTCCCTTAGACCACTATGCAAATTTGTTGATTCTATAATTATATGTTTTAGTGGTTGACCCTCTTCTGGCTGAAGCAACAAACTTCGCTGCTTGCTCAGAAAAGCCACCCTTAATTGTACGCTGCTTGATAACATCCATGCAGTCAATTTGAACATTTCTGGTCTGTCGTGGAAGTACAGACCCCTGTTCTGAGAGATTAGATCTCTTCTGTCTGAAAGAGGGATTGGATTGCAGACCAGATGGTCCAGCAGATCCGTAAACCATGATCGGCCTGGCCAATAAGGGGCGATCAGTGGTACTTGGCACATACCCTCTCTTATCTTTGCCAGAACTTTTGGGATGAGAATCGTTGGAGGATACGCATATGCGTACATTCCCTTCCAACTTATCGCCAGTGCGTCTACTGCTAGAGCTAGTGGGTCCGGTCGGTGACACGTATGTGGCCATCTTTGCGGTCTGTTTCATCGCAAACAGGTCCACAATTGGCTTGCCCCAATGTTTGAATAGAACCTCCGCTACCGATTGGTTGAGCTGCCACTCCGTCGAACGACAAACCGTCCTTCGACTGAGAGCATCTGCTAAGATGTTCAGTCTTCCTGGAATGTGTGCTGCCCGAAGAATAACATTCCTCTCTCCGGTGATCTTGTCCCGTCTTGGCGGTTCAAATAAGACACCACTGTTGAGTTGTCTGTCCTTACTAGGACAATCTTGTCTCGGATTAAGATGTCAAATTTTTGAAGTGTTAATGTTACTGCTAATAATTCGAGAACATTGATATGTTTCTGCGCATCGGTCCGATCCCATTCCCCTGACACTGACTGATCGTCCAATACTGCTCCCCAACCCGTTGTTGATGCATCTGTGAAGATGGACATCTGTGGTTGAGGAGGTTGTAGAGGAACACCTCGCAGGAGATTCTGTTCTGATAACCACCACTGAAGGTGAAATATCAATGGTTCTTTTACTGGAATTTTCAGAGATAACGGATCCGTTCTCCGAGACCAGAATGACATTAGATACATCTGAATCGGCCTGCGCCCGAGTGCCGCATAAGGAACCACTTTCTCCAGGGATACTAGTAAATCCAGTATCCTGAGAAATTGGCGCGCCATCAGAAAGGCTCCTAGCGAAACTGACTCCAGAACTGCAATCAAACTCTTGACTCTGCTCTCCGCCGTAAAAGCTACGCCGTCTCTGAGGTTGAAAAATATTCCCAGATAAACAAACTCCTGGGATGGAGTCAATTCTGATTTCTCTAGATTCACAATCCATCCTAGATCCTTTAATAAGGTTATGACTACATGAAGATTGTTGCGTAGTGTGACCGGATTCCGCACCTTCAGCAGCCAGTCGTCTATGTAAGTATGAACAGCTTTGTTTCTCCTGCGAAGATAAGAAGTCATGGCGAGAACCACTTTGGTGAAGACCCTCGGTGCTGTGGTCAGGCCGAATGGAAGCGCATTGAATTCCCAAACATTGTCTTGGAATGTAAAGCGAAGGTATTTCTGAAAAGGAATTGACATTGGAATATGAAAATATGCATCCTTCAGATCTATCGACACTGCCCACATGCCTTTTCTCAGCCCTGTCATCACCGCTGCTACAGTCTCCATCTGAAACTTTGGAGAAAGAATAAATTTGTTCAACGGTTTGAGATTGAGAATTGGTCTCCAACCTCCGGTATGTTTCAGAACGAGGAACATCATCGAATAGAAGCCTAGGGAGGACTGATTGCGGACTAGATGAATCACGTTCTTCCGCTGAAGAGCTTCGATTTCTGAGCAAATGGCATCTACACGATCGGATTCCCTTGGTGGAACGGGAGTCCACACTGGAGTCGATGTTAACGGAACTAACGATTGATGGATGAGCCAGTCCGCTTCGTAGCCGTTTCTTAACCACTGACAGACTAAACAACCTCGCACGACCCGTTCCCATTGGCTTGAGAACAGTTGAAGTCTGCCTCCGATGGTAGGAATCTGCACACAGCTGGCGGTCGATATTGCATGATAAGACGCTAAATCGCTTGGGTGAAGATTCTCGACTCTCTTCATTCCTGACGTCACCGGAACTGATTCCGCCGGAAACCCGTCAGGACCGTCCACCACGGCCGCCCTGCGGTTTCTTGGAATATGATGGCCCAGGACTGCCACCCTTCCTGTCCTCCTCATACGGCCTCTTATTAGAGGACTTGTATGAGGACGAATGGCCAGGTCCCTGCGATCCGGATGCCCAATGGACATCACGGCCAGAAGGACGGAAGGGCGATCTCTGGCGCTGCCTCTGTTGCTCATGCCGATGCTGTTTGTAGGACTGCTGCGGCTGTGTCCTCTTAGTCGACTTCCACGATTTGCCGACTACTTCCTGCTCAGCGACCATTGACGCGACCGTGGATAAGGCTTGCCGTGTCGAGCCGCCGAACAAGCCTGGACCAATGAAAGGCGCAGAAGATAACGCAGCCCTCATCTCAGGTCCTGGTTCTACACAGTCGAGAACCATTCTCCTTCGCTCCGCCAATGATCTGGTGATCACCCTGGCCAGGCAATCCTGGGACAAGCACATGGTGTCCCGGACAACTCCGGGAGCAGCCTCTGGCACTTGTCCACTTTCCGCCATGCAGGTCAGCATACCCTGCAGGACGGTACATCTGTGCGAGAGCGCAGCCATGGCTGCCCTCGCCGCATCTTCAATGAGCGTTAGCTCATTAAACGGATCTTTATTGTCCTGGGAAACTAAGGGATGAGAACGCCCCTTCGATTTGCCAGCCAATGGCCTATTCAGCGCCTCTCACTCCCCGACGGAAAGCCATGGAACCCGGGCATACTGATGGTAGGCCATCTCCGGAAAATGGACCCTACTCCTTATCCACTTCGGGGCTTTGGGCAATGCATAATCTGGCTGAACCAGACGATACGCCGCAACCTCCAACATGTCGGAACTCTGCGTGTTCAAAGGGAGCGTCAGCATGGCCGAAGAGCCACTTGACAGAGCGCTAGCCGCTCGCTCTGCCATCCGTTCCATCGCCGGATCGCGCTGAGATCCTTGATCCGATACCACCCCGAGACGGTCGGACATCCAGCCAAGGACCTGCACCCATTCAGCTTCGGTGCAAAAAGAGGACTCGTCCATCAATGGACTACCGTTCTCATCTTCCTTCTCACCCTTGGATGAGTAGGCCACCGACGATCCATGCTGAGAGCTATGGCCCGCACTTCTTCCAACATGAAGCGCATCCATAGCCCGACTACTAGCGGCACCCGTGTCCAACGAATCGCCGGACACGGATTCACCGCAGCCCATCAGCTCCAGCACGGGAGGCGGGACTACAGCCGCTTTGACCATGGTAGATGCCGGCACTCCGCACCTAACGCCGCCGGGATGCCGCCAGGAACCGCAAAACACGGCTCCAACGACAATGCGGGTTGAGCGAAATCCGGGTGGAAAATGCTCGACGGAACGTCGACATCACCACCCGCTTGGCAAACCCGTACAAATCCCGAGGGAGATCCCTGGGATGTACCTGGTTGAGCGTCAAAGAAACATCCGGCATGCCGGAATCTTCAACCCCGCCGTCGGCTCTTGAGCCAAGGTCGGAGAAGGGACAGGTGCTTGTCCCTCCGCAGAACTAGCCGGACAACAGAAAGGTTGCCCTGCACCAGCCTGCATCATCGGGATCGTGGATTGCGAGGACTCAAACATTTCCTTGAACTGGGCTGCCCATACGCCCAATGCTGAATCCATTCGCTCGTTCAGATGATCTTCCAGTCCTCTCACTGACGCCTGATCCAGCTTAGCCGCCTTGTCCCTCGCGATCCTCTCCAAGCGCGCACGACGATCACGATCGAACTCCGACGACCACTTGGCACACACATCACATGGACTTCCCACTTTGCGCAAGCGACACAATGATGACCATTAAACTTGCGCTTCATGAACATGTTGCATTTGTGGCACTAAGTGTCCTGGTTCTTGGCCTTCTTGCGAACACAGAGAAGAATTAAAACGCTGCACATGACATACGATGATGAGCAATACGCACAATTGACTTGATTGTAAAGTAGAATTACTTAGAAACATTAACTTTCTCTTAAATTAATGATAATCAAGCCTTTAGGCAGGAAATATTTGAAACTTTTTTGAGTGAAAATTAATAAACACAACTTGGAAATTAACTTACGTTAATACAGCCAAAGAAATAAATACCGATCGCTACAAACACCCTCAACAATGAAGCGAGAGCTAGAAATCGGCATAAAACTGAGTGCATAGACACGCCAAGCCAAAACGAAACATTAATCAGGGGCGCTGCCATCTTGGCTAAGGGCGCATCCATCTTGGAAGGAACCGAGTCGCAAGAGAAATTAACCAAGTACCCGGATAAGATTAAACAGTTAATGGGTACCGGGGCAACTCCAACAATGGCTACCATTTTAAAATAATGTGCCAATTTAAGGAAATTTCAAACAGTCATTACGGCACGAATGTATAAATTCTAGATTGATACAACCTGCCCCCGTGATGATTTTCCTTTTTCTTCCATCCTTCCAGCAATGAATTACACAGAAACTGCTAAACTTTAGAGAGCTCAAAAACGCGACTAGCAAGGAGAGCAAAATAGACGAAACTGACTGTGGTTGGGAATTGACTCAGTACCTGCGGCTATGGTAATTCCCGGACACAGTGTGGGCAGGACCAGGAGAGTGTGGAGTTTTAATTGTTTATTTTGAGCTAGACTAGATAACATGACATTATCATAATAGTACATCTGGTAAGTATTATTCGAAGTAGTAAGAGTTGATCGCTATATATTTTTGCCGAAAGCCATACAATTTATAGTTTGCATAGCAATACATGCTATGCAAATATCAAATTCTAAATTATCCCCTGATATACAATACCATATTCTTGATTTATTGTTTCTCCTAGAACCATCTCATGGGATAAGGTGACAAGAAAATTGTTTAGTCATTTTAACCCTCTAATGGTCAAGATTGGTCAAATGAATTCAGAATATTAGCTTTAAAGAGTATCCGTTTTCTGGCAAAGTTAAGTATATTTTTTAAAGTTCATCACTCGGATGACTGGCTCCGTTATCGGGCCAGCCATTACAGTGGTAAATTTCTAAAAACAGTATTCTCTTGACTCATTCCTCACGTCTCTGATGACGCCATTTTGAGCCAGTTTGACCATGAAAAGGTTATGTATGTATGATTACTGTATTCTGCAGCTGTAGTAGTAGAAACATCCTACAGCTGCAATCAGTCATTCTTCGCTTTTCCCCACTGTGTCTTGTCCTCAGCCAAAATCCTTATCTTCCTCAGGTCCATTCTTGACTTGAGTGTACCTAATCCTGCTTTCTTGAGGTCACGCTTAGCAGATTTACGCAATGACGTCCTCTCCTGTGTATTTGCTGGCTCCGAGTAGGGAAAATTCCAAGGCTCTCTGTGCTGGTGTGTCTTCTGATATCCTTAGCACATGGCCAAACATGGACCATCTTTGCTGGGTGACTTTTACAAACAGCGGCGGCGTATTACACATCTTGTATAGTGCATCGTTGGAAATTATGCTCTCTGGCCATCGGTGTCCAGTGATGGTGCGGAGGTGTTTGTGGTGGCAGGCATCAAGTTTGTCTAGAGTTGCTTTGGAGCTGCCCAGCTGTTACAATTATACATCATCAGGGATGCGCAGGTTGCATTGTATTAACGTAGTCTTTTTACCAAGGGCATCTTTGATCTACGAATCCATAGCTTCCAAGAGGACTGGAAAGCTATGATCCCCATGATGAAAGGGTTATAGATTGATATTAATAGAGTACAATACAGCTCAGAAAGCTATGTTAGTTAGGACAATTTTGAACATAATGTAAGAAATGTTCTGTTGAAAATTTTGGACATAATTTGATTGAACGCCGTTGCTGCCTTAACCTTCTAACTCATATCAGCCATAACGCCGTTGCTGCCTTAACCTTCTAACTCATATCAGCCAAAAATGGCTTCTGCAGTGGTCTTGAGAAATGTCCATTTGGCATTTGCAGACCAAGAGAAGACTATTTTTGAAAATTTACCACTGAAATTACTGGCTCGTGTAAACGAGCCAGTAATTCCAGTGGTAAATTTTCAAAAATCGTCCTCTCTGGGTCTGCAAATGGACATTTTCTATGGGCAAACTGAAATATTCTTGAATAATTTCGAGGGTTAAAGGATTAAGCTTATGGATTCCAATCAATTTGACTTCCAAAATATTCAAGAGTACGTTTTAGTTTGTTTTGGAAACATCATTACATGTTAATTTCCTTCTGAGCTGTACCATAGCACGACTCGGGAGGAGGATTGGCCAGTAAAAATAAAATCTTTATCTGAAAGCAGGATTGGCTAAATCTTTGGCAAATCATTAAAATCATATTAAAGATAATTTTCTAATATGATTACTGTACCAACAAAACTAATTGTTAAGAACACCTTAAAGTTGTCATGGTATTTTAGAATAGCCAATGATAACCATGTTATCAATAAACTTCCATTTTCGCTAACTATATTATGAGTCAAGGTACATTTACATTGATACTTTAACCACCTTAATTGTCCAATTTTGTCATGAAAATGTAAACCTCTGCCTATTGAATGTCCTTTTACAGGTCAAGAAATTTTTTTTAAATTTACCACTGGAATGACTGGCTTGGTTATCGAGCCATTTATTCGTCGTAAATTTTCAAAAATAGTCTTCTCTTGGCTTGCAAATGGTCATTCCTCAAGAGCACTACAGAGGCATGCGTATACCTGTGTGTGTGGATGCAGAGGGGGATCAACTAAAGTTACTACCCTTGCATCACCATTAATAATTACATCCTTCACACAATGGAGGAATCCAGTTTTAACTACGACTCGCCCAAATCTATCAAAGCTCCACCCATGCTTCGCCCGTGTTGGGATCGATCGATTCCTGCATTCTCTGAATCTCAATTTCCAGAAAACTATACATGTAATCTGTTGAATATTTTGAAAGTAATTTGACTGGGTGCTGTTGCTGCCTATGGCATACAATTTGTACAACGCTTAGTCAGTCATCAAATAAGTGTTCGTGACAAACTTATCTATACACCTGTGCAAAAGTTAAGCACCACCCTATTTTTACGCACATGCGAGGGTATATTCATGTGCTATGAAGAAAGCAATAGCATAAACATTTATGTACCCATCCATCTTAGTGCAAGAGGTAATAATGCAACTAGAGGAATGCTGATTATGATGGTGGGGAAACACTGTATGTTTTTGTTTGAACTTGAAAACGAGGCCTGAATATGGTTACGTTGACACAACTGACAACTATGGCCCTACAGTTGACACACGTGGCTAGATTGTCATTAATGGTGTCTGAAAACGAGGTTTAACATCTGTGCACGAGTTTGAGACTGTCATTATTAATACCGGGTATATCCACCTTGTGCCTGGATGACGGCCTGGACACGACGTCTCATGCTGGTCACCAACCGACTGATACGCCATTGTGGTATTCGTTGCCATTCAAGATGGAGTGCGTCTGTTAATTCCTGTAGGTTCTGCACAGGAGGATCCCTCCTTCTCACCATGTTTCCCAGAATGTCCCAGATATGCTCAATAGGGTTCATGTCAGGGCTCCTTGCTGGCCATGGTAGGGTTTCGATGGCATTCTGGCGGAGGTATTCATGCACAGCTCTAGCACGATGTGGTCGGGCGTTGTCATCCATGAATATAGGGTGGGTTCCAGGTGCATGATTTACAAAATGAGGGACCACAACTCTATCCAGTATGGAATCTTGATATCTTTGTCCATTTAGTTTTCCAGGTACAGTCAACAGATCCAGCTTACAATCAAATGAGATGCACCCCCATATCATAACGGAACCTCCACCAAATGGAACTTCTTCCATGATGTTACGTTGGTCGTACGCCGTGCGTCTGGACCTCCATACACGAGTTCGACCATCTGTGGCATGAAGCAGGAACCGACTTTCATCGGACCAGTGTACCCGTCTCCAGGATCTCATGTTCCAGTGTCTTCTTTCGTTGCACCACCTCAGACGCTCCTCTATGTGGTGTGCAGTGAGGAGAGGACGTCTGACAGGTCTCCTAGCTTTCATGCCAGCAGCATACAGTCTCCTTTTGACGGTAGACATTGACACTCTATTGCGCGTTTCCCATTGCTGGCTGAGCACTCTGCTGTTGGTGAATGGAGATCTCCTAACAAGGCGTACTAGGGCTCGATCATCACGGGCAGTAGTCTTCTTCGGTCTTCCAGATCTAGGCCTGTCCTTCACCTCGTTAGTTTGCCCATGTTTTGCAATCATACGACTGATTACAGTATGGTTAATGTTCAGCTGTCTGCCAATCTCTCTGCATGACATACCAGTGGTATGCATGCCTATGAGTTGCCATTTCACACGATCACTTAACCTTCGTCTTGCCATAGCGGTTCACAATCAAGAGCTAATTCTCTCTGTACAAATAAACCACGGTCATGAACACAAAATTCCTAATCTTGTCGCCTAAATCTGTATGTAATGTTCTACACCTCAAACTGGACTTTTACATAACTGAACACGTGTGCTGTTTCCCGCCACGCACGGACATCAAGCGGCGTGAAGCCATGCATGCATGTGCATTTCGTACTTGGAATTATGTCAGCTAACGCGGGGACAAAAAGTATGGCAGCCTAGTTGTACCATCATGTTTCTACATTCTATTGTTTTTGCTGGTGCTTAACTTTTGCACAGGTGTATATATCATTCATGATGTCATGGATTATGACGTTATCCTACATGTCACGCAGTTGATTATGATGTCATATGATTGATGGATAAACTGGAATGGTCCATTATCTACTCACCCATGGTTGTCCAGGCCAGGCCCATTACAACACCAGGCGGTGTGATATCATACATGCGATCCGTTGTAAAGATGGGCTTGCCAACAAAGTCCTGAAGATTTCCAATGTCTACAAGCAGCTTGTCTGTTTTGTCATTAACAATCTTGAAAGCGGCTTTTCTGAATAGCTATCAATGAGAAAAACAAGGAAAGTTACATCAGCTCCATATAATCAGCGAAGATTGCAGACTGTGCAACCAGATAGTAAAACAAGAATTCTGTGGAATTAAATGGCTCGCCTGTCTCCTGTTTGTCACAGTTACCTTGACCTTTAACCTTCTGCCCTCAATGTTATCATGCTGCATCCTATTATTATAGGTAACCAGGTATCCATGTTTAGTTGCAATAGGCTTAACCAATCCTGAAATATAAGCCGAGAAGTTTTGCTAAATGCAAAAACTTAATGTTGAAATAACAGAGTTCTGTATCAAGGTCACAGTGACCTTGACCTTTGACCTTGTGAAAACAACATCATCATGTTGCTTTCTATCATTATAGGTAACCATGTATCCAAGTTTAGTTGCAATAGGCTTAACCAATCATGAAATATAAGCTGAAAGGTTTTGCTAAATGCAAAAACAATGTTGAACTAACAGAGTTCTGTATCAAGGTCACAGTGACCTTTGACCTTGCGACTCCAACATCATCATGCTGCTTCCTATCATTATAGGTAACCATGTATCCAAGTTTGGTTCCAATTGGATCCGGCATTCTGAGATATAAGGCAATAACTTTTGTTTAATGCAAAAGCGTAATGTAACATATTAACAAAGATTATACCATGACCTTTGACACTCATAACCTTGACCGCATGATGTCTGCATCAACATGCTGCTTCTTTTTTTATGTATATCACCATGTACCCAAGTTTGGTTCCAATTGGATCAGGCATTGTTGAGATATAAGGCAATAACTTTTGTTTAATGCAAAAACGTAACGTAAAATATTAACAAAGAATATACCGTGACTTTTGACCACCACCCCCATAACCTTGACCTCATGATGTCTCCATCAGCATTCTGCTTCCGTTAAATGTAAATCACCATGTACCCAAGTTTAGTTCCAATTGGATAAGGCATTGTTGAGATATAAGTCAATAACTTTTGTTTAACGCAAAAACTTAACATTAAATATTAACAAAGATTATACCGTGAACTTTGACACTATAAACTTGACCTCGTGATGCCTGCATCAGCGTGCTGCTTCCTTTCGATGTATATGTCCATGTACCCAAGTTTGGTTCCAATTGGATCAGGCATTGTTGAGATATAAGACAATAACTTTTGTTTAACGCACAAACTTAACGTAAAATATTAACAAAGATTATACTGTGACCTTTGACCCCATAACCTTGAATGCATGATGCCTGCATCAGCGTCCTGCTTCCTTTCGATGTATATCTCCATGTATCCAAGTTTGGTTCCAATTGAATCAGGCATCAAAAACGTAACATAAAATATTAACAAAGATTATACTGTGACCTTTGACCCCATAACCTTGACGTCATGACCGCTTTATGGGTGGGCTGCTTCCATTCAATGTATATCACCATGTACCCAAGTTTGGTTCCAATTGGATCAGGCATTGCTGAGCTATAAGGCAATAACTTTTGTTTAATGCAGAAACTTAACGTAAAATATTAACAAAGATTATACCATAACCTTGACCACATGATGTCTGCATCAGCATGCTACTTCCTTTTTATGTATATCACCATGTACCCAAGTTTGGTTCCAATTGGATCAGGCATTGCTGAGATATAGGCAATAACGTTTGTTTAACACAAAAACTTCGTAAAATATTAACAAAGATTATACTGTAATCTTTGACCCCTGTAACCCTGACCGTATGGCCTTTTTATCGGCGGCCTGCTTCCTTTCGATGTATATTACCATGCACCCAAGTTTGGTTCCAATTGGATCAGGCATTGCTGAGATATAAACTTCACTTAAAAGTTTACGCCGCCGCCGGAAAAGTGATACCTATGTCTCGATTCTGCTTCGCAGGCGAGACAAAAACAGGCCACTGTTCAATGTTCAGTTAAACCCTTCAGACAACCTGGCTTCAAGATCAATCCAGAATATGAGTAATCAGACTAGTTAACCCTTTAACACTCAAGTCAGTCAAAGAAGGCATTTGCAAGTGTTGAGAAATGTTCATTTACAGACCAAGAAAATGATTTTTGAAAATTTAGTACTGGAATGACTGGCTCAGTAACCGAGCCAGTCATTCTGGTGATAAATTTTCATGAATAATCTTCACTTGATCCTTAAATGGCTGTTTTTATTTGAAGATTGAAATTTTCATGACCAGATTCAAGTGGATTAAAGGGTTGGTTATCATTGTCAATGAAATCTGCATGAGATCAATGGTTTAATACAGAATCCTGATAATGGAAATTACAAAATGTGATTTTATGTTTTGTTAACATGGTAATCGATCGAGGGATTCAATCTGTCACTCAAGCATTCGATGTCATAATCAAATATATCAGGGAGACAGACCTATCCATTCACCAAATGCTAGTAAAATGGATATCTAGCTAATAAAAAGCAGGTTTGGCAAAATTTTTGTCTAATGATTACAATCATATTATTATGCATAATTTCTCAGGAGAAAATCAACAAAATTACCTCCGAAGAACATCTTACAGGAATCTTTATGTAACTAATATTACTTATATTACTGTTAGTGTCACCAAATAAACTCTCACATCCTAATATCTCGGATTCAAAGCACCTTGTATAGGTCAGCTGTTGAATATTTTGAAAGTAATTTGACTGGAAGCTGTTGCTGCCTAAGGCAGCAACAGCTTCCAGACAAATTACTTTCAACATATTCAACATAACATTGTATCCGGTATTTAGCATTCAGTTAAAAGAATTACCCGATAGTGATGGATCGAAGACATTGGAATCCATCGGCTAAAATAGTTAAGATTTTTAAGAAAAAGGGTGGTTGGCTAATCTATTGGCTAATAATTTATGAAAGCCAGGTCTGTCCCTGTATATGTACGTCACATGTTAGCTCACGTCACAATCAGTCACAAAAATCACAAAATGATTGGACAAGGGCATCGAAGCGCGACAAATGTTTTCGGGATGTTGCTTTGGAGACAAGAAACATGTAAAGAATTTGACAAATCGACGCTAGATTGCACATCTGAATACCAGCATCATATTACAATTTTAAATGTATCATAGGCAACCTGATTATTCATAAGATAGGCATTACCAGTACATCATCTTGATCATTCTGATACAGGTTTTCAAGACATTCATCATTTCTATTGAGAATTTGGACATACAATTTAATTGAACAAGCGGCTAAGGAGGAAATGCATTTTGACAATTTCTGTTAACCGTTTCATAAAATCTAAGATTTTCAAACAAAAAAAAAATCGACCAATCAAAACTCTGAATAGAGGTTCAAGAGCCTACCACCATAGGATACTTCCAACCAAATTTGGTTAAAATATCCCAAGTGCTTTAGGAGATATATTTTAAAACAAAAGTTTATGAACAGATGGATGGACGAACGACTGCCGGCTACCATGGCATAAACTTACCTGGCAATTTTTGGCAGGTGAGTTAACTCACAATTTATTTTTTACGAAATCAATTGTCATTTTTAAAGCAGACATCCAGCAAGCCTAATATAACAAATATCATCCATACATGTATAAGAATATATTTCAATGTGATTGAAGCCTAAGCAGTTATAAACACACACCTTATCTATATGTTTCTGTAAGTTTCTCACGCCACTTTCACGACAATACTGTTTAATAAGCATGTTCATCGCATCATCCGTTATCTGCATCTGATCCAGCAGGACACCTGAGCTCGCCACTGCTTGAGGCACCAAGTATCTCTAAACACAGAACACAGGTAAAGCAAACAAAGGATGTACAGGTATCTGGATCATACACAAAATATGTCACTTGTTAGCTGACATCACAATTAAGGGATGCAGGTCTGTCACAAAAGTGTGTCTGAATGGTATATCTTTGGTCAATTAAAAATTTATTAAACATTCTGTTGAATATTTTGAAACAAATTTGACTGGTGCTTAAATTAGTTTCAAAATAGTCAACAGGGAATTTGTATTTTGGGAAGACACGTTTCAAAGTATTAAAATTAATTCAAATGCACTTATAAAGTGGCCGAAGTCTAGATAGAAATGGGCGGGGAATAGCTAGAAAGGGGTGGGGCATAGTCAGAAATAGATACCTCTTTTAACTAAGACCACTGAAAAATATATAATATGTGCTGAATTTGACAAATTTTGTACAATGTAATGAATATTGTTGGTTATTTTGAAATTAATTTGGCTATGGGAAACCACCTGACCAGACATGTTCAAAGAACACAGTAGCTGAACAGATCTAACTGCTTCTTCTCAATGTGTACAAGAATATAATGTGTGTGAATAAATAATTATCTGCAACAGTACAATTATCTGTGTAAAATTGCTATCATGGCTGGATAAACTTGTGGTCTCTGTGTGATAGACCTTCACATTAGGCGTGCTCTGGCCCATCATGTACCCCTAATCATTGCTGGTATGACACATGAACTTGCTGTATACTTGTATCAAGTACCGCCACATCATGGGTCATTCCATGTCAATGGAGGAATCCAGTTTAATGATCAATCATGATGTCATAATTAATTACTTCACACATAGGCTGGCATCACAATCAATTACGTCATGAATGACATGATGTAGTCCGTCATAAACGCTTAATAGTCCGCACAAATTCTATGTCTTTACTGTTTAATAAATATTATGTTGAATATTTTGAAAGCAATTTTGACTTGGCTTATGGCAGCAACAGCACCCACCCAAAATTAGTTTCAAAATATTCAATATCTAATTACCTCCACAGTTTAATGGAAATTAAGATTCAGGGAGTGTACCCGAAACAACATTATACATCACATAGGCATATATTACGTCACAAGCATTCTGTTGAACAATTATCGATCCGAATAGAATAGTTTTGTTAGAGACAGCTCTAAAAGAGCGACCTTTTGAAAGTATTTTTGCACCTCTTATGGAGCAGAAGATAGAATTATATACCCTTCATTTGTTCTCCATATGCCATCTCTAAAGACAACTGCAGAAGATAGAATTATATACCCTTCATTTGTTCTCCATATGCCATCTCTAAAGACAACTGCAGAAGATAGAATTATATACCCTTCATTTGTTCTCCATATGCCATCTCTAAAGACAACTGCATAAGATAGAATTATATACCCTTCATTTGTTCTCCATATGGCCATCTCTAAAGACAACTGCAGAAGATAGAATTATATACCTTCATTTGTTCTCCATATGGCCATTTCTAAAGACAACTGCATAAGATAGAATTATATACCTTCATTTGTTCTCCATATGGCCATCTCTAAAGACAACTGCAGAAGATAGAATTATATACCCTTCATTTGTTCTCCATATGGCCATCTCTAAAGACAACTGCAGAAGATAAGAATTATATACCCTTCATTTGTTCTCCATATGGCCATCTCTAAAGACAACTGCAGAAGATAGAATTATATACCTTCATTTGTTCTCCATATGGCCATTTCTAAAGACAACTGCAGAAGATAGAATTATATACCTTCATTTGTTCTCCATATGGCCATCTCTAAAGACAACTGCAGAAGATAGAATTATATACCCTTCATTTGTTCTCCATATGGCCATCTCTAAAGACAACTGCAGAAGATAGAATTATATACCTTCATTTGTTCTCCATATGGCCATCTCTAAAGACAACTGCAGAAGATAGAATTATATACCCTTCATTTGTTCTCCATATGGCCATTTCTAAAGACAACTGCAGAAGATAGAATTATATACCCTTCATTTGTTCTCCATATGGCCATCTCTAAAGACAACTGCAGAAGATAGAATTATATAGCCTTCATTTGTTCTCCATATGGCCATTTCTAAAGACAACTGCAGAAGATAGAATTATATACCCTTCATTTGTTCTCCATATAGCCATCTCTAAAGACAACTGCATAAGATAGAATTATATACCCTTCATTTGTTCTCCATATGGCCATCTCTAAAGACAACTGCAGAAGATAGAATTATATACCCTTCATTTGTTCTCCATATGGCCATCTCTAAAGACAACTGCAGAAGATAAGAATTATATACCCTTCATTTGTTCTCCATATGGCCATTTCTAAAGACAACTGCAGAAGATAGAATTATATACCCTTCATTTGTTCTCCATATGGCCATCTCTAAAGACAACTGCAGAAGATAGAATTATATACCCTTCATTTGTTCTCCATATGGCCATCTCTAAAGACAACTGCAGAAGATAAGAATTATATACCCTTCATTTGTTCTCCATATGGCCATTTCTAAAGACAACTGCAGAAGATAGAATTATATACCCTTCATTTGTTCTCCATATGGCCATCTCTAAAGACAACTGCAGAAGATAGAATTATATACCTTCATTTGTTCTCCATATGGCCATCTCTAAAGACAACTGCAGAAGATAAGAATTATATACCCTTCATTTGTTCTCCATATGGCCATTTCTAAAGACAACTGCAGAAGATAGAATTATATACCCTTCATTTGTTCTCCATATGGCCATCTCTAAAGACAACTGCAGAAGATAGAATTATATACCTTCATTTGTTCTCCATATGGCCATCTCTAAAGACAACTGCAGAAGATAGAATTATATACCTTCATTTGTTCTCCATATGGCCATCTCTAAAGACAACTGCAGAAGATAGAATTATATACCCTTCATTTGTTCTCCATATGGCCATTTCTAAAGACAACTGCAGAAGATAGAATTATATACCCTTCATTTGTTCTCCATATGGCCATCTCTAAAGACAACTGCAGAAGATAAGAATTATATACCCTTCATTTGTTCTCCATATGGCCATTTCTAAAGACAACTGCAGAAGATAGAATTATATACCTTCATTTGTTCTCCATTTGGCCATCTCTAAAGACAACTGCAGAAGATAGAATTATATACCCTTCATTTGTTCTCCATATGGCCATCTCTAAAGACAACTGCAGAAGATAGAATTAGTGATTACAAATACCTGTGCGATTGCGAGTTTCTCTTTCTCATATGCTGTTAGTTATTTGATTGGCTAAGATCAGTGATGTATATAAAGACAACAGCAGAAGATAGAATTATATACCTTCATTTGTTCTCCATATGGCCATTTCTAAAGACAACTGCAGAAGATAGAATTAGTGATTACAAATACCTGTGCGATTGCGAGTTTCTCTTCGGCCACATAGCCAGATATATCTATCATCTCCATCCGATCTTTTAATGGATCAGGAATGGTATCCAAAACATTGGCTGTACAGATAAACAACACCTGACGGAAGAAATAATGTTCAAAATAATGTTCACAATGCAACAACTTCAGCCATATATGATTTCTAACTCCTCAGCTGACATATAGTCACCATCCTCTAGCTCAATTATTACACATACAATGAGTGCTATTTTATATCCCTAATATTATTTGAACAGTTCCATAATTCAATCTGCCAATCAAGTATACATTCATTATTACCGCCCCCCCCACCCCCCAGTAACGTCACATGACCATATGCTGTTAGTTATTTGATTGGCTAAGATCAGTGATGTATCATCTGGTATTTCCCTCACGCGAGGGCAATATTACACAGTATCCCCCACCCCCACCACCCCGCTCCGTGAACATCATGTTTTCGTCTTAATGAGAACATTAATTATGACGCAACAACAGCCAATGACGAAGGTCATGACGTAATACGTGGTGATACATTATAAAAATGACGTCATAGTATTGAAAATTTACAATATTTAAGATAAGGCAAAATTCTCTCTCACTCTCTCCCCATTAATTCGTTACACCAGTGTTTTGGCAGGGGTACAGACTGTTACCACACGTGCGAACAAATATCACATTTGGTTTGCATGTGTGGTAACAGCCTGTAACCTGTAAGACCCCCCCCCCCCCCCCCCGCCAAAACCCTGGTGTAACTAATATTATCCAAATTCTGTCACTTCAAATGACCTCCATTGATTATGACATCAGACAGACACTTTAGTGACAGATCAGATTATTTCACTATAATGTAGCCAGCCCACTTATTTGCTAATATTGTGAAGCCTATGAGCAGGTCTGTAGCTCATGAAGATTTATGATATATAGCTATACCTTGGACATGTCCACAGTCACGTCAAGGTAGTGGTCAAGAAAGTTAGCATTCTGTTCCGGATCAAGAAGCTCCAACAGCGCAGATGACGGGTCGCCTTGGTAACCTTTGCCGATCTTATCCACCTCATCTATCAGTATTAGTGGATTTTCTGTCTTAACCTTCTTTAGGCATTGTATAATTTTCCCAGGCATTGCTCCGACGTATGTACGCCTATAAAACAAGAAACACATGCTACAGCAGCTGCAATAAGAGCAATCAGAGGTTGCAGATCCCCCCCTCAGATTTTCCCATTTCTTCAGAACGTGCCAAAATTTGTGCAATCTTATTGTATGGTGTCACACCCTTTCTTGTGTTAAAATTTGAGAGAAATCGGGACAGTAGTTTCAGAAATATCAGTTGATCCGGAATCTGATCTGATCTATATCTGGGTTCTTTTATCACGGAGTCTGGAAATCCTCTTGCATGGCAAGTTTGTTTGTTGTGTTAGAAACTGAATCAACCGGATCATTAGTTCTTTAGATACAGGTGCGGGTGGAGAGACACACACACGCACGCACACGTGCACACACGCACGTACACACAGAAAAGTTCTGGTCACACACTTAACTGACATTAGTGCAAAACCAGATCTTGTATGCATAAGGTTTTCAGGGGAAGTAATTCAGGTAAATATGGACAGATTTCAATGCAATGCAAACTCAAGCAGCCGCGCAATCCACATATCAAATTAGAAGTGAATGCATGAAAATATTCTGAAGTTATCCTCTAGAAGCCTGATTTATGAGAAATTTAGTTTTTCAGGGGGGTAGGGGGTGGGGATATGTTGAATATTCACAGAAACTACCTTACCGCAATCCCAATTGAGTTCTTGGGCTGTATTTTTCCACTTACCAAATTTGAAGTAGATGCATGCAGGCATTCTAAAGCTATGCTCCACAAAAAAGATTCATGACATTAGTTTTTCAAGATCGGTAAAGTCATAGGGATATGTACAGATCCCCCTCTAGGGCAATGGCAAACGAGGTCTTGTACCACGCTACCTACCAAATTTGAATTAAAGGCACACAAGCTTTCTAAAGTTATACTTCAGAACCCTATCCAGATGGATGGACACATACACGGATGAAGCATAATTCTTACGCCGCCTGTCGCTGAGTTTAAGTCACAAAAATATCAAGAATCTCATTGTTCACAAATGGGTTAAAAAGAAACATGCATACATACATAATCACACATATGCTTGATTCCTGACTAGTAGTTATTTCTTTACCTGTGGCCTTTGATCTCAGCTACATCAGTCATTCCGCCAACACTGAATCGGAAATACTAGAATAAAAATGAAAATAGATAGTTTACTACCGGATAATATATATTCCCTTTTTGTGGGCTGTCAATTCAGCATAAATGCCCTATCAGTATTTGGTGTATTCCCTACCATAGGAGTCAAATTACGTTGAAATCCGCCAAGTGGTTAATGTGTAGTGCATTGAAAATTTCCGGTAAAGTTTTCATAAAATCTAAGATTTTCACTAAAAAAAAATAGACCAATCAAAATTATGTATATACGTTGTGAAGCCTACACCATACAGTTAGTCCAGCTAAATTAGGTTTAAATCCGCCAAAAGTTAATGAGGAGTAGCGTATTTTATGCAAAAGGTGACGGCCGGATGGTGGACGGTCGCCATGGCATAAGATCATTTGGCCATTCTGCCCAGGTGAGCTAATAACACCAAATTCTATCAAACAATTCTAGCATAGTATCCACCAGCATCAGTTAGACTTACCTCCCTATTCAGTGCCCTAGCAATAGATTTAGCGATGCTTGTCTTGCCCACACCAGGGGGCCCATAGAAGCAGAGAATTTTGCCTTGTGCCCCAGCTTTCAACTGACTGACAGCAATGAACTCCTAATAACAATCAACAAAGTAGCTTTATTATTAATTATCAATCACTTGAAACCGGAATTTAACCCCTTCACCGATAAATTCCTAGTATCTCTATCTAGGGGCAAACAAACAAGAAAGCTGTTGAATATTTTGAAATTAATATGACTGGAAGCAATTGCTTCCAGTCATATTAATTTTAAAATATTCAAAAGAATACGTAATATATAGTAAAGAATTTGTCATTGAAAGGGTTAAGACAATGATACAGATAGGCTGTTTCTTATTTTGAAATTAATTTGATAGGATCCTGTTGCTGTCATAGCCAAATTAGTTTCAAAACATATCTTTCATGCTGATGAAATGACAGACGATTTAATATGTTTCAATACATTTATTAATGAAACCTTTTGAGATTTGGGTCAGACTTGAATGTGCCCTAATTATTCAGCATTGCTGAATAAATAGGCTAACTGAGTCTGCCCCGATAAACAAAAGTTTATGTAGTAATAATTGTATTAAAACACATTTAATCAGCATCTTTCCATTAACTGCTAAAACCTCCTCACCCCTCTTAATTTTAAAAATCTAATAATTTAGCAGTCGCAATCACTCAGTTTGATCGTTTAGTAGTTAAATAGATACATGTAGTGCTACATAGCAGTACGTGTCTACAGGATGGACTATGAGGGACACTGCATAGACCCTTGAATTCAGGGAATTTAATAAGCTACTAGACAATAAATGATGCTTTAGAATGGTCATCTAATACATCGTTGGCCAATCAATTATCAAAATATCTGTCAAATGGCCACGAAAAAACAGATGATTCATCAGTGTTATAGACTTGTAGCTAAGGGAGACGACTCCAAATGAGGTAATGTAATTGGACACGCATATAAGGGGGATAACTCTTGTAAGTTATTGAAGCATAAAAATCATGAGTTATATCCCCTTAACTCCAACATTTAGGTGGCTGAATGGATAGTAGTGATGAGCAACAGCGAGCTGAGAGCGATTATGAGCCTCAAGTAGTTTTTGAAGACACAACCTGATGGCAGTCTAAATCTAACCAATCAGAAATAACTATTTCATAGTCTCAAAACTAAACAGTTTTAATAATGTTGCCACAGCAACAGCTTTCAAGTGAAAGAAATATCAAAATATGCAACCGTCTGATCCTGGGTTTGATTGACACTATGGAGGGATCCAATCGGTTACTCAAGTACCTGACATCATAATCAAATACATCAGTCATTCATTAGCTGATGTCGCAATGAGCATGATGTAAGTCTGTTACAAAGGTGGCAATAGTCTGTAAAAGTGCATGAATTGTACCTTTGACTAATTTACAATTTAATAAACACTCTGTTGAACAATTTGAAATTAATTTGACTGGGAGCTGTTGCTTCCATACGTAGCAACAGTCGCCAGTCAAATTAGTTTGAAAATATTCAAGTTTCAAATTCATTACAACATGAGTTAAAAATGTGTGAGGAGCTTAGCTAGGTAGTGGACGGGTACATCTAGAAACAGATACCTCTAATCACCTTTCCAGAGTATCCATCTATCAATATGATGTCATATGATGTCATAATCAGCTAAGCGACATGTAGGATTACATCATAATCATTACATAATAAATGAATCTTTATGGCCCGTCTTTAACTGTTAATAGTCCGACACATTGTAAGAATTGTATGTCTCTACTATTTAATAAACATACTGTTGAATATTTTGAAACTAATTTGACTGGGCACTGCTGCTGCCATAGGCAGCAACAGCGCCCAGTCAAATTAGTTTCAAAGTATTCAACAGCTTACCTGTATGGTTTTCTGGAAATTGATAGTGAGGGCGATCGATCGATCCCAACACGAGCGAGGTGCGGGTGGAGATTAGATAGAAATGGGCGGGGCATAGCTAAAAATGGAAATGTCCATTCACGGTGAAGGCACAATAATGACAACAGCCAATCAATGATATGAAACAAAATATCATTGCTTAATGGATGAATCCTCTTTTAGCTATGCCCCGCCCATCTCTGGCTAAGCTCCGCCCACTTTGCCCATGTTGGGATAGATTTATATGGTTCTTAACTCTGAATTCGCAGAATCACCAATTCACGATAACTATACAGGTAACCTGTTGCATATTTTGAAACTAAATTGACTAGAGGTTGTTGCTGCCTGTGCACACACTCAAATTAGTTCCAAAATATTCAACAAAATGTTTATTAAATATCAAAGCAATTCATACAACTGACAGACTTTTTTAAAAGTTCATGACAGACTCAGCTATCCCATTCACTACATATTTAATTGCGACGTCAGCCAGCACATGATATAATTGATTATGACATCATATTTTTGAGCGACTGATTCAATTCATTAATTAGTCTTACAAGGATTCTCTTTTTGACTTCCTCCATGCCATAGTGGTCTTCCTCTAGGACTTCATTAGCTTGGGTTAGGTCCAGATTCTCCACGCTGTATTTACCCCACGGCAAGCTGGTCAGCCAATCCAGGTAGTTACGTGTCACGCTATTAATCAACAAGAAAATAAAGATCTTATAACAGTAAATATGTAGCACATATAAGAACAAGAGCAGATAGACCAGGCAAATCATCACCCCCCCATTCACCCTCCCATTCATCCTCCCATTCACCCTCCCCATTCACCCCCCCCATTCACCCTCCCATTCACCCTCCCATTCACCCTCCCATTCACCCTCCCATTCACCCTCCCACTCACCCTCCCATTCACCCTCCCATTCACCCTCCCATTCACCCTCCCACTCACCCTCCCATTCACCCTCCCACTCACCCTCCCACTCACCCTCCCATTCACCCTCCCATTCACCCTCTCATTCACCCTCCCATTCACCCTCCCACTCACCCTCCCATTTACCCTCCCATTCACCCTCCCATTTTTATCATATTCTAAGTTTGTTTGGATTTTTCAGATTTTCTGGGGTTTTCTTATTTCCCAGTTTTTTTTTATCACACCCAAAGTTGTGAATGGTAGTGTATGGTCACACCCTTTCCTGTGTTAAAATCTGAGGTACCGATAAATCGACAGATCCCGAATTTGATCCAATACGGATCCGGGGTCTTTAATCCGGAGCATGGGCAGTCTGGAAATCCTCATCCACACCATGTACCTTCACTGGAAATTTGATTCAAATTAGATCAGTAGTTTTTTAGATACAGCTCTGGACGCGCAGACATATTGACACACCCAATCACAATACCCTCTTGCCCTGGCAAGGGTAATAACTCAGTTTTGTAGCTTTTACACATTCTATTCTACTCTGAATATATATCAACATAATAGTTACTCAAGGCTCATAGTTACCTATGAGTATCGCTGTATGATTTCATTCTGTATAAAGTTTAATTAGGGATATGTATCCCTAACCCTAATGAGGGACCCATTCCTAGCTATTCCCCACACAAATCTAGCTAAGTTCTCACACCTTTATACATGTGCTGGAATCGATTTAAAATTTTCAAACCCGAATTCACAGAATCTAAATTTCAAGGTAACAATACTTGTAAGTCGTAGAATATTTTTGCAATTATGTCCGCAACAGCTTCCAGTTAAATTAGTTTCAAAATATTCAACAGCATGTTTATTAAATTGTAAATTCATCAAACATATACAATTCATATAATTTTATGACAGACTTTTTGATGTTCGTTACAGATCCTATGATTATGATGTCATTATTATTGTGACATCAGCATACATGTGGCGTAATTGATACTTGATTGACAGATTAATCTATTATAAACTGTCCATCAGCAGATCAAGAAAGCAATATTTAGATAAAATTGACAACTGCAGTGACTGGCTCGATAATCATACTTGTCGTTCCAGTGGTCAGGTTTCAACAATTTTCTTCTCTTGCCTGCAAATGAACATTTTGTCAGAGACGCTAAATTTTCTGAACCATTACCAGGGCATAATTTATCTGGTATCGCATCTCAATTTGCTACACATATTTAGGCATTTGCTATATATTCTGCAACACGCATAACTATATCGGCTATGCAAAATTTGTACGCATTTGCAATTTATTATTGATTTTCTTAAGTTCTATTATTAACGCTTTCAACGACAAATCCCTGAAAAAGTAAATTCTCTACTTGTCATGTATGCATAGCATATTCTGTTGAATATTTTGAAATCAATATGACTGGAAGTCATTGCTGCCTTAGGCAGCAATGGCTTCCAGTCATATTAATTTCAAAATATTCAACAGCTTTCCTGTTTGTTTGCTCCGAGATTGATATAAAGGGAATTTATCCATAAAAGAGTTAACTGCTTTACATTTTTGCAGACAACCATACAATTTATAATTTGCCTAGCAATACATGCTATGCAAATATGAAATTCTAAGCATGCCCTGAATACTGACCATTAAATTGACAACGGCACACAAGTACTTACTTAAATTCAGAAGAATGGTTGTCAAGAAAGGAGAGCTTGTTGAATTCTTCATCCATTACCTCCTGTACATGAGCTGGTACTTCCAAACTCTAAAACAAATAGTATCGGTTATCAAGCCAGTCCTTAGTACTATATTTTCAAAGATAGTCTTTTCTTGATCTGTAAATGGTCATCCCTTAACTCCACTGTAGAGGCTGGCTTTAACCATAAAAATGTTAGTGCCGCACTAGCATATAGAACATTATATAAATGAGTATGTACAGCAAGAAATGTCATATCCAGCCGGTGGTAAGAATTCAATATTAAGGGAGCTAACTCCCAAAGAGTACTCTCCCTTATTAGTGGAATATCCACACAAATCCCTAAATTACATCGGGAATTAATTTCTTCTCCACTTTCTATAGCAATATGTTATGAGCATAGAATGAACCTATGACCTTTTTGAAAACGGGGATTGATAAAAGGAACAAATTCCATCAATAATTTTTTTCAAATTGACCATAAATATGGAAGCAATGATAAATCTCACGACCTGGCCAATTTCACAAGTTGAAAGAGTAATGGTTCTAACGATTAACTGCTAGTAGCAGTTGGTTCGCTATTGTGTGTTTATCTTAGCCATGTTAGTGCTTGGTGTGTTATCAATACTTAATGTACATGTGAGCAAATACAGGTGTGAACCAATTTATTCTGTTACGTTTGAAAGCTGTTTTAAAATGTTTTATAAAGTTGAAATTTTTCACAATTATTCGATTTAATTTTTCATTGTATAAAATTTTAAGAAGTGGTCTAGATTTTCAATATAATCATGTAATCGGTCAAGCCTATATAAGACACCCAGTCCTATCTCTTTAACTCGTTTACCCCAAAAAATGGCCTCTGCAGTGGTCTTCAGAAATGTCCATTTGCAGACCAAGAGAAGACTATTTTTGAAAATTTACGACTGGAATGACTGGCTCGATAACCGAGCCAGTCATTCCAGTCGTAAAATTTCGAAAATAGTCTTCCCTTGGTCTGCAAATGGACATTTTCTATTGAGAAAATTGAAATTTTCTTGAACAAATTTGAGGGTTAAAGGGTTAATGGGCGGCTTCTGTTATGGGTCATGTGGAATGTCCATTTACAGGCCAAGAGAATACAATATTTGAAAATTTACCATTGGAATGACTGGCTCGATACCCATGCCAGTCATTTCAGTGATAACTTTTCGAAAATTATATTCTCTTGGCCTGTAAATGGACATTCAATAGTCGGCTATATAAATTTTCTTGACAAATTTTACCATTAAAGGGTGATCAGAAAATATCAAATAAACGAATTATAAAATATTTACTTTTCCTAAATTCATGAGTAGCATATTTTTCATAATTTTAAAAGACGTATAATGTCAAATTTTGTAATCATTGCACATTGCTGTGCTAAACTTGAGGGTTTGATACCATAGAATGAGAATAGCAGATGTGCAGTGAAATTCAATATACCTATGACCAGGGTAATTTGCTCATTTTATTCTGTTTACAGTGTAGGGGACGTAACTTGGGATTTTATACTTTATCATGGTGCCCTTGTTACCTCCCTTGCACTATTACACACAATGTTTTGTCAAAATACACCTGTCCCACATTGACGTCATTACGTCAGGATTTCCCTAAATCAACGCTCAGAGCAAAATTGCTGGCTGGTATAGCCGCCAACAATCGCTGACCCACATTGAGTTAATTCTGCACTAAAATACACTAAAACATACAATGTAAATTTTCAAAGATAGTCTTGTCTTAGCCAGTAAATGGAGATTGACGGAACAAAACTCTCTTCTCTTGACAAATCTTGTCCATTAAAGGGTCAACTATATAGCCAGTGTCTTACATCATATCTAGGTAGACCAGTATAATCAAAGGAATATGATATTACATGTATATTGTAAGATATTATAATAATAAAACAATAAAACTGATGTTTATCATTATTTTGAGGCACAAAATACGCATAAACAAACTAGGTTTCGTTAGTCATGATCTAATTTTAATAAAATACCAACCTATATTGAGGTCTAATTCTGAAACTCCACAATTACCTCCAGTCTCTTCTTGAATTTCTCCTCAATCGCATCTTTATCATCCTTCTCCAAGCCAAGTTCTTTTTTAATGATTTTCAGCTGTTCCCTCAAGATGAACTCTCTGTGCTGCTTCTTTACTTTCTCCTCAACCTGCGCAGAGCAAAAAATGTACAATACTACAATCACATAATGTACAATACTGCTGTGAGACTCATACAACACTGTCAGTCAGACTGGGGGTAGACAATTTACATTTGTCACCTTGAGGAATAACTAGTTACTGGTGTTCATACAGGTTTTCTGTCTAGGATTCTTAGCAATACATATAAAAAAATTTAACACAAAAATCTGTTTTCAACACAAAAGATTAAATATCAAGAATCAACCAGAATTTAATAAACATTCTGTTAAATATTTGTAAACTAATTTGACTGTGGGTTGTTGCAATCAGCCAATACCTGCCTTTCAAGTGCTCTTAACACTTCCCATTTCGGGTCAAAATTTTTCATTTTCAAATTAAATTAAAAGATGAACTGGTGTTCATTTTTCAAAAAGCTTGGTGGAAGATGGTGCTCTCGAAGACAGCAACATCATCCACCAAGATTTTAGAAAACTGTACACCCATTTCTTTGCTATTGACACAGTAAAAGATAGCATATTTACATCAGAGTTGCAAGGCTTATAGAATGCCCATTTTCAAGCCAAGAAAAGTTTATTTTTTAACATTCTAACTACTAGAATGAGTAACCAGTGTTAAATTTTCGAAAAGAATCGTTCGGCATGCAACTGGAGATTGCTTAAACAAAAATCTGAATTTTCATGCCAAATCTTACCCATTAAAGGGGAACCAGATGCTGACAAGATATAAATAGCACTCACCTCTTTACCAATTCTTTGCTGCAAGCGGCTCACTTCATACTCCTTCTTCAGCAAAGACAGAGCCAACATTAGCCTATTTGGAATCTGGAAAAGTAACCATTTGAGGATGTAAGATCTACGGTAAAGCTCAGAAATAATCTAAATTGTTTCCAAAGCAGAAACATATTGGACTGTTAGGGCTCTTTCGCTTGGGCTACAGTTATCAACACTAACTTCGGGTTGAATTCGTTTGTGCGAGTTTAATAACAATCGTCGTAATGAAGGTGCGAGGCTGCCTGGTATTGGCACAGTAATGGTCTAAGAATCTGAATTATCTGGAGGCGTTGGCATGACCTGACAATGTCATTTATGCAATGTCATAATTGGTTAAAGGTGATGTTACAAGGGTGTTGCAAAACTTGCTCAAACGAATCTTCGGCCAAACTAAAAAAAGGGTTATAACCATATGCCAATCAAACGAGCTCATAGTTAGTAAGAAATGTTGTGTTGAATATTTTGAACATAACTGGATTGAACATGGCCAGCAATCCAATTAGGTTCAAAATATTCAACAGAACATTATATTTTGCTTTGGAAACAGGTTAACTTATTTCTGAATGTATTCTAAAATAACTCCAAAGGTACTTCAGTTCAAAGAGCATTAGTATATTACATTAGGCTTGCGCGATTATGCTAATAAATCGAAAATCATGATTATTTTTTAAATCGTGTATTTATATGATTAAAAATTAAATAATCGACTAATCGTGAATAATTGTACAGCATAAAATATTTCACAACCTACCACTTAATAACTCTTTAATGGGATCGGTCATGGACATTTACATTTTACTCAGTGAATGCATGTCCATTAGCAGGCCAAGAGAAGACTATTTTTGAAAATGTATCCCTGAAATGACTGGCGCAAGAATCTAGCCAGGCATTCCAGTAACACATTTTCGAAAATAGTCTTCTCTCTGCCTGCAAATCAACATTTCTCCATACCATTGCAGCTTTCGTCATTGATATGCTTTTTGCTGTTATAACTGGGCAATTTGTACTCAAGCTGATTAATCGAGTAATTACGATTATTATTACACAATCGAGCGTGATTACTGAAAGCAATAATCGCGTAAGCCCATATTACATACACAAGTACATACAGATTTACTTGAGATTGGATAGTATCCATTAACTGTCAATACTTTGTTGGCCTGTAACAATATAACATCAATATTTCCAAGTAATTAAAACCAAATTGTAAAGAAAAATTCCCATTACTTGTGGCGAATACATGTATGGTATGTCGATTTTAACAGTAACCAATAGCAATAGTAATATTTCTATTTCAATTAGGGCACATGAAGAAAAAAATCTAAAACTACTTTTTGTGATAACTTTAGTATAGTATTTAAAACATAAAGGTAGCGGCCATTACCCCTTTAGCACTCATATCAGCCAAAAACGCCCTTTACAGTGGTCTTGAGAAATGTCAATTTGCAGACCAAGGGACTATTTTTGAAAAGTTACCACTGGACTGACTGGCTCGATAACAGAGCCAGTCATTCCAGTGATAAATTTGCAAAAAATAGTCTTCTCTTGGTCTGCAAATTGACATTATCTATTACAAAAATTGAAATTTTCTTGAACAAATTCAAGGCTTAAAGGGTTAATAACATTAACTCAAATATTTTGAAAACAATTTGACTGAAAGTTGTTGGTGGATAAACAACCAAGAACTTTCGGTCAAATTGTTTTCAAAATATTTAGCCGGTCCAGCGTTATTGCCCTCTAAAATTATTTTCTCATATTTTGCAGCAGTGAGACTGTTAACAATTCCACATTGACAAATTTTATAATGCTCAACAGGATTAGATAATGTCACTCAGAGTTCATCTTGGTACCAAATAGTCACGGGCATCTCTACAGGAAAGCCCCAAACACACAACCAAGAAAATACTATATGCACCCAAGTTATGTCAATTTAAACCCCTGCTTACATTAGTTTCTTCTAGAACTTCTTGTAGCTCATGTGGCTCGGCGCCTGTCAAAGCAGCTCCTGAAATAAACATAAAAAACTAATTATAAGTAATTACGGTAGTATGCGTTTAAATGATTTCAATGAAAATTCACGAACGTCTTAGATAGACGACGACAAAATTGACCAATCAGATTCCTACATATAAGAAGATTAACCATTTAACCTCAAATTTGTTCAAGAAAATTTCAATTTTCTCATAGAAAACTTCATTTCCAGACCAAAGAAAGACTATTTTAGAAAATTTACCACTGGAATGACTGGTTCGGTTACTGAGACAGTCATTCCAGTGGCAAATTTTCAAAACTAGTCTTCTCTTGGTCCACAAATGGACATTTCTCACGACCATGTCAGAAGTCATTTTTGGCTGATATGAGTGTTAAAGGGTTAATTAGCCTAGCTGTACACAGCACAGTCAGTCCTGTCCGTAAATTTTGATTTGAGCTTCCCAGTCAAATTACAAAATGTACTTCAAAAATATTCAACAGAATGTTTATTAAATTCTTGTGGATTCTTCATATTTCATATTTTGGGTTGATAGCTGACATTTTTGCGATCAAATGAGTAGCACTCTTTTCAAGGGTTACCTGAAAATTTTGGAAAATTCCAGATATTTCTCAATCAGTGAGGCGTAGTGGTTTAACCCATTCAACGGCAACTCCATGAAACCGTAAATTCTTTATGATGCATACATGTAGAACATCCTCTTGAATATTTTGAAAATAACGACAGGGAAGCCAATGCTGCCAAAGCCAGCAATGTCTCTCAGTCATATTGATCTAAAAATATTCAACAGATTTCCTGCTTGTTTGCCCCGAGATTGAGATACATGGAAGTTATCGATGAAAGGGTTTCAGTTTTTTTGACGGATGATGACGACTCATCATGGCCTAGGTTTATATGGTCCTCTAGACTGCATAGTAACAACCAATTCATTTCAAAATCTTGTTTCTGTTTCCAGGTAACCCTTTAACGATCAAGTCAGTAAAAACAGCTTCTTTAATAGTCTTTATAATGTCCATTTGCAGACCAAGAGATTCTTTTTTTAATTTACCAATGGAATGAATGGCCTGATAACCGAGCCAGGCATGCAATTTTTAAATAATATTTTCTTGGTCAAATTGACACTGACTGTCTGAGAAAATTGAAATTTTCATGAACAAATTTGAAGGTTAAATGGTTAAGGTACAAGGGAGATAACTTCTGACGCACATTTCTACTAGCTGGAAAGAGTTCCTTCCCTGGACATGTAACAAGTTTTTACATGCGAGATGCGGCAAGCATGCACTTTTTACATGTTCATCAAATCTGAATAACTGACTGAGTGCTCGAGTGTGACAAAAATGCTGTTACATTACATAATTGCCATGGCTTTAATTATCTCTCTCCTCTCTAATATTTTGCTAAATGAAAGGGTTCTGGGTGTGTTGATATCCATCAATCTATAGCTTGATTGATGTAAACATCCAAAACCTATTCATTTCTAGCAAAGTGAAGGAATCTATTTCTCGCTATCATATGCCTCGCCCATTTCTAGCTAGGCTCCACCCATGTTGTACACATGTTGCAATGAATTTGAAACTTTGAGGCCTAAATTTCCACAAATCTAAATTTCAAGGTTACTTCAGCGGTGAGCTGTCTATTGTAGCACCATTCAAAGTAGTTTCAAAATACTCAACAGCATGATTAGTAACATGTAAATTTGCATGAGCAATGAACTATTCAAATATGCAAGTGACATTATTTCAAAACTGATCACGCACCTAATTAATTCAGCTTTTATGCACCACCTTCCCATCGATGCTGTAGGCCAAGACCCTAATCCCACTAACCATGCCCAAGAAGCCACCGGTCACCCCCGCCACCCCCGCTCCACCCATCCCCTCACCCCCGCAGCCAATCTCCGGCCGCTGGTGCTCCTCAACATCCAATGTCACTCTATGGCGCATCCGAGACAAGATCGATGACTTTGCCGGATCATGTCAGTGGCTTCAAACGTGGACACAGCTGCGCAGACATTGTATGGGCTCAACATATGCTTGTCAGTAGTAATGTCCAAACACTGGGATTTCCACAAAATGGGCATTGACATGTCACGAGCCTTCGACACAATCAAACACGCAAAGATCCTATGCCATTTGCAATAAAGATGAGCTACGACTAGTGAGACTACTGCTTGCAGACACCAAGCTGCGAGTATGAGTCAAGTCAGTAAAGTCTGTAGAGTTTGAGACATCATTTGGCTCCCCACAGGGAGATGGTCTATCTCTGGTGCTTTTCAGCTGTTACCTTGCTGCTGCATTGAAATCTGTGCGGGAAAGTTCCACAAGACCACACCCACTAGTATCAATACTGGGTATGCCACTAGATGGAACATGCCGACGATGTGGACTTCATAGATGACGAAAAGAACCCTGTTAACGAACTTCTCCCAATAGCTGTAAGCAAACTAAAAATTGAGAATCTCTATGAATGAATGTGAAACAAGTTCATCTACATATACCTATCTACAAAGCATGAAACTACAGTAAATGGCGACCCACTTCGTGGCGGCGAACCATGGAGGAAAAGTCAAATCCTGGCCTCACTGCCTTGCAGTATTGCATACATTGCTACACGCTGCGTCATGGGGAACATAGCTTGCCAGTCGTTCTGGAAGCTATGGATTCGTACATCAAAGATGCCCTTGATTAAAAGGCTACGTTTATACAATGCAACGTATGTATCCTTGATGCTGTATAACTGTAAAAGCTGGGCAGCTGCTAAGGCAGCTCTAGACAAACGACGGCTGCCACCGCAAACACCTACGCACCATCACTGGACACCGATGGCTAGACAGCATAATTTCCAATGATGCACTATACAAGATGTGTAATATGTCATCACTGTCTGTCAAAGTCGCCCAGCAAAGATGGTCCATGTATGGCCATGCGCTAAGCAATGTTTCTCATGGCATCTAAATTCTGGAGGTCCCAAGGACCCCACACCATGGAATCTGGGGGTTCCCACCTGAAATCTAAGTGTCCCAAACTGATATAATCTGGTGTTCCCAAGCATTATTTCTCGTCCGTACTAAAATTAGATGGTACATGTACGACGGACTCACAACTATGAATTATGGTGGTTCCCACTCCCTTGCTAGATTGTGTTGGTATTTTTGTGCAAAAACCTATAAAACTACTAAGTACTATATAATCATACAAGATTTTCAGGGGTCAAATGGGACCCTCAGTCACCACTTTTGGGGGTCCCAAGTTGGATTTTGGGGTTATATACCCTCAAAAGAATCCCTGGCGTTAAGGATGCCAGAAGAGACAGCAAGACAGAGCCTTGGAATTCGCCCTACTCAGAGCCAGCAAATACAAAGCCAGGAGAGGATGTCATTGCATACATCTGCTAAGCGTGCTACGAGGTGACCTCAAGAAAGCTGGACTCAGTACACTCAAGTCAAGAATGGACCTGAGGAAGCTAAGGATTTTGGCTGAGGACAAGACACAGTGGGCAAAAGCGAAGAAGGACTGATTGCAGCTGTAGGATGTTTCCACTATTATGGCCGCAGAATACAGTAATCATACATACAAATTTACAAAAGACACAATTTAGACCCTTTAATGTTGGACCTTTCCAGCTTTTTTTGTGAGACACTCAGAGACTTACATCAGTTTGACTGGGACATCAGCTACCAAGTGACAAATTTCATTATGACGTCGGCTGTACCTGAGTGACAGAATGGATCCCTCCATTATATGTAAATGTGATACACACTGCATCATTGTGCTATAGGTATTGTCTATCCAGGTCAATGCACTCATCCCTCAGTACAGTTCCTTACACCAAAGTGCAGATAAATATCTCCATTCTAGTAGCTGTTGCTACATAATCTATAAGAAACATGTTTTTCACTACACAGAAATCAAAATGGGTAAAATAATAGATTCAACCTAGGCAGTTTTGCCAGAAATGTCAAACATTTGTCAGAGCAACCGACAGACACAGACTTATATGAGATGCAAATCACAATAGAAAACACTCTATCTCTTTACAGATGCACGTTTTGATATCACCTACAATGTACACAATGTGCATGAGAGAGAAATCCACCCACGGAAACACCTTACTCTAGGCTATAATAGAAACCCTGGCCAATGGACCTTTCCGGTTATAGTTATGCCCCGCCCATCTCTAGCTAAGCTCCACCCACACCTCGCTTGTGTTGGGATCGATCGATCGCTGAACACCCTGACCGTTAATTTCCAAAAAACTACACAGGTAAGCTGTTGAATATTTTGAAACTAATTTGACTGGGTGCTGTTGCTGCCCAAGGCAGCAACAGCACCCAGTCAAATTAGTTTCAAAATATTCAACAGCATTTTTATTAAATAGCAAAGAATTATAAACCCATACAATTCATACAACGTGACAGACTATTTGAGATTTGATAATGGTCTACATGGAACCCTTTGTGACATAATGATGGTGATGTCATCATACATGCACCGAGCTGATTATGACGTCATACGAGGTCATATGATGGATGGATACTCTGGAAAGGTGAATCTTTACTAGGCTTACTTTGCTGCCCTATACGCTATGAAATAAATTCATACCTAGGTCACTGAGATAGACAGGATTATCAATGACACGTTGACCCGCCTGGATTATCTGCGCCAAATTCTCTCTAAAATAATAGGATAATAATATAAGCACAAATGTCATATTAGCAAAAAAACACAATTAATGTTCCCCTTCATCAACTTGCGAAGACGCGATATATATATATATATATGAAATATCCTACTGAATACTTTTGAAAATAATTTGACTGGAAAACAACACTGGCTATGGCAACAAAATGCTTCGAGTGTCACTGTGTGAAACTTAAATTAGACAGAAATGTTTTTATTATGAAAATTAACCCTTTACTGGTCAATCCAGACAAAACCAGCCTCTGCAGTAGCTGTCAGGAATGCACATTTTCAGGTCACGTTAATGCTATTTTTTTTAACCTACCACTGGAATGCTCATTTCATTCGTAAATATTCAAAAACAGTCTTATTTTGGCCTGAAAATGGACATTCACAGAGTAGTACAAATTTCAATTTCCTTGAAAAATCTTCACAGATAAAGGGTTCTTTATCTGTATACTATGCTTCGGTGGTCTACCAAAGTCCATACATGGTCTGCAGAATGAAATTCCACACTTCATCTATACCTTCTCCAGGCCCATTGTATGATGTCCCCTATCAATGTCGTCTCCAATCACTGTCCATTTCATACCCGTCCAATCTTGCCGGAAAAATGCTCCGGCCATCCTTATGTGTGCTTGAATAGATTTGAAACCCGACTTCCCAGAAACCAATTTGACTGGATGCGGTTGCAACAACAGGTCCCACCCAGTCAAATTAGTCTCAAAATATTCAAAAGAATGTTTATTAAGCTGTAAATACATCAAGACATACAATTGATAAACTTTAGTGACAGACATTTCGAGTTTCACGACGGATGCATCACAGAGCTAGGTTTGTGCAATTATCGCTTTCAGTGATCACGATCAATTATTTAAGAATAATCATGATTGCTCAATTAATTAGGCCGGGTACAAATTTCCCAAACATAACAACAAAGGCATATCAATGACGAAAGCTGCAATGGTGTTTAGAAATGTCAGTTTGCGGGCTATGAGAAGTCTATTTTTCAAAATGTATCATTGGAATGCATACCCTGAGCAAAATGTAGATTTTCGTTACCGCTGATGTCAAAATTAATTTTCAAATTAAAGTAAAAGAAGAACTGGTGTTCATTTTTCAACAAATTTGGTGGAAGATGATGCTGTCGTAGACAGCAACATCTCCCACCAAAATTGTTGAAAAATGTACACTAGTTTCTTTGCCATTGACACCGTAAAGGATAGAATATTGACATCAGTGTGCTATGGGTTAATAGGTTTTTAAATATTTCATGCAGTAGAAATTATTCACGATTATTCGACTATTAATTTTTAATCGTGTGAATTCATCATTTAAAACATTAATCATGATTTTTTATTTAATCGTGCAAGCCTAAACAGAGCTATGTCATCTTGATTGTGGTGTCACCTAACATGTGGCATTTTTGCTTATTACATCAGATAAAGTACAACATGTGAGTGACAACTCAGAATGCTCTATGGCAGGCCTGCAGAAATTGCATAACCCATTTTTTCATTCGCGCAACAGTTACGCAAAATATTACGCACATTTTTGGGGTTACATAGTTTTCTTTACTTTGTACATAAATATATGTTAAAAGGTTGCACAAGCCCAAATGGGTCAGCTAAAATAAATTTGCATAACCCAAATACGAGTTGCGCATATTTTCAATTTGTGCAGGCCTACTATGGTAATGCGTAGTCCCCTCATACTGACCTGTATAGTGGGTTCATAGCAATGATGTCACGTATCGTCTTCACGACTTCAGATGTTATCGCCTGCAACAGAAACAGTCAATCATTAGACAATCTAGCAGGTGTATTAAAGCTTTCCTCCAGATGCCAGGCTATGTTATTTTAAGGTCAGGGGAGGGGGGGGGGGGGTAACTTTGCAAAATATAAAGATTTCATCGAGATGCAACCCTAAGAACTCTTGAACTCACAAGGTGTCATCTACATATACCAAATTCCTTGCAAGTATCGAGATTAGCCCAGATGAACAACGAGCCAGCATCACTAGAGATCACTAGATTCTACTAGTCTTACTGATTATTTACTAGCTATTATTTGACAGATATGGCGATTACTTTTACTCTAGGCCTTATACCACAGAATATTGGCCATTGGTTATAATTCAATTGTTTTTTTTATGAAATCTGTTAAGTAAATCGTTTAATGATCAGATGTGGTTAATACAATGACAATCGTCTCAAAGTAATGTTGAATTGCAGAACAACAATACTATTTTTGAAGATTTCCCACTGGAATAACTAGCTCCTGTTCAATGTCTACTAGCCTCAGGATAGCATTAATTTCAACCCATTCCATGCTGGTTTTCTAGTGTACATGTATGCTCCGAATAGCAGATTTATTTAATGAATTGGAATTATTTTAAAGGAGGAAGATGCAAATCTATCGATTATGGACATGATGGATGTATTTTGCAGAAACACAATTTCAACTGTCAAGTAAGATATTGATCTACCAAATTTAATTTGAATCTGTTCTACAGGTACAGGCCATAAAATTTTGAAAATTTCCACATATTAAACTAATAATTCTAATATAGTTAAGGCTATTTCTTCCATGTAACCAATAGTTTACATAACATACATGTACTTAATAAGAGTCAGTCATTTGCCTATCCTCATATTTAGTTGCAAAGATTATTATATTCAGCAGAATAACAGGTGGATTACATGCATTGTCATTGTTTATAATGCAAACAGCTCAGTTCCATTTTACTTTTATATTTTTCTACCAGTCACAAAATAAACCAGGAATTCATTTTTATGTGACCTAACCACTAACCAGTGATTCCCATAAGGGTCCTTTTGAGGGTATATACCCCCAAAATTCTGCCTGAGACCCCAAAGAGTAATGGCAGTGGGTCCCATGGCACCCCTGAAAATCATGTATGAATGTTAAATGCTAAGTAGTTTTATAGGCTTTTCTATTAAAATATACCTACAAAATCCCTCATAGGACATACATGTACATAATTCATAGTTGTGACCCCCAGATTTCAAGGTGTGGGAGCTCTGTGACGAGTCAAAGCATTACCAGACGCAGTTAAATCTGATCTGTATGGCTGGCAGAGCCCCTCACACCTGAACAGAATAGTTTCTTTATGACAGAGTAAAATGTAAGCTGAACATGTATATAGAATTAAGTTGATCAGTGTTGACCTTGAAAATTAAGTTGTTGACAAAGATTTTGATCTAACATTGTTCTTATCATAGACAGCAACAGCTTTGTGACGTAAGAAGTCTTACTTATATTTACATGTATTATTCAAGATTAAAATTGACACTAAGAGATTAATTACTAATTATAGAATAGATGTCATTCATTAGCATCCACAGAAAAATCTATTGTAGATCCTCTTTAACCCTCAAACCGTTCAAAAAAGTATTTTGCAGTGGTCTTGATAAATGATTATTTGCAGACTATTTTAAAAAATTTACCACTGGAATGACTGGCTCAAATGGACATTTTCTATGAGATTTAATTTAAAGGTGCAAAATCACAGTAAAATTTCTGAAAATAAAATTGTTTAAATTATACACTTTTAGAGACTTAAACTGTGAGCCTATATGTAATGAAACAAAATAAATCTTAACATATGATGATTCCATTCCATATAAATTAATATGATTTTCTAAGTTGCGAAATTGAAATAGAGGCACAGGCACATAATTTAAGCTTATAGAAGTATGTAGTCATGGGTGGTATTACCGATACATCGATATAAATCGATACAAATACAGGTGCAATACGTACATGTATCGTGATACATTTGCCGTGAACCGATATTTTTGTGGAAAAACATCAATCATCACTATTTCATGAGATTCTAATAAATATGCCAAAATATTCGCAGAGTTACCGTATTTCGCCTAATTCAATTTCCAACCCAACATCTCTGAGAAATGGGGTTGGCTTATATTAGAGCTTTCCCAAAAATGTTTTCTAAAACTGATACCACGGAAATTCAACGTATTTTCTCCTGTAAAAATTCCCACCGCTTACGTTTAATGTATACCTCAAAACATCACCGGCGAAGTGAAATTATTTGATTTGAGCGCCTAAATATTGCGTATCCATTATTAAGGTCGTTTATTACGTCAAAATTAATCCACAATTTGATATAAAATGACGTCGCGAAAAAATACAAACCACGTGATTCGCCTCCACTTGAAGAGTTTATTTTAGAGTGAGTACTCGGATATAAATATATTATCAATGCACGATAGGAACTGAGTATCATACTGATCTGAATAACGGGTACCCATTTGATAAACTCCCGTTAACGTATGATATCTCGTGAGAACACACCGCCTTCCATCGCAAAAGAGCCGCTGCCTCGCCAAGTTAAGCAGCCGGCTATATTGTCGTTCGTAATAATTCATTTTGGATCATTTAATGTTGATCGGCATTACAAAATTGAGGCGCAGTCCCACTCGGTGTCAAAGACTTTGCATAAATAAATTGAGGATTTACTATTTTACATGGATGTAATGTAATCCTCTCAGTCATTTCACTCTATTACCATGTATTGACAAATTCCTTGACAAGACAAAACATTTAGAAACCAATCAAACCATGTAACACTGAGGATAACGGGTACCCATTTGATAAACTCCCGTTAACTGAATTGGGGAAATTGGGGCTCACGATCAGAAAAAGAACACAAGCTGGGAAATGAGATTATATGTACTGGTATAGTGGTATTCTACTTACAATTGATGAATTTGATGTGTAAAAATATTTACAACATTTAATATTAATATTTACATATGTGAAATTGCCTGAAATGGCAGCTATTTTCAATCTGCCGCCTCCCTGTAATAATTAGACAAGTTATATCGCGATATTATCATGATACAGTAACTGTGTATCACATCATATCGCGATATGGTAAATTTCGCGATACCCATGATTGAAATCATTTATTTTCAATCATTCTGGTGTGAATTTTCTTAAACAAATTTAACGATTAATGTATTAATATATTAACGAAAACATGCATTGTATGCTTTACTAACATGTAGGCAGGCTTGAATATCATAATTAATGAATTTATGCACCTTCATTTCATCCGTAGATTCAAATTTATCATGAGACACATTTTCCACCTCGACCATCAAAACTTGGTTCAGTTTTTGTTCAGTTCGTTCTCCCTCAGAATTCACAGTGGTATAATCTCCTTGGCTCGGTGGGAGCGTGTGAGGTAGAATTGGAGAAGGAGCAGGAGGTTCAGCCACGCCACTGAGCGTCTCCCCAGTTTCCTGATCAGACATCTTTTTTTGGTCATTGTTTTCAGTCTTTCGTCTACGTCTTTTTCTTTTTCCGTTGTCTGCAAAGCATCAATAAAGAACATAATATATGGATTATCCCCCTCTTGTATCAACAACGCCTCAAAATGCCCAAAATACTAGTTGACATAGCAATTAAACATCTTGATGGTCAATATTCGTCAAGATATTTTAATTTTAGACAATTTTTGCAAATTTACTACTGAATTTTTTTTGGCCAGCATTCCCATTAAAGGGGTAATGGTAAAGAAAATTACAGTTTTTACTTAACCAGTATCTAACTGCAGGCCAAGAGAAGAGTATTTTTGAAAATTTAACACTAGAATGACTGGCTCGGTTACCGAGCCAGTCATTCTAGTGGTAAATATTAAAAAATACTCTTCCCTAGGCCTTTCAAATAGCCATGTCTGAAGACCATTGCAACGTTATTTTTTGGTCAGTTTGACCATTAAAGGGTTAAGTTGAGGCAAGCGGGGTTATTAGTGTGTGCATACAGGTAATATCGGCTCTTGGCTTAAAATGAACCAGTTAGGCACAAGTCTGCAGGGGTAATGGCCAGAAAATTCTGCTAGTCATAGTGATCACCTACATGTAGTACTAGCACACTGGGTTTGTACACCTGTCTGTGTTTGGAATTGCATTACTTTTCCATGAGCAAAATTAACAAATTAACGACTTCCATGAATTGATATTAGTCAGTCAAATTAGTTTTAAAATATTCAACAGTATAACATGCATGATCATACAGAATTTACTATATCCAGGGGAAAGGATTAACCGTACAGGTAAATATCCCTAATGGCCCCTGGCTGCATGCATGTAAAATTTAACAAAACAGATCCAAATAAATGAATGATCGCGCGGAGTTCTCATCGTAAACCCCTTTTCAAGATGGCCATCAGTGGCTGGTTGCATCTTGGATCATCTACAATTTCTATAGGCTTCTTACCCAGATCTACTGCAATCAACTTATATGGCTTCAAAATTTCAAATATGTCATCCAGACTCCACACTGAGAACTCAGCAGAAAGTCCCCCAAGTTGACCGCCAAAAACTTTGACCAATCAAAATTGTTGCTTGATATGTTGAAGCCTACCACAATAGGCTGGTTCCACCCAAGCGCCATTGAAACTAGCATATTGATTAAGGAACAGCGTATTAAAGGGTTCCAGAATTTTCAGAAAATCCAAAAATAGCCACTCAAAAAATTGACCCAACAAGCTTCTGAATAGATGTTCTGGAGCCTACTAACATAAAATCTGCCCAGCCAAATTTGGTTAAAATCTGTCAAGTGGTGGTGGGATATTCATTTTAAAGGATTTCTTGAATTTTTTCAGATAATCCAAGATGACCACTAAAAAAGTGGGCCAATCAAAGTTCTGAATAGAAGATCAAAAGCATACATGTACCCTCTTAGGACCCTTTCAGCCAAATTAAAATCCCCAAACCTGTTTACGGGGGTCCATTTTACAAGACATCCAGGAAAATCCAATATGGCCACCAAAAAATTGACCAATGAATATTCTCGTTTGATATGTTAGATCCTACTGTTATAGGATCGTTCCACCGAAATTTCTCTGAAATCACCCTCTTAATTAAAGAGTAGCATTTTAAATGGTTCGGTAAATTTTTCAGAAAATTCAAGATGGTCACAAAAAAAGACCAATTAAGATTCTCAGGATGTAGAACCTACCACCACCGAGAAAATCTGTCAAGCGGTTGAGGAGATATGTTTTGCAGCAAAACTAATTTTTGTCATTTCCAGATAAACCTTTCATCACATGGCATCCATATTGATAGGCATATATAGGAACTCTTGTGAGAAACTGAGGTGGCCAACTCCTCCCCATCTATCTATTGCACAGTCTCGCCCTCCCACTAATGCTCCCGTATCGAGTCCCGTGCTTGCACGCTTTTGATGCCTGTGCTAAGTTCGCGAAACTTCATAAATGAGGTCAGTCAACTACCGCCTAATAAAATTGCCCAGTTATTATCATACTACTAATATACTGTCAATCACATAGATTGACATTCGTGTCTCGCAAGCTCTCCATCGATATTGGCACGAAGCTACGCCTCTATTTTTAGATTTATAGCGAGATTGAAGTAGGCAGAAATCTGATTGGCTACCTGAAAACTGGCAGCCAACATAGCGAGAAATCGAGGGTTTGCAATTATGGCCTCGAATAGCGAAGCGATGTGAGTGGGCGTATGGTAATACGATGACTCCGCCCCTACCGTCTATATATGTACAATGTAAGTGCATATAGCTATAGTACACATACATATGCTCGAGCAATCTACTGATTCTGAGGTCATATACATGAGTAACAGATCAGATCCCTCCATTATTACATAAAATAAAGGCGCACAGACCTGGTTTGACTTGTTCAAGAGACTCCAGGATTTTACTTGAATCATCATCATCTTCAGATAACAATGTTGTAATCTTTATCCTGTGGAAAAGCAAACACATGTACATGTATATGTATATCTGCATGTCTGTTGTGCGACACAAGACAATAATTTCCATGGGGTTTACCTCTGGAAATACTTAATATTTTGAAAACTATTTGACTGAAATTGTTTTCAAAATATTCACCTATCCAGAGTTAAACACCATGGAAAATGTAGTCTACACAAATTCAGCAGGCGGTCAGTTAAACAAGCACCACGAAACTAAGCATTTACTGTTCACAGACCACAAATGAATGTATGTAATATTGTGCTGAATATTTTGAAACTAATTTGACTAAGAACTGTCACTGCCTATGGTCAAATTACTTTCAAAATATTCAACATCTTTTCTTTATATAGTTGTCTTGAAATTGACACATCGGTATTTCAAAGCTCACCACTTAACAATATAACTTTCAAGCTAGTTAAAAATGCCTGCTGCAGTGGTCTTGGAGAAATGTTCATTTTAAGATCAAGAGAGTATGTTTGAAAATTTACCACTGGAATGACTGGCTGGTGTTAAAGGGTTCAAATCTAAGTAAATTCACTGTGTGCTGCTACATACCGCCTGTGTCCCATGACAATCATGCGAAGCTTGTCCCCCAGGTCTTGCATCTCTGTGATCTGAACAAATGTACCGACGCCATAAACATCATCCAGGTTCTCGACCACTTCTGCTTCATTGCTAAAATGACAAAGGAATTTGTTTTAAAAAGGAGTTTTGAAAAAGCTAAGCAATATGAGCATTATACACAGTACTGTATCTGACTTAAATAGTGTTTTTTCATTCTACATTTGCCATTTTCCGTTTCATAAAATTTCCCAATTTCGTTTCACTGCCGCTTCACAAATTTACATCATCTAAGGATACTAAGCTGTATGTACACATCATAAAGTTAATAAAAGTCAAATTTGCATGTGAGTTGTGTTATTAGTATTCCCAGACCAGTGATTATCCTAGGGGTCCTTTTGAGGGTATATATATTCCCAAAATTCAGCCTGAGGCCCCCAAAAGTAATGGCAGTGGGTTCCATGGGACCCATGAAATCTTGTATAATTGTTAAACACTAAATAGTTGTATAGGCTTTTGCATAAAAGTACCTACCAAATCTAACATGGGACATAGACAACAGATAGTTGTGGGTTCATGCTACCCTCTAATTTGAGCATGGATCATATAATACTGCTTGGGAACGCCAAATTTTAGTTTTGGGACACCAAGATTTGAGGTGGGGATCCCCAGACTTCAGGGTGTGGGGTCCCTGGGACCGCCAAAATTTAGATGCCATGAGAAACCCTGGCCCAGACAGTACAAAGTTATGGTGGTAGAGATATGGGTGGGTAAAAAATGTACAATGTTATATGAGAATGTCTCATGTTCTGGACAAAAATACATTTAACCAGTTAACCACTTACTTGTAAAATTTGGTCACAAAAATTTTAATATTTTCTTACTGAATGTCTATTAACAGGCCAAGAGATTACAATCTTTGAAAATGTATCACTGGAATGACTGGCTCCAGTGGTAAATTTTCAAAAATGTCATTCTCTTGGCCTGTAAATTTGGACATGTCATACTCATAAGACCATAGCAGAGGCCGGTTTTGGCCGGTATGGCCATTAAAGGCTTAATTTCTGCTTGACTGAAGAAAATTTCAATTTCCTTTTCGCCGAGATCTAACAATACTTACCATTATATTACTTCTGATAACAAGCTGTCTATCACAGATAACACAGATGTCTATCATTCGACCGTATAGAGTTTGTCCGATTTTTGTACTTAGTCAAAGCACGGACTGGACACCAGACACTGGCATCACGATCAAACCTAGTTAGTTTCGGTATAATGATCGATTTCAAAGATTGATTCTTTGACATGAACTCTGCTCTTGGCAGTAGTCGCAGACCCTCTCCGGAGACAATAGATCGGTCCCTCTCTGCTGAAAGCGCATGGATCTCGCTACGCCTTCTCGCTGAGGAAGCTGCCAATAGAAAAAACGCCTTTAGAGTCTAATGCTTTAGACTAGCCGAACACAATTGTTCAAACGTGTGCATGGCCAGTACATTAAGCACTAAAGATAGACTCCAGGCTGGAATGACTACCAGTTGTCTCGGTCGGCGATTGCTCATTCCCTTCACCATGACATTTAACTGGGCCACCTCTGGACTATCCCTGTTTGCTAGACATGGGATAACTGATGCCAAAGTTGACTTGTATCCAGCAATTGTGACCGGAGCTAGTCCTGAATAGAACAGCTCACAGAGAAAGTCTGCTATTTGCTGAATAGTGGATTGAAAGGTATCAATAACCTTTCCTTCACACCACTCTGCAAATTTGTTAACCTTGTGGTTATATGACTTGAAGGTTGACCTCCTCGCAGCTGCGATGAATTTCGCAGCCTGTCGGGAAAAACCCTCAGACGTGGAACGTTGTTTGATAACATCCACGCAGTCAATTTGAACATTTCGGGACGCTCATGTAGGAAGCATCCCTTGGCCTGGGAGATTATGTTCGGAATCTCGGGTAACTGCACTGGACTGTCCACCAGCAGATCCAGAAGATCCGTGAACCATGCCCTGCTGGGCCAATATGGCCCTATTAGCAGGACCAGGCACGGTTCCACTGATCTTCATCAAAATCTTCGGCAGAAGAATGGTGGGCGGATATGCGTAAGCGTGCATCCCTCTCTAGCTTATCGCCAGAGCGTCTGTATCGACGGCATTTGGATATGGAATCGGCGAGACATAAGTCATGATTTAATCATTTTCCTTTGTGGCGAACAAGTCCACGTTTGGTTTGCCCCAATGCTCAAAGATCCTTTGTAGAACTGGAGGGTTGAGAGACCGTTCTGTTGGCAGAATCCTGTCTGCGCGACAAAGCATCTGCCAGAATGTTCAATCGCCCAGGAATGTGAGCTGCTTTCAAAACAACTGAGTAATTCCTGCATCATTGAATCAAGTGCCACACCTTCATACACAGTGTGGGTGACTTGGTCCCGCCAAGGCGATCTATGTATGATACTACTGTCGAGTTGTCCGACCATATCAATATCACCTTGCCCATGACTTTTGGAAGAAACTTTTCCAACGCCAGTTCCACTGCCATCATATCCAACAGATTGATATGCAGCTGGCTCCCTTGGAGAGTCTATGTGCCCGAGACCTGGTGTTCTCCCAGGCAGGGCCCCCCCACCCCTCCAATGATGCATCCGTGTACACGGACAGCTGAGGGCGGAGTAGGTGCAGCAAAACCCCTACTAGGAGATTCTGATGCTTTTTCCACCATACAAGATGCGACATTATTGGTTTCAAAACTGGTACCAGCTTTGACAGGAGTTCTGTTCTCTGTTTCTACAGACATCAGATACAACTGGATAGGTCTTCGCATCAGAGCAGCGTACAGGATTACCTGCTCCATGGAGACCATCATGCTCAGCATCTGAAGAAACCGCCTCGCCAGAATGTGGTTTCCCAATCGAAAACTCTTGAGGATGGCTAACAGAGACACCACTCTGGGCTCTGATGGGTAAACCCTGCCCTCCTCGAGATCGAATCGCATCCTCAAATAACGAAATGTTGAGTGGGACTCAATTCGGATTTATCCTTGTTGACTATCCAGCCTAGATCTGAAAGTAACTTCCGAGTCAGAGCAGTATCCACCCCTAACTTGGCTGGCGTGTCTGCCTTGATAAGTCAATTGTCTATGTAGGTGTGAAGCGCCACGTTCTCTCTTCTGAGAAACGCTGTCACCGCAAGGACCACTCTGGTGAAAACCCGTGGAGCTGTCGACAGGCCAAATGGGAGGACTACAAACTCCCATACCTGATTCGGAAACGCGAATCTCAGAAACTTGTGACAAACCCTGTTCATTGGAATGTGGAAATATGCATCTTTCAGATCGATTGACACACACCACATTCCTTTTCTCAATCCTGCCATTACCAACCTCGGAGTTTCCATCTGAAATCAAGGCGTATGGATAAACCAATTCAATGGCATGAGATTGAGTATGGGTCTCTATCCACCCCTGTGCACTTGGGGACAAGGAACATGTTTGAATAGAAACCGGGAGTGTTCTGGTTTGCTGGTTTTATTGCTCCCATCAGAAGCAAACCTGACACTTCATTTTGAATGGCTTCTAACTTGTCTGGCTCCCTTGGTGTCCAGACAGGTGCCAAAGGCAGATTTTGTGGTGGAAAATCCCACAACTCTGGCATGTACCCCTGGGATATCCATCCCAGGACCAGACTGTCTGACGTCATACCTCGCCAAGTCTCGACGAAATGCATGAGCCTTCCACCCACTACAGATGCATTGACGCCTAATGCAGGTGTCTGTCTCGCGATCCGCTCCCCCTCTCTTGACAAGAGAGAACCATTTTGGTCTTGGCTTGACTGGTCTAACTGGCACCGCTGTTCCTGTCACACAGGCCTTGTCCAGGCAAATACAAAGGGAGCTTCCATACCCTCAGGTACGATCAGCTCCCTTCTTTCTGCCCTTTGAGGACTTACCCTTGCCCTTCTCACCTCTCGGGTGATCGGGAGCAACAGTGGGGTGGGCAGGAACCTCCACAACCTTCTTCGCCTTCTTAGTCGCACGCGGCTGTGAAGACCCAGCAATAGTAGAAGCTGGCTTGGCTTTTGCCTTGCTCTTATGCTTTTTCTGTTTCTTGGAGGAAGGTTGTCCAGTTAACGGTTTAGCCACAGCCCCTTGTGCATGCGCCTGGCACACTAGTTCTAGCTGAACGTTAACCGCTAATCGATTCTGCGCTATGTTAGCAGTGTCCTTTAAGATGGCCCGCGCTTGGCCACCGAGGATGCTAGGACCGTTCAGGGGCATTCCAAGCAAACGCTCCCTGATGGCGGTAGCTGGACGCATATGGTCTAGGACCATCTTCCTCCTGGACTTAGTTACTCATGCCTACACCCTTGCCAAAGCGTCCATTGACAGCACCAGGCCGTCATTGACACATGATAGCACCACAGGTGCCACAGGGTGGCCTGGCCCCCCTTCAACCCACACCGACTGAAGAAGGCGATAGGAGTGATTCACAGCACTCATTGCTGCTCTCACTCCCTCATCGCATAGGGCCAGAACCTCCTCGTGGTGTACGTGGGACCTGTCGACAAGCGCCGGAGCGGGGCCACCCGCTCCAGCACTCTGGACACCAAGTACCCAGCGGTCATCCTCAGTGACCGCTGGAACCACACCGTATTTGTCATACTCCCCACAGGGAATACGACACCTTGCCCGCACCTCCCTAGGGCCGCAGGGAGCTGGCCCTTGGTCAAGAGTTGCTTGCTATAAATAGCATCTAACAACTCCTTAAACCTTGGATCAAGTCCGATGGACTGGATCCGAGACGCAGGCAAGACCCCCATCCTAATCGACGCAACCGATGGACGGGTGTATCCTATTCGCCCGTGGCCAAAACCAAAGACCGGTCCACCCTGCCTAGCCAAAGCCTCAGACCAGTGTGTCTCCGAAGAGGACAATCCTGTGAATACATCACCCATTGACCTATTCACGGATCTATCAGCAACAGCCTCCCGGCTAGGAGCCACCGCTGGTATGCCAGACACACCAGTACCGCACGGTTCCGTCACCACCCCATGGAGTTCACCATTCCATGGAGTAGGCCCGCACGGAAAACCATGCAGACCCGTAGCAGTTATGGAACCGTGGCCATACACAGGCGCCAACGGTACCCCATGTGTGGCCGTTGGACCATGCGAGATAGGCGTGTACCAAGCCTGGCCAGCAACACCCGTCACTGTGTCGGTTGGCGGCAAACCAACCAGCACTGGACGGGTGCCCGGTACCAGAGTGGCCTCAACCACGGGCGGAGCGACTATCCTGGCTTGCGCCAAGCCAGACAGATGGAGGGCGGTTCCGTCAGGATGGAATCGACCTCCATGCTCTCCACCCGCGGCATCTCAGGCCGTAACAGTCTCTCCTCCTCTGCATCCTCATCTTCAGACCCCGAAAAGTCATCACAAGATGAGGAGACACTGGAGCCGTCCTGGCGGACGGATCCCATGCCTGACGGACCGGCCACCGCTACTGGACGACCCAGAGGTGGCCACAGAGAGACAGAACCCATCAGGCCAGAGCCTGACACGACTGCCAGGGTGCCATACGAGATGGCTCCCTCTGTAGCCAGTCCTGAATCCTGTACCAGACATGGGAAGAGACTGTCCTACAACCTTCGGCATCAGGGATGACACCAGCGTGGGTAGGACGCTATGCAAGAAACCTTGCATAGCAGGTCCAAACCACGCCGGAGGTGCCATCTCCAAAACCTCCGGTTGCAGATGTGGAGTGCCCCCAGGGGCCGAAACAGATGTGCCACGATTTGCTTTCGAGCCACCTGACCCTGCATCAGACCCAGCCAAGTCCTTCTGAGAAAGGAACTTGACTAACATTTCGGTAACAGACATGGTCTTTGTAAACAACCTTGACAAATTTGTGGCACTCCGGGCAAGATGGCGGGGTAGGCTTGGTCTATAAAATAAGCACAAATCCAAAATACGCAAGCGGAACGAAACAGGAATGGAAGGCAGACAAATAATTTTCAAATATTTTGACTATAAATTAATTGTAAACCCTCCAGCACCCCACCCCGCAATGCTACAGCAAAGATCGCATTAATTATGACGACAAGAATGAAGCGGACATGAATACACCCATATACTGATCCTGTCGGATGTATAAACGGAACCAGGAACCACATCGAATAGCATTCGCAGAATATTTAATAATAAATTTAAAATTATACTCTCAAACAAAGGCCAAAATGATACGTGAAGAAAACAACAAAATGATAAACAAACTGCTGTAGTTGGCAAAAAAAAAAAAAAAGTCTCTCGGCATGCTTGGCCAGCAAATGGACATTCACTAAGCAGAAATCTTGATATTCTTGACACTGACCATCAAAGGGTTATGATCAATATATATTCTTTTGTGGTTACGAAAATTAATTTTTTGGCTCCGTCAAACTCCATTTGCGGACCAAGTAAAATTTACTATATTTAAACACTAACTATTCCAACAAATGCACCAAAATGTTCTATAACACATCCACAAATACAATCCTTTGCAAAATATCATATTACATACAAATCTACAACATTAACCATTTACCACTTAAATAAATTACAGACGAACAGACTACTTTTGAAAATTTACCAGTGTAATTACTGTCTCGATAACTGAGCCAGTCATACCAGTGGTAAATTTTCAAAAATAATCTTCCTCTTGGTCTGCAATTAAAATAAATATCTAAGCGCAAATCTTAACCAAGATACTCCTGAATAGGTGAACTTAAAATAGCAACAGAAAATAATAATAGTATTAAAATCTGAATAAATCTTACGATTCTTCTTTCTTGAGGAACACCCCTGCATAGGGTAGGTTGAGGCGCACCTTGCGTCGAAGAAGATCCATCAGGTCTTTCTGACTAACCTACAGCAATGAAACAGAAACATTAAGCAGAACCATGAAGATCATGGCTACTCATAGATATGTAGTAACATGCATGAGGTAACCTTCATGTATAACATATTGGAGGTCAATTTATACAATAGCATGCTACGGTTTATAATGCTTAGTTCCTGTGTCTCAAATTTAAAACAATTTTGATGTAAAATTCAGTCAATTCACTTAATTTTGAAATATTTTTGATAAAGTCGCTAAAAGTTGCAAAACACTTGTCAATTTAGTAAGGAAGCGAGATGCACATGCGTTGGGGACTGATTTCCGATATAGCCCTTAGACATATATAGCTATAGAGTTCATATCTTCATACCTTCCTTCACTATGGGACAAATGACCGCCGGTGAAGCGAGTTCAGTAAGCGCTCTATAGATCAAAATTCTAAAAGCTAGCGATGCGCGCATGCGTTAGCGGCTTCATTCTTCTGGTATAATAATAAACTGTTAAAGACTTCAGTTTTGAGTTTGGCCACCAGTCGGAAACTCGCAATATGTATCATGGGGTATTCACGGTCGTCAACATTTTGCTCGTAACAGACTCTCTTCTAAATCTAAATTCTCCTATAGGGGTAGGGGTGTATGGCTAAATATATTGATCATTGCCTCGTCATTAGTTAGCGTTATGATAAAGTTTAAAAATACAAGTTTATCTAGGCTGAGTCTGGTCGATTTAGACAATGTTTGTCTCGGAAACTGAGCTATATCATCGCGAATGCTAAACTCCTGCGCATCCCCAAATCAAGGCCGACACAGTATAGTTAGCCATGCTACAGCGGCGTATTGCACTTGATTCGCGTAAGAGATAGATTTAGAATGGCATGTCGCCAAGATCAACGCATGCGCGAGTGTTCTCGAGTACTCTTCTCCAAAGTCGGGAAAATACTTTCTTGCAAGATTATTGGTTAATAAATATAACTATATAGACAGCAACCAATGAATCGCAAGGAAACTACCAATGGTAAAGAAAATAAACAATGGTAAAGAAAATAAACAATGTTTTACGCGGTAATTTTAAGAATGACGTAGTAGTATATATATATATATATATATATAGGCTGGTACCAGACTCCTCATTCCCTCGCTGGCGATTCTCCAATTATGAGCAATTGGAATCGGGTACCAGCTTAGTATATATATAGCATTCGTAGTAAAACTAGTAACACATGGGCCGATTGATACACGCTGATCACAGTAAAACCTTTTATCATTCACTATTTAAGCCAGAGAAAACAACCATTAGTAATTTTTAAATAAAAATTGTTAACTCTTTCAACTGAAGTCATAGTATCACAAAAATTTAATTTCATCTTAATAAGCTGTTGAATGTTGCAAGTTTTTAAGGGGGACCTGTTGCTCACAGCTGCCATAGCCTGCAACAGCTTCCAGTTAAGCACTAACACTATTCAGCCTTATTACATTGCATTGAATGATGTGTCCTTTGTTTAGCCTACCAGTTGAAAGGGATATGTGATGTAGGTTGGCAAGTTACAAAATATATGTTAACCCTAGTCAATGAAATCACAGTATTCATGGGAGGTACATTATTGATTTTTTTGGAAAATAATTTGACAGATTTGTTGCTGCCTTAAGCAGCAACAGCTTCCAATCAATGTAACTGCCAAATCTGCCAATACGTATTATTTTAGGTTTCCTATACTCCCTGACCTTGACCAGAGCCAGTACATGCATATTCTGAATCTGACATATGTTATACTGACAAATGACAATACTGGCTACTGTAGACCTGAAGACTGATACACTATCCTCAATAACATTCTCAGAAGTCCAATATTAATTATTCAACCATCTGTTCATGTCCCATTTGTGCAATTTGTGTAAACTACGTGTCGCATATTACACGGCTTACGGACTACTAATTTTTTAGATGGACTACTGATTTGCCAAGTCTGGTACTACCATCAACTTTCCGCTAATTTCGAACCCTGGTTATATTACACATTTTAACACTGATCTCCATCTAGATTATTTCGAAACCATATTAGAAAAGACTACATTCCATATTTATTCTGTTCGTGGCTTGAACAACACGATCGAAGCGCCAATACATGATAAAAATCATGAATTCTCTCGGCTTGAAAATATTGACTAGCTCCCGGTATGGTATATGTATCAATGACTGCTACATTGGAACCAGTCCTGCATTCCATAGGGAAAACATTTTGCGAAATCGGAAAATTATGCTTTTCGGTTGTTTTCGGATTTACTTGCTCATAGCGTGTGTAAACGAAAAGCCGTTTTTGATCATGCAAACATGTTTTGAAACATTTCCCCGTTGGAACACCAACCAGTTTCAACACAGTTTGTTTACTATGCAAGTGCTATGAAATGCTATGCATTATTCGATTTGTTTAGCAGTTACTGCTACGCAATGTTTTTCCAACAAAATATTCCCTGTTTGCGCGAACGAAAAATGGGTTACGCGAATTTGGACAGGCTTGGTGGTGTCTGTAAGAGTTATTAACTCTTGAGTGGTCAAGCCAACCAGAACTGTCCTCTGAGATCTTGTGGAATGTCCATTTGTAATTATGAAAAGTGAACAAGAAAGGATTATTTAGCACTTTAAATCATTTTATTAGCGCAAACAAACCATGAATTAATTGAGCACGGATTAACTTGGAGTTCATTAAGTTTTTATTACCTCAGACTAAGACTGGATTATTACTTAGACTATTACTGGACTGAATAGAGGTAAGAGTATGACATTTTTAACTTAGTGTTATTTATATTCTGCTCAATGTTACATGTGCAATATCGTCCTTCAGGACGGTATTGACGATTTTTCGAAATTATGACGATTTCGGTATACCATGATATTGACGATAATATCGAAAAATCACCCAAACCTATGCGTTTATGATATTTATGTATTTTTATATTTTTTTGCTGAAATTAATGGAGAGATTAAGAGACAATTGCTGCACAGTCATTGTGAACTGTAAACCAAGTCTGAATCTCATGATAAATGTGTAATAATTGAGGTGTATCCAGTGTTTTATATTGATGGCCGCAGAAGGGCGCTCCACCATGCCATAATTTTGCAGCACCCTACCCTAACATTAAAAAACCCCGCTGAGATGCCATATTTATCACTTGTAGTACCCTACCCGTTTATCAGTAAAACGCTGGCATCTAAACATATCATCACTGTACTGTATAGAAAGTCCTACAACATAAGTCACTATAGGATGAGCTTACCTCAATCATCTTAACAAATCTTGGGAAAACAGGATTTCTTGGTATTGCGATCACAGGTACACGAGGAAATACATCAGGAATTATCATTGGTGAAAGTGCCATTATGTTGGGTGGTGAGAAATTGTGAGGCGGTAATTCAGCAGATCCAATTCCTGTGGCTGGATCCTCACCCTCGCCTGCGCCATCATCCTCACCGCCATCTCCATCAGCAGCTGAACTCACTGGGTCATCATCAGACTTTCCACTGTCTTGTGAAAAATGTCTAGATTGACTAGCTAAGAATGACGACTGGCAATATTTTTGGGAAAATGTTAAATTTGACAAATATTTATCAGATATAAACGTTTTTGAAAAAGGTGGATGATATTTAATTCTATGATACTTGCTTCCACTATGCAACTTGCGGCTATGGTGTGATTGCACATGTGACTGACAGGTTAAAGATGGAGTAACGTTAACAGTTTTCGGTATGACATTTGCAAAGCTTTTCGCCGATTTTTCTAACAAAATGGTCCCACATTTGCAAGTTGTTGAGATATTCCGATGATGCCTTAGTTCTGGTATTGGTCCGTGTTCATAGACATTATTTTTACATTTACAATAACAGAAACGACGAGAAACGTTTGAACGAAGTGACGAAATTAATAAGCGAGATGCCATTTTTCTTCTTCATTCTTTCCTTCTTTTGTAGATACCGTCTCTCGAATATATAAGTGTTCTTGTGTCCATTCAGGAGAGCGAATATTTTCCGATCGCCGAACAATTGTTAGGTCACGGGGTATGTTCGCCCTCATGAACGGGATGTTCGCCGAACGTTCGTGGCGAACATTTTGTGGCTAGGCGGACAACTTTATAGGTGACTCGCCATGATTTAGCAGTTTTATGCTACTAGCACTACTACTACTACTACTACTACTACTACTACTACTACTACTACTACTACTACTACTACTACTACTACTACTACTACTACTACTACTACTACTACTACTACATGTACTGCTACTACTACTACATGTACTACTACTACTACTACTACTACTACTACTACTACTACTACTACTACTACTACTACTACTACTACTACTACTACTACTACTACTACTACTACTACTACTACTACTACTACTACTACTACTACTACTACTACTACTACTACTACTACTACTACATATTGACATATTTCCTTTTTGAAATTTAAACTGTTTATGTGGATCAAGGGTCAAAGGCTTAATGAGGAAGTAGTAAATGTAATGTCTGAATTTATAATTGTTTGTGTAAGTACTGTCTTGTCTAATTTTTATATACCTGTATATATGTGTGTAAGGTGTCCGCCATAACAATAGGCACTGCCTTAGGTGGACAACCTGGTACGATTCGTGAATACGTTTATCTTGGAATTATTGAATAAATAATCTTGAATCTTGACTCTTGAATCATTTGCCATGAAAGCAAAGATGAACTAGGTACGTTCCGGTAAAAAAAATCTGGTCTTTGTGCGTAGATGTAGCATAAAAACCAGATTTATTACTGGAACATACCTAGTTCAGGCAAGTCTTGTCAAATTCAACCAAAATGAAATCGACCCTACATGTCCACTTTGTCAGCTCAAACCCGAGGACTATGCCCATATGCTGTTAAAATGCAATGCCTTGCTCTCGCACAGACGGAGTAATCTCTTAGAACCCAAAACATTAATTAAATCTAAGCTTAAATATCAGAACTGGATTACCATCATTAGATACATCAACACATTAACCCAGCTCATCATAGATTGTTCTGTGCTAATTGAATCAAACGTTATTCCAAATAACACAGAACTATGCAGTGAAATAGAATCAATTGTGAGAAGATTATGTTACAGCATCCACTGCAGGCGAGTATGCTTAACACCATAAGAAGTAGGTGCCGCAAAAATAAGCAGAGACTAGCATGAAAGACAGATCAGTAGTGTAGATAAAAATTAGTTCGTCTTGATATTCTGCACATGCTTGCTCTACACACTCACATGTATATCTCCACATATTCTGATTTCTCCACTAGTTAAGTCAATGTTCTCGCTGATGTAGGATTTGTCTCTTCGTCAATCAGCGGGGTGAATAGCAACCTGAAGTGTGTTTCGTGTACATGTAAGAAAAATTAAGTAATTGTTACCACACTGTTGTGTGGGTTCTCCAACCAAGTGGAGGGATATCCGTATACAGAACAGATGGTGGGCAAAATGTACAGCATCATCAATTGAGACACATTTATTGTCAATATAACCCTAAATAATGTATACCAGTGCATTCTTAGCGATTGTAGTATTAACTTAGTCTTCATCAAATATGCGGATGCTTGTAGATTGTTTCTGAGACCCTGACATTCATTATGACGTAATAGATATGACATCATAATTCATCGGATCTGACACCAAAGTGAACTCTCATAATTATCATGTGACATCGTAAAAGAATGCTGGTTAAAGCTACGCATGACATCTCATTCAGGAAGGCGAATATAGTTCGCCACGAACAGTGAACATAAATAGGCGAATGTTCGCCGAATATTTCCCTTCCTGAACTCACTCCTCAATTTACATGAATACCTCGGTGTAGGGTTTAAAGACGTGTCTTATTGATAGTATCTCTTTGTGCTCAATCAATTTATTTATTTATTTTGTTGACGCAGTTATGGATTAACAGTGAATTTGTTATCCTTGCCACTCCAGTGCATATCAGATATGATCAACCACCTGTAGTGGCGAACTCAGAAAAGAAGACGACAAAATGCTAGACTCTGTATGCTGTGCAAGACCTCGGATGACCAAGTAGCTTTCAGCTATGAGGTAAAACTGCTCGAACCAAATCGCAGAACTCGAAACGCACATGAATACTCCTTTTAGATCCTGCGTTGTCGTACTTAAACATGAAGATGTTGTTCTTCCTGAGGACTATCTGTGACTGGAATGCCCTACCATACGATGCTGCCACTGCACGCACCTTTGGCATGTTCAAAGCCAATGTGTCTGCCCAGGCATTTGTGAGTAGGGTGCCAACAACTGTGAATAGTGTACATAGACAGACTTTCATCCGCTTGTTTTTAAAGAGACAATCCTACATGTATATCATTTATCATCTTTCCGACCCATCATCTGCATGCGCACACACCTACAACCTACCAGAATCTTTAGCAAGTTGAAGAAGGCTAGTCAACAGGAAGAAGAAGAAGAATGCGTAGAGCTTACTCTGCAAAGATTGCATTGTGCCTGCCACACAGTAACTCATGCATTTTTCCATCAACCAAACTCTCTTGGCTTACTGAGAACACTAATTTCTTAACTGCATTGCTTTCTTCACTCCAACTGATGTCTGTTTTGTAGACAGGGCTTCTGTAAGCTCCTGCAGTAAGAAACAGCATGGCTTTCAGGGGCAGTGTCTCCAAAATATACACCAGCCTATATTTTACTGACTCTATTATGACATCTATCAGTTCATATTTAGAAATCACTGGGATAAGGCTTAGTCAGTCCATTTTCCTTGTTTAACTATAATAATTTCTTTATCGCATATTTTGCTTATTCGTGTTCACTCTGCATAACTTATTCTTACCAGCCACTTAGTAGCTATGTGTGCTATTTATACTTATGCTGTCTCTTATTTTGAGCCAGCCATCCACTAACTGAATTTGACTTATCTGATGCATATAGCCCATTTTCTTTGTCTAATCTTGCTATGCTTCTCGACATCATTTGTCCGTTATCAGTTAACCCCTAAATTGGCATCCTCTGATTTCTGTTCAAAGCCATAGCAAACCTAGCCCTTCTAAATTATGCCAAACTGAGGAAACTTAAGTAGCCATCTGAGTGTTCGACTGCCCACTTCTCTGTCTCTCTTATATTGTTGTGTTTGCTGTCCTCAATAACAAAACTCCACTCATTGCTCCTTCCCTCTAATCCCAATGCCCATCAAGTTCCCTTGTTCTTCCTGTGGAAAACTTGTTAAGTCTAATCAATATTCAATATTATGTGATTGTTGTGGTGACTGGATACATCTGACTTGCTCCAATCTTACTACCAACGAATATACCGAACTAGAAGTGTCAACGGTGCCATGGTGGTGCATTAACTATAACAAAGACACATTTCCCTTCAATCACTAGGATGACAACATTGACTACACGCTTATAATCCTAGACATAGACCAAGACTACAATCACAGTATCTTACAAGATGTGCTTGCTAATCAATTAAAACTTAATAAAAGCTATGATAATTGTTTGCCAGATAATGATTCCGACATTGAAGAAATCCAATATCCTTTACCAGAATGTAATTACATTCTCTCATTACAATTCAATTAAAATATTATTAAGAGTGTTAATGAACTTGCAACCTTTTCATTAATTCACTGTAATATGAATTCTATTATGAAGAACATCGACGTACTAACCACTTTTCTAGACACAAACTCACAGGAATTTGATCTTATTGGAATTACTGAGACGTGGATAAAAGCTAACTCACAGATTGACCTACTAAATAAACAGCACTATAATTTCATAGTAAAGCACAAACAAGTACAAGTAGGAGGTGGAGTAGGCATATACATAAAAGAAAACTTACAGTATGCTATAAGTGAGGATCTAGCGATGATGGACGAATACATAGAAGCTGTTGTCATTGAGACGCCAATGAGCAAAGCATAAAAGAAAATTGTGCCAGTTATTTAGTTCTCCGAGTTGTGACAAGGAGAAATTTGTCAAAGGACTAGATAAAGTTTTACAAAACATTCACAATGAAAATAAAACAGGATACATTATGGGAGACTTCAACATTGATTTATTAAAAGAGAATTGCTTTCATACACAACATTTTCTCAATTTATTAGAGGCCTATGGCTTCTATCCGTTAATTACCAAACCAATGACACTTACAAAGAAAACAGCTACCATCATTGATAACTTCCTCACGAATAGTACTGCTGATAAAAAACGAAGATAGGTATCATCATTACGGACATATCTGATCATTTACCCATATACTATTTGGAAAAAGAAGATGCCAAACAAAGACCATTCTTAGGATAAGATAAGACAGATTTACAGAATGCAGGCTAATAAGCCTCTGTGTTCCAATAGTTTTGCTAGACTTTTATAGTGTAATTCGGCTTTTGCAGTCAAATTTTATGTCTTGGTTAGACCAGTGTTTATCTAGCCTATTCTTGAATGTGTTCATGGTTGAGGAAGTGAGGATTTTGTCTGTGGGGGAGTTCCAAACATCTATTACTCTATTTTTGAAATAATGTTTCCTGAATTCATGTGAGAAGCGGTTCTTTTTCAGTTTATATGAGTGTCCGCTGGTTATTGAATGGTTCATTGTGAATATATTTAGTGTTACTTGTTTATTATAGTGCCCATGCATAATTTTATAAACTTCTATCATGTCTCCACGAAGTCTATGGTATTTTAATGTCGGGAGATTTATTTTTTTCAACCTATCAGGATAGCTCATTCCCTTCATTGAAGAAATCTGCCTGGTTGCTCTTCTTTGTCTATTTTCAATACTAGTTGTCGCTTTCTCTTTGTATGAACAACACACACTATCTGCATATTTAACATGTGGTCGTACTAATGCCTTGTATAGTAAACTGAATGTTTCCTCGCATATGTATATATAAGTTCTCCGAATTATTGCCATGATCTTATTAGCCTTGTTTACTTGTTGTTGTATGTGTTTACTAAAATTTAGTTACCTGTCTATGAGTACACCAATATCTTTTTCGAATTCTGTATATTCTAGAGCTATGGGAGATCTATCATCGCTGTATAGATAGTATGTTTTGTTGTCATTGTATGGTTTTGTTTTTATTTCTAGGATGGGACATTTGCCAGGAAGGAATTTCAGGAGCCAAGTATTTGTCCAGCTATTCATGGAGTCAACGTCTTTCTGGACTATATTGATGTCTTTGCTATCATGAATTTCTTTATATATCTGTGTGTTATCTGTAAATAGATAGACTTCTGAACTTATGTTATCCGGGAGATCATTTATGTAGATGACGAATAAGATAGGGCCAATTACACTTCCTTGTGGCACAGCACTGTTGATATCATGCCAAGACGAGAATGTGTTGTTTACACATACCCTCTGTTTGCGTTGTTTTAGAAAGTCCCTAATCCAATTACACATTCTGTCACTAAATCCATAAGCTTTGAGTTTTGCAATAAGTCTTTTGTGGGGGACTTTATCAAAGGCTTTCATAAAGTCCATGTATATAACACTTATTTCACCAGAGACAGCGATAATTTTTGTCCAGTGATCTAATACTTTTAGTAGTTGTAATGTGGTATACCTTCCTTCAATGAAGCCAAATTGTTTGGTACTGAATAATTGATTTTCATTCATGTGCTTGATTATCTTGTCTCGAATTTGTTTTTCCATTAACTTGTATATTATACTTGTTAGGCTTATTGGCCTGTAATTGCCAGGTTCCTTTTTTGCTCCATTTTTAAAGATTGGTGTCACGTTAGCTAGCTTCCATTGACTTGGTACCGTACCCTCCCTGTTGAGAAAGATTTGTTGAATATCAAAGTAAGAGGTGTGGAGACGACTTCCTTGAGTTCATAGACGAGTCGAGAATGGATTTTGTCAGGGCCCGGTGACTTGGAGATATTGATAGATTCTATAAGTTTAATTGTTTCATTACCTTCGAATTTAGTGTCATTTGAATTATTGATGTAATTTCGTGTATCAAGGGATGGGATCTGTGCTGTATTTTCATTAATAAAAACAGTGCTGTAGAATTTTGCTAATGCTTCTGCTTTATCCGCATCGTTTTGTATTTTCTGCATGGAGCCATCTACTTCAACTTCCAGTTTTGGTGTTCTTGTGCTGATCTTTCTCAGGCGATTTACATGAAACCAGAATTTTTTAGGGTTAGATTTTACACTCTTGGCAATGTCTTTCTCTTTATCCTGTTTTGCATTTCTAGTTAGTGTTTTTAGTTTATTCCGGAGATGGGTGTATGCCAGTCTATCGACTTCATTCCGGGTTTTCAGATATTTTGTCCAACTTTTGTTATTGTTCTTTATTACTTTTAGAATTCTGGGTGTAATTGGTGCTACTTTTCTGTTCCTGTTTTTTGTTAAAATTGTACCTTGGTATGTAGTTATCCTCTCTGAGCTGCAGTCTTCTGCAGAATATGAAGAACATGTCTTCTACTTCCTTATCTTTGAATAATTCTTCTCAGTCGATATTTAGCTCATTTCTCATTTTCTCATAGTCTCCCCTGTCATAGTTTACTTTCTCCTTGTCGCAGATCTCATATGTGTCTATACACTGGAGATTGCATGTAATGACTGCATGGTCACTGCTTCCTAGTGGACTGCCATACTCAATGTCGGACACAAGATTATCATCATAAAATTAAGTCTAAGATATTGGGATTATCATTTCCTCTTAAGCAGGTGGCTTTGCCAATTTTCTGGAAGGAGAAAGCAGTCTCTGAGTCATTCTAAAAATTCTTCACTACCTTCAGTTCCAACCCATGATTCCTATTCAATTTTCGGAAAGTTAAAATCACCACATATTAATAAGTGTGAATATTATTTTGTGTTACTAGTAACACTGTGCTACAGATTGTTCATTAGGTTGTTATTTGTTTCACTACTGTTAGGACTTCTATAAATTTGTTTTTCTAAAAAAGTTGTATTTTCTTGATTGTCTGAGCTAGTGGTAATGCTGGTGTCAATGACTGGTGTGGTTGTTTCTGTTTCTTTGTGGTCCTGTATGTTGGTACTATCTGTTGAAATGTTAGTGGCATCATCTGTACCATCAGGTCTCTGTTTTCCACAGGAAGCTACCCTGTTCAGTCTAAATTTTGGGAAGCGCTTACAGAAACAGTCATCACATAGGAAGTGATCACAGTGACGATTTATGACCGACTTATGTTTAAATCAACAATCATAGCAATTAATTACTGTCTCAGTCCTATTGCTTCATCTCTAAGAATTAAATGTGTGGGAGCATAGCTGTATGCACAAATGTTGTGTTAGACTATGTGCACAGACAATTCACAAAAGGATAGAACAGAAAACAGTGGTTAAATTAGAGAGCATTAGGTCCTTTGCCCCGTGGCTACTTGGGGAAAGAGAGAAGACAAGCGGCAGCCGGAGATTCACATATACCTAATATTTTACTTAGTAGGACAGACAGATGGGTTGACAAATGCAATCTATATTGATTAATATATTTATCTTCTGCTTTGATGTTTTATGTGTGTATTATTGCGCTATGCGTGATATGATGTTGCCCTAGTAACCAGTAACAAATATACGATGATTTTCGAAAAACCGGTACCACAGCTACTTTCTAAAAAATGTATGTGTGGTAAACACAATTTCTTATATTTATTAAATCAACTATCTTGTAAATATTGTACTGTTAATTAAATTCAAACATTTAAGTTTAATTGTACGATCACGAATTTATTTTTCAAGCAAATAATTTCAAACCTATCAGCGTAACATTAAAACACGGATTGATTTCAAACTTATCAGGGTAACTATAAAACACGGATTAAAGAGAACATAATTTGTTGAGACTTTGGAAAAGAAAATATTGTTAAATTCAAAGAAATTATGAATAATACAAACCGGAATGGCATCATTAATTGTTCATCATGTGAAGATACCTACAACGAATTCCATTCTATATGCACAGATCTTTATGAAAGCACATTTCCACTAAAAAGACTAAAAAATGTAAGCGAAACCCCACAAAGCCATGGTTAATGACTTGCTGCGGGCATTGATAGCTGCACGTCATAAGAAGAATAATTTTTATGACAATTTTATTAAGCACTCTACGGAGTACAACAATATATAAGCAGTATAAGAATAAATTAAACCAAATAATTCGAACACCAAAAATAAACTACTTTCATAGCAGATTTGCTCACCAGAAAAATAACATCACGGAAATATGGAAATTAATTAAGTCATTATTAAATAAACAAAACAGTAAATCAGAAACCTCATCTATAATACCAAATTGTAACTGAAAATGCAGAAATAGAAATAAAATTTAATGAATATTTTATTAACATTGGTCCCAAATTATTGAAAGAATTCCAAATTAACCCTCATGCAAGTATAGAGGACTATTTAGCAGGCATCTATCAATCGTTAATTTTTCTAAACCCTACTAAGCCAGAAGAGATTTTGTAGTTCGGATCGACCGGACCAGTACCGGCCATACCAGCTAGGCTGGGTATGTGCCGCCCATCCTGGATTCGTTCCCTGAACACGCCCCCCCCCCCCTGGGTAGAGCCATGAGCGTATATGAGCCATTGAGAAAGATCGCGTTATAAAAACGACTAAGTTCGTTAAAGCGCATGTGCGCGTACTCATGCTTAGATGCTATTTTTGACAGAGCACGTAGTTTACGACCAAGATGGGATGACGCTTTTAGTGTACTGAGACGGTACCATGTAATTCTTTTTAATTAACTGTTCCCGCCGAATCTGCCATTAATCAAGACCAGAATTGGACGGGCCTTCCAAATCTGTAAACCATTTCAAAATCGGGTAAGAAATGGCTGAGTTATCCACGGAAAACCCTTTTTGATTATCTTTAAAATATTGCCGTGACGTCATAACCACGTGGACGCAGAACTTCTAGAATGTTCTAGAACATTCGACTGCATTATTATTAGCTACGCGCTGATTGGCTGATTCTCGACCGATGATTGGTTGGAGCCTGCGCCTGTGACGTCACGAGTGGTATAAAAGGAGACGAGATCCAAAGTTCGAGAGGATCCTCGGCCAGGGGCCGAATAGGTTGGACCTGTACCAGCTACTATCGTCTCGACCGACAATACGCAGATCACTTCGCTTTCTGTCTGTTTACCTCCCACAGCTAGCAGTATCCAACCCACCGCACTAAAGCAATTTTATAACTCCCGTGCTTGCGGGAGCATTTTGGAACTTTCTAGTTATTGTTCACGAATATCAAGAGCTACTTCAGAACATGAACTTGCGGTGAGGCCTTTACGGCCTGAAAATACGATTCTACAGATGTAGAGGCAGCGATGTTCTTTGGTGGATGGCTCGCCAGATCTGTCGGCCACATCAAAAAGTGGTTATTTAACCAGCCCCGCACTGATGTCATGCGGATTCTTCTAAACTTTCGACCGCAGCAAGTAAACTTTTCCCGGTATGTCTTCAGAGCTGGCTGATGTACCCCGCACCATTAAGCTTAAGTTTTGTATCTTCATCTGCATCTAACAGCCCCCCGTTTGTGATCGGGTTGTTATCAACTTCCATCCATACCATCGGTGTATGGGAACTTTCTTCACAGCAGCAATGAATTGTATCTCTTGCTGACTACTCGTTAGACATTCTATATTGTGATTACAGTCCTGAGTTCGATCCGCTCCCGTCATGAGCTCCTTGTGGGAATACTGTTTCCAGGAACCAACCTGCGGGAACTTTCCAGCTTCCTGAGAACGCATCAACTCACGTCAACCTAAGAGTGACCTATCAATTTCACTAACATGATAGCCGGACTTAAGAATGGCTACCGATTATTCAAGTAACCATACTTAACATTTTAATTATTCCGTCAAATGTATTTTCCCCAATTATATCATACCCGTATAAACGGTCCCGATAACTAAAAGGTACCGTAATGGTCTTAGGACCGCTAGTTATAATTTCTGTATATGTTTATAGTTATTTTCATTTTCTGTAAGGTGTTTTCACTAACCGCACCGTAGTAGGTTCGTTAACCTATACTAAAGCTATATAATTCTGATTGCTTTACACTGTATTGATTGTTCTGGTTAGTTTATATATATGGCCAGTGGCCATCAGTTCGTATGTTTTGTTTAGTTGTAGAAAATATAGGACTGCAGTGCACGTAGGAAACACTATACAGCGACACTTATATAGGCAGCACTTTCTCCCGCCACCAACAATTTTACACTGAGGTGCTATAACTCTGTTTATCCCAGCATGCTACCAACTAAAACCTTTTCTATTCAGCTCGATAGGATATGTTTAATATAATTAGAGACAATTTCTTCGTTAGGAAATCTGTAGTATATGCCTCTTTCCCGGTAGTTGCGATAATTTAGCCCCGCACTCCGGCAAGATTCATATCTCTAAGATATTGTCTCTCCTCATGTTCCACTAAGCCTTGTGGCTTCTTAATTGTTTGGATGTCCCTATCCGCACCATGGGCTGATCCGACTCTGGGAAACTGTTGGGGTTTCCTAGCGGGGATGGCCAGGGTGTGGTATCACATACATTCCCTATGTATCCTCGGATACTTAGTAGTTAGCACTTCTGCCAATGTAGGAAAGCACTGCGCAAACATATTTTAATTAATATTTTCTTTTATCTGCTGAACAATCCTCCCGTACCGCAGTGCAAAGCTGGGCAACTTGTATTTAAACCTAATGACAGGTTAAACGGTTGTTTCCATAGGACCCGGTGACGGGCAAGACGAACAACCCCACCGAATTCCATAACAATGTCTGGGCATGATATTCAGATCTGCGACGCCCTCACGGGAAGGACATTTATGGTGGGTATTCGTCTCTTTTACCCCCACCATAATGACAGATCAGTTGCCCAAAATGCTTTTGTGAAAAGTAACCAGTGTCTTGTGACGTTTTATGTCGTTACGGAGCAGGATGTCCGGATTCTTAACCAGTTCAGAGATCTTACTTGGTAATATGTATGGGCACTGTCTTCAGTATTGATGTCTTCGGGCATCCGTTCTCAATGACAGCCATATCTAACAGCTAGGTAGACACCTGCCATTTGCGGCCTAAATTAGTTCTTGTCACTAAAAAACCCAACTAAATGTTAGATAAGCATAGAAGAAGGCAAGCATAAATAAAGCGGCAACTACTAATTCAGAATACTAAGAATTACATAAGACGGTGACGTGGGAATCCTTTGGGAATCATTCATCCCATCTTCATGTAAAACAGCGCGCAACCTGATAGTCATAATCTCACTAGTCTCTTCTTTTCAGCATTTTGGTTAAATATTAGAGTGGGCCCATTTTTGCCTACTACACTTCTCCCGCTTTAATCAGTGGCGACATTTTCCCGTAACGGAGGCCCGCATGAGGCACTTGCCTCTCGCAAGGATTCAGCGACGACGGTCCACGTGAGGATAATACTTCTCACCCAAGCTAGCACTAGGAGTAGTGCCCATGTGAGGCACATGACTTTTCGTCACTACAGAGATAATTTTCTTTCCTTTCAGCTTGGAGGTATAATAGCTTATATTAAGTTAATTAGTTAAGTCTCATGTATGGGAGCCTCCCTTGCGGGGATACCTCTGTGGACCTAAGAGTCTGTGTGGTACCTCCGGGAGCCCCACGTTTAAAAGTTCATCAGGCTGCCTCTATGTCTTGTATTTTCGTATGCTCATCATTTTTATCTAGTATACTCGACAGTCTGTTTAGGTAGAATTATTGTATAGACTTAGTTTAATTAGGTCACCAAAATCAACTCTTGTAAGTCCATAGATCTCGAAATTGCTATGGACAGGCATACTGGTGACACAAACTCTTGGGATTAGACCGTTATGTTTAATGTTCACGACGATGGTCGCACAGCCCCACCGGAATGATTGAGTTCCACCGGCCTTAGGAGCGGGTCTTTGTTACCCATAGGGCAGTATCGTACAGGATCCGTCACCCCGAGACCAGCATCATCATTCACCATGCACTTGCAGCACGGCGAGTCAACATCATACACCAGAACGGCTCAACCCTCCCCCACGAGCTACAAGTGGCGCCCGATGTGGGGCCCGAAGAACATCATTATTAACACGTAGTGAACTCACGCCAACACCATATAGTGAGCTCAGTTCTATACCATCTCCATTTAGCGACGACTCCCTCGATCAAGAGGTTGTGTCATACGATGGATTTTCAGATCACCGACTGTGCCAGAAATTCTGATGCGGAATCAACAGCACTGCAATATAACCTGTTTTCGCCTGTCAGTGACGGCAGCTTTCGGGATGCCTCACAGGCGGGAACAGGGTTTGGAACTATATCGGACGTCCGCGACAGGCCACCACCATCAGGGCCAAATCGTAGATGGTCACCACAAAGACCCGATTACGGGCATATAAATAATCCTTCAGACTACTATCATTCACCCGTGTCATCTACGGAGATCATATGGCTGGGTGACAATCCATATTACAGACAACCTCCCGCACCGCCCCCTTTTAGCGCAATGCTATACTCAAGGGGAACCCTGTGGCATTATCGGGTGGAATCAGCACCACCTTTTCGCTCGTACATCAGTCATGCTACACATCACAACTCTCAGCCGATGGCACCACCGCCATATGAGGAATATCAGTCCTCACCTCGGGGAGAACGTCCGCGTAATCTTCACAATATTCCGCTCCGCATCCCTAGATCCATGCCGGTCTATGGTTCTACAACCGGGCAGGATTCACTAAATTGGAATACGCGTGTTCTCGCTCCTCGGCATTTGACAGGAAACACCAACACCACCCCCACCTGCACAACGACCAGCATCAGAATACTCGTCAGTCTCGCAGATACCACCTGCACCCGGCTTTCAACCACTTCATTCTTCCCATGGTCTTGACCGAGTCATTCTCCCTCCAAAATTTAGTGGGGAAAATAACTGGACCAATTACAAAATCCAGTTCGAGATAATAAGTCAGACTAACTGCTGGATCGATCAGCAAATGCGTGAATATCTCGCCGCAAAGCTTTCTGGAAAAGCCCTTCAAGTTCTTGCGGATCTCGGGACTGACTACACACCCACCTACACTCAATTGGAATGAGCATTGACAGAGCGATTTGCGGAAACAGCTCTCGGAGAAACAAGTCATCTCCAACTAAAAAATCTTCAATGACGCGTGCAGGAAACTCTCCCAGAATTAGCTAGCCGAATCAGAAGGCTAGTCACCCACGCATATCCGAGCACCAACACAGAAGGCGCAATCCATCTGCATCTTGACACTTTCACCAATGTATTGAGCCGCGAACCTGCCCTGAAAGAAAAGTTATTTCTTGGCGACCACAGTAGTTTGGCCCAAATAACGGCAACCACGGTCCATATAGAAAACTTTCTGGAGCGGGAAAAGAGTAGCCGACGCCAACTCCACCCTATCAATGAGATAGGGGTGCAGCTGTCGCCACGCCCACTAATGTTCCCCACAGATCATCAACATCAACCGCACAGAGATCATCACCACCAGCTGTACAGAATTCCAATCAGAATCAAGCACCTGGAGGAAGGGGGCGTGCCCATAGAGGAAGCTATAACGAGGACCCTGGGCACGGAAACCAGCGCAACAATAACAACGGCAACATGAAAGAACGTATAGATGAGATCAATAAGCAGATCTCCACTCTAACTAATTTAGTCACCACAGTCAGCACCAATCTCGCCACCACTCACTTTAGGACAACAAACACCACCAGCACCGCACCGCCACCAAACACCTGTTACGGATGCGGTCAGCCAGGCCATTGGAGGGACCAGTGTCCTAACTGACCTCCTTCAACAACGCCTGTCCCTGACCGCAGCACACCGCAACCAGAGAAGCCATCAAATTCATACGGGCACCAAAATATCAAGAGCCACCTCGGTGCCCGTATTCGTTTCCCGGCTCAACTGTGGCCATCGTACAACAGCGTTCGGTGGCCAACAATCACTCACCAAAATCAGCTTTTACACCTACACCCAAATGCACCGCTTCACATATGTCAATGCCTACGATGCCTCCCACAACCGCAGCATCGCCATCCCCCTCTTTCTCCTCACATTGCAAGCCTTCTTTCCTGTGCAAAACGGCAGTGGTAGGTTGTAGCACCTCAACTGGAACAACGTTTTTGCAAGCACCACACCCTGCCACCAAGACACTGAGTTCTCGGTGTCCCTTGGTGGTATGCAAAACACCGCCCCAACCAACATCATCTCCCGCATCCACAGACAGCAGCGACTCATGGATTCACAAGCGCCAATGTAGACAGGGAAAAACACATCCCTGGCGTCATCACTGTTTCTTCTGTGCTTCACCAAAACATCCAATGAAGCATTGCAAGAAATGGCGTGTGCAGTTATATTATCAAGTTCCGCCACAGTTAAGCCAGGACAGGAACAAATCTTATGGGCCACCGCACCACAGTTAGGAAGCAACACACACGTCGCCAGGCTGGAACCCAATCCTGATTATATGATCGCCTCACAATGCGCAAGTCCCCGCATAATAGTAGACACTACTAATAAGGAAAATATACCTTTTAGAGTGTTCAATGGTACCGCAGATTCTATCACTCTGGAACCCGGAGTACGCTGTGGCCATTTAGTGAACATAATCTGATTGGAATCACCTGCACATGCTGACACACAACCGCAGATGACTGATGATTTACTTGAACATTTACATGATTTGTATCTACGTGCCACAGTTGGATTACTGGAATCACAGAAATGAGAAATTCGGAAACTACTACATAAATATCGCGATAGTTTTTCCTCCGGAGACATGGATCTCGGAGAAACTCATCTTGTATGACACTACATCGATAAGGCAATAATCACCCCGTACGACAACTGGTATGACGTCTTCCCATTCATAAGGAAGCAGAAGCAAAACAACAAGTGAACGACATGTTGCGGACTGGTATTATTGAACTGTCAGCATCTTCATGGGCTAGCCCAAATGTACTAGCAGGAAAAAAAGGACGGAACCTTGCAGTTTTGTATAGACTACCGCCTTCTTAATGATCTTAGCATTAAGGACGCTTATCTGTTACCCCAGATAGATCAGGCCTTAGATTCCTTGTCTGGAGCCAAGTGGTTTTGTACCCTTGACTTAGCTAGTGGTTACTGGCAAGTAGACATGGATGAGGCTGACATGGAAAAGACCGCATTCGTTTGTAGGGATGGCCTTTTCCAATTCCGTAAGATGCCCTACGGGTTATACAATGCTCCCGGAACATTTGAACGACTCATTGAGTAGGTATTAACCACCTTGCAAAGGGAAATCTGTCTCTGTTACATCGATGACGTAATAGTCTTCAGACCCACGTTTGAGCAACCCTTAATAAACTTGGATGCCAATTTGAAACTCAAACCAAAGAAATGTCATCTCTTTAGACAGAGCGTTGAGTTCCTGGGACATGTCATATCCAGTGATGTAGTGGCTACTCCGCCGTGGAAAACTAAGGCAGCAGCAGAGTGGCCACAACCCTCATCAGTTATGGAGCCTATGCCAATACCATCGCTGTTACATCCGACATTTCAGCGAGATTGCTTCATCCCTCTACAAGATCACCGAGAAAGATCGACCATTTGAGTGGACGAGTGAGTGTGAAGGCTCCTTCAGGGTCCTGAAGGAACGCTTGGCGACTGCCACAATTCTTACTCACCGTAATCGAAACCTCAATTTCATCTTAGACACTGATGCATCAGCTTTTGCTATCAGCACAGTTCTATCTCAGGTCACGGAAGATGGAACAGAGCAGGTATTGGGTTATGGTTCACGTACTCTGAATTAAACGGAGAAAAGATACGCAACCACCAAGCGAGAACTATTGGCGGTGGTCCATTTCGTCAAGTATTATAAACACTTTCTGTATGGGCGCCCATTTACACTCCGTACATACCATGCCTCACTACGGTGGCTCAGGAACTTAAAAAATCCAGAGGGCCAGGTAGCGAGATGGCAGGAATCCCTGCAGCCCTATAACTTTAATGTTGTTCACCATCCGAGCAAATTGCATGGGAATGCTGACACCCTCAGCAGAATCGGCGCGGAAGCCGAACACCAAGCAACACGGGTCCCCGAATTGAGATGCACAGAGTGGAATCCAGAGAAAATCGCACACCACCAAACAAAAGACGTGCAGACACGAAATGTATACGTGTGGATTCAGGAGGGGGTACGTCCTCCTAAGGAATTGGCAACACCTCTATCCACCATGGTGAAATATTATTACCAACGGATCGAAGAATGTCAATTAATAAAAAACGTTCTATATATTAATGAATGAATGATGAATGATAGTGCATTTATATTGCGCTGAACTCCATGCGATTGCATGCTCTAAGCACTGTACATCTGATCCCCTGTTCATTTGACAGTGCCCCGGCAGCCACATACGGCGCACAGAGAGCTATGCCATCACAGGTACCTATTTACAGCTAGGTTGACTGGAGTAACGCAGAGTTAAGTGACTTGCTCAAGGACACAACGTAGCGGACCGGCCAGGAAGCGAACTTGCGAACCTGGAGTTACGAGTTCAAGTTCCTAACCACTCAGCCACCAAAATGACTGTTTGGTAGTCCCGGAAAGTTATCATGAAATTATATTGAAACAACTACATGATAACGCCGGGCATCTGGCCGTGGAAAGGACTGTTGCCCATATCAAATTGAGATTCCACTGGATCGGGATTCGCGATAGTGTCAAGGCATGGGTTGCCAAATTTATCCCATGCCAAAAACGCACTGTTGGCCAACACCATATCACACCATCTCAAATTGAGATTGTTGGTGCACCGTGGGAGCGAGTGGCTATCGACGTGCTCAGAACCTTGAATACGACAGATGATGGAAATAAATATATCCTCGTATTACAAGATTATTTTATGAATTGGGTAGAAGCACCTGCTCTGCCGGACCAAGAGGCATCCACCGTAGTAGAGGTATTGGCCAGCAATGTGTTCTGCCGCTTTCGTATGCCTTATGAGTTGCACGCCGATCAAGGAAGTAATTTTGAGAGCTGGCTCATATCAGAGCTCTGCAAATTGTTCTATATCGTCGAAACAAGTACAACTCCATACCACCCCCGGAGTGACGGGATGGTAGAGAGATTCAACAGAACTCTTGCGGAGATGCTTACTAAGGAAACACGCCTTGATTGTAGAGATTGGGACCTATGGCTCCCATATGCACTCATGGCGTACCGCACTTCAATACATTCCAGCACCGGCTACACCCCTACTCAGTTAATGTTAGGCCATGAATTAGCCTTACCCCTGAATCTGGCCATACCTCGAATACCAGGAGAGAAAAATTCGCCATCTCTTTATGTCGAACTCTTGCGGCAAAGGATAGAACAAGCCCATGCATTAGTGAGAGAAACCTTATCCACTGCACACCGGCGGCAAAAGACATGGCATGACCGGAGGGTACATGGAGATCCGTATGAAGCAGGAAGAATGGTTTGGGTATATGATTCACGACGGTCTGCAAATGTGCCACGTAAACTGAGTTACCAGTGGAAAGACCCCTATGTGGTAGTAGGAAGGACGTCGGACGTGACCTACTGTATCCGTGCGTCGGATGGCCTGACCTCAGTCATCCAATTCAATCAACTTAAACCTTGTGTCAGTGACAACCTAGCACCAGAGCTCGGACTGGGCATTTCTTGTGACACCGGTACCCAGACAGATATTTCTACGGAAATTAGTATTCCCATGGTTGGCACAGAGCACTGCGGTACCAGTTCAGCCCCACTTTTACCAAGCCTGAGCGTGGGTGAACAAGCAGCTAACGCTGACGATGATGATGAGATACGTACTCGCCCTCTCCCTCCCAGCACGGGTCTACTCGATCTGGGAAGTCGTATCTGAAGAATTTTGTGTTTGTTTTGTCCAAGGGACCAGATGGAAAAGTTGTTCCTCCGATCTCTTCCCATTCCCACCCACTTCATGCTATGCACCCCCCCCCCCCCCGCTCACCCCATCATAGAGTTACCACAAGCGGAAGCTGAGGCTGACCCAAGCCATGCTTCCTGTGGGGTGGAACATGTGGTGAATAGCATAGAATTGAAGAGGATGGATGAAGCCTTGGCGTGTCTTGAACCGCAGAACCGTACAACAAGGTGTACCCGACCACGTCCCGAAAACGCCAAACCAATTCCCAACCAAGCGGCACCCATAGCCATCGCCGCACCACTACCCAAAATCCAACTGGCATCCCTAATCTATACACCAAGTTCGAACATCACCGGCCCAGTCCATTTCGCACAGAGGAGGTGGCATCCTGCACCGAACCGACGAACACTAACCACCGAAGTGGGCAGGGTAAGCAGCCTGTTCAGCAGACTCTCGGCTCGAATTTTCCCGGTGTATAAAAATTACAACAACACACCACCCATCGTGTAACGGGAGATGACCACATCCCCCTCTACAAAGGCCACCCCATCCACTTGGCCTGCCATACTCCCCCGTGAGCAGTCAGGACATCACACAACAGACAGAACGTCAACACCTACAGAACACACCTGCCTTCCATACTGGATACGTCAATTCGTCATTGCGCGTACATTACATGCCTACTCAGTTATACCCAGCATAACGGAGACATTCAACATCAGCAACAACATCATTTAGCAGCACCTACCGGTATTAATTAATTCCCGATGGAGGCATAAAAATTCCCACAACAAATCCTCCCGCACAACCTGTGGGAGAAATAATATCTCCCGCAGACCCACACCTCCCGCAATAACAACAGACTTGACGTTCACCAGCGTGGAAAACTGGAATACGCCCACTTCGCTTATAACATCGGCATCATACAGCAGCCCGGACATCCCGATAACAACATTATCATCAACAGACAACAGCCGACAAATCTCCCGCTCACACATTCTTATCCAGTTACGGGAGAACTGATCATATGGATATAAGGAATGCACTACAGCCATCTACAGTATGCGTCACGGGAGGAACGTTTGTCCAACATTCCTCCCCCCTCCCTTTTCCCCGACGTCGTATGGAAACAGCCAAAATCTACATACATCATCTACACGTAATAACAGTCGATATTATTAAGAGAGCAAGATGCCCGCATTGTCGTCAGTCATAAGTAGGATTTTTCTACCGAAAAATTGAATTCGACAATGGATTGATCAAAGTTACGACAGCATCTGACAGGTCATCCGCGCTCTAAAGTAACTGTCCCGCCCACGGGGCTCCGCCATTACAGAGTGAAATACCCTCAGGGTTCGATAAAGTTGACATTCACGCTGCCACTCCCCCCCCCCCCTCCCGCACCTGACGTCCATAAACACGTCACCTTCACTACAGCGCAAGTATCATCCACAGATAACCAGTCACGCGTATCAGATTCAAATCACCAACATGTCAGAAACACAGACACTCAGGTTTACTGTATTCACAATCTCCGAACAACGGCATTGTAAATTGTAATAACTGTGGCACACACTTTTCGAGTTGTACTGTAATTTAACCATTATTAAATTGTATTAATGTGTCTGGTCTAGGCCAGGATGGAGTTAGTTCCACCCATTGAGGAGAATGCTTGGCCAGCCCTCTCGCTCAGAAAACACAGCTATCTTGACGGGATCAGTAACATTGATCTACCGCCTGAATAGATAATTCTGTTTAAGCCACACATCAAATCACAGCTACGTCAGCAGGCATATATACTGAATCGCAAAAGAAACGTCGTATCAAGAGAGCATACCAAGAGCGATTATAACTTTATTTTGAAATGTGCATAACTTTGACTAGGGACATTGGAGGAAGCCAATTCTTTGCAGACATAATCACCACCGTCTATAGAATTGTTTTGCCACTCTTTTCTCTTGTGGCGATCACACAATGGCCAGACCTAAAGTGCGCAAAGGCCCAGATGATTACATCTTGAAATGTCCTAAAAAGTCTCATGCGTGTCATGGGACATGGTTGCAAACAATTCGCAGAAAAATTGAAATGCACGTGCAACTAATGGTAGCTCTGGGTGTAAAAGACATCCATAATTCAAAGGCTGCGAGTTGTGATCTGAATACAACAGCCATGCGACGACTAAGTGCTAAACAACATGAATAAGCCATTGGATGTCTGAACGCCGGGCACGTCCTCATGTTATTGCAAATGCCTTCAATTGCACTGTATGCACTATACAACATCTGCGGCCGTGATACAACATCACTAACAGCACCAACGACTGTCCACACATTGGTCTCCCCAGGGTCACAATACCATGACAGGATCGCTACATACTGCGTCAACACCTCCACGACCGATTCGTTAGAGCAACAGAAACAGCTCGTCAGACCATTGGCACCCACCAGCGACCCATTGGTGAGGCCATGGTCCAACGCCGTTTGGCCGCCAACAAAATGTCATGTCATCATCCAGCCAGGGGTCATCTACTCACAACTCATCACCGTCAGGAACGTCTGCAATGGGTCATGCATCGTCAACATTTGCGTCATCATCAATGGAGGACCACCGTCTTCTCAGATGAAAGCCGTTACTGCATTTCTACTGCAGGTGGCAGAGCCAGGCTATGGCGAAGGAGGGGCGAATGGTATGCAGATGCTTGCTTAACGGAAAGAGACATATGGGGAGGGCCAAGCATCATGGTTTGGGGGTGGAATTGGCCTGAACCAGAAAGTTGGGCCTGTGGTCTTCTAGAGCATCGATCCAGGCAGCGGTCATGGGATCATGACTGTTTTGTACATTGACCACGTTTTAAGACCCCATGTTGTGTCCCATTTTGCGCGACACCCGAATCACCCTTCCAGTAGGACAACGCCCCTGCCCACACTGCCACAGCCACTAGAGGCGTCTTTCAGCAGCACAACATCAAAGTCATGTCCTGACCTGCCATCAAGCCGAATTTGAGCCCCATTGCGCACTTGTGGGATGAGATCCAAAGAAGACTTCATACAGTGCACACAAAGCCGACAACTGCAGCTGAACGGAGTGCAGCTTTCTCGAGGGTATGGGCCCGGATCCCAATGGTATTTATCAACCGCCTTGTTCATTCCATGTACAGGACATGTGTGTCCATGTTCAACGCCCACGGTGGGCACACGAGGTATTGATTTGCACACCCTAACTATGGCCATTGTGTGATAGTCCCATGAGAAATCACTGGCAAAACATTCTACAGACTGTGGCGATTATACCTGCAAAGAATTGGCTTCCTCTGATGTCGATAGTAAAAGTTGTGCACATTTCAAAATAAAGCTTTTGATATCCTCTATTGATGTGACGTTTCTTTTGCAGTTCAGTATAGGTGTTTATGAGCAAGATGGCTTCTGTATCAGCATTAATGCAAATAGCAGTAAGGTGGTGGCTTCCCTCCGATAGAGGTTCTATACAATGATTTAGAGATTAGTGTCCCATTATGGCTACACCAGCATTGCCTTTAGACCTATGACTCGGGAGAGTTGGATCTCCATCATCAAAAGACATGTGCTCTGTAAATGTCTTGGAGATGAAGTCTAGTTCATAACTGAAGAGCCAGTGCCCTTGTATGCATACAGTTGCACGTTCATCTGGCAGCAGGGTGCTGAGATAGGTGTGGTTTGCTCTAATATTATCAATGTTAATTGAAATGGCGTTGACGCTGTCAACTCTATGGCTTGAGGTCACTTCTTTACTTTTGATGTGTGCTACTGTTGTCTGTAAGTTGGTGGGAAGCTCTTGACACTCTTTGGCGGCTTTGGAGGGATGCATGCCTGGTCTAAAAATTATACTGATCATAGTTGCGCCCAGTTGTATCCTCGCCTTTTCCCTTTCTCTTACCAAATGTCTCGTCGGTAGTCTTAAAACTGATCAAGTTTGCTTCTGCTACCTCGTGGTCATGATTCTGTTGTGTGATTTCATTCACGGACATTTCTAGGTATGTGTCAGTAATTTTTAAGGTGGGCTTCAGCCATCAGTCACTAGAGCCAACTCCGTTACACCCCAGCTAGCAGATTCTGCAGTAGAGAGAACAGGCTTTAGTCCATGGTTGTAGTCACATACAATGGTTCTTCTTTTCCTGGAAATCCCCTCTTATAAGAAGCACCGACTGGACAGAAGTCATCTTGAAGATGTTCCTGAATAACTGAATTGTCCAGTCAAGAAAGAAAGATGGAAATCTCTGGTCAAGGCAGCTGTGCACCTATACTGGAAGCAGGTAGTCTATTATCGGCCTTATACCTTACTACAAAACCCTCAGACTGCTTAACCCTAATGGATTTAGCCTGGAGGAATTTCACCTAGTTCTAAAGGCTGTCTGCCAGTCTGATAGAGAAGCTTTTCGCATACCGCAAAATTGAAGATCCTGACAGGTCCTTCAGACGAACAGACAGGTTTTCAGCAAGAGTTTATGTGAGGCTACATGCCTTCTTTGTCAAATGGGTTCTGAAACAGTCGAGCACATCGTTGTCCAGTGGCCAGCCTTACAGCACATAAGGGCTCCAGTCATTATAGATCTGGATTGTATCCCCCTGCATCTTCAAGAAATGAGGATTAGCAACATTGACCCACAAGATTTAACTCAGATAATTGTGGACTGCACAAAGGTCTTTCATAAGCCTGACAAACAATTTCTCCAGATATGAGAGTTTCAGTGTAGGCGCCTAATCCATGCTCTGCAGATATCTTGACATATCCTATTATGATCACTGTCGTAGTGGATGGCTGGTCATCGCATACGCTAACTAATGCATATCATTCTGCCACTCCAACCTGTATATCTACTCTAAAAAGTAGCCTACTTGCCCTTCCTTTAGTTCGTCAACTTATTATAAATCAATAGGCCATTGCATTCTTATCACTGCCTGATTTTAAGTTTTACAATTGTGTGCTGTGGAGTATTTTATCACGAATTCTCAACCTTAGTAGTAACCATGTTAATTTGAATAGTTAATTGTTTGCCTGATCCTTATTGGAAATCCAGTCTTATTCTACCAACTTTTAATCAATTATTAACCATTAATCCTTAAACAATGCCCTACTGTCCAATTAAGCTAGTACATTATTATTCGCTAATTGTTGTTCTGGTCTATAATGGAAATACAGTCTTATTCCTAAATGCTAATCCCTACACTATTCCCCTACTGTCCTGTACAGTTAAGCTAGTATATTATCTGGGCTGCATTGAAATCATGTTATACATATAATATGTAGTCAAAATGGCATTGTGCAGTAAAGAAAAAATCCTAAACTTTGGACCTGTTAGGATATTATGTCATTTACGCATCCGCGCGGTTCTCCTATGAAGGAGATAAGGATATAACAAGAACAAGAACATTGACAATAGGGAGAAGTGGACACAATCGATATGGACTTCCAAAAGGCGTTTGATAAAGCCCATACAGAGGATTGCTGGAAAAAAGTGGAAGCTCATTGTGTGAAGGACCCTGTTCTTGGCTGGATAAGAGACTTCCTAAGTAATCAGAAACAACAAGTTCGAGTAAATAATGCACCCTCAAATTGGTCAGAAGTAACCAGTGGTATTCCATAGGGAAGCGTCCTTGGCTCGCTGTTGTTAGTGGTATATATCAACGACCTCCCAGAAGTAGTGGAATCCGATGTATATATGTTTGGAGACGATACAAGACAAATCAAGACTCCAGCTGATCATGATACTGCAGCTGACGCGGGGAACACCCATCTGCACCACAGCATTTCCACTAATCAGTGTTAACCCTTGCTAAAAGGAATTTTAAATTTTCATATTAAATTAAAAGACGATCTGGTGTTCATTTTCGGCAAATTTGGTTGAGGATGTTGCTGTCGTTTGTTGCAAAATGTACACCAGTTTCTTTGTTATTTACACAGCAAAACTAGAATATTGACATCGGAGTGGTAGGGGTTAAACTCTTAAATCTAACGGTTCCGAGGAGACTTAGTTAATCACCAAGTGCCAAAATTATTCAAGAACAAACTAGATATCGACTTCAAAGAAAGGACGATGGTGATGATGATGATGATGATGATGATGATGATGATGGTGATGACTTATCCAACCTTCAAAGATGGCCGGACACATGGCTGCTAAAGTTTCATCCACTGAAGTGTAATGTCATGACCCTGCCTTATAAGAAATCACAACCATACGAATATTCAATGATTCTAGATACAGGAGGACATACAAACCTAGAGCAAGTCCAGGAGGAGTAAGACATAGGCGTCATAGTGGATTGTAGGTTAAGCTTTAGCAGTCACATTTTTTAGGTCAGCAAGGCAAATGACATTATGTGACTGATCAGACGAACGTTTATTTACCTGGAACGTGAAAATTTCAAAAACCTGTACAAGGGACTCGTCCGTCCCCATCTGGAATATGCCAATTTACTCTGTATGGCATCCATATTTGGAAAAGCACACAGATGTAATAGGTGTCCAGCGCAGAGCAATCAAACTAATCCCATCTCTCCGGGAGCTCCCATACAATGACCATCTACAAGCGATGAAACCCCCAACAATAGTCTATAGGCGAGCCAGGGGAATCATGATTGCAGCCTACAAGGTGCTAACATTCAGATGAGGAGCTATAGTCTATCAAACTTATTGGTGACACAATGTATGCTTTTCCTATTAAACCCACTATCATCCACATTGGAGGAAGTTACACACGACTTCTGCGTCAAGATACAGCATAGGCGATCTTGTATCCTGACTGACAAGTCATAGTTGGCGCATAGACTCAGTTGGCAAAACTGTTGTTCCGCACATGCTTAGAATTCCAATCCAAAGAGCCGAGTTCAATCCCGCATTCAGACATGTGATCAAGGTGCAAAAACCTGTGCCATTCCATACGTCATCTACATGACACCTCCTTCATAGGGGACGTAAAGCCATCTGCCCCGTCTTGTGTGGTGTCGGTGCCACTGAGGACGTAAAAGAACTCGCTCAGAGAGTCAGGCCCAGTTTTAAGAGCTCAGTTGTGAATATGCTCTTATAGTGTAAATAGTAATGTAAAAATGTCAAAATACTGTACTGTATCTACGTCTCGGTCAACAGCTCAAAGGGCCAGTGGCTCCATATCTTAACCCTTTAAATAAAACACTGTATAACACAGGATAGACCACACTTAGCGGCTAGGATGGTGCTCCTATCAACAGGAGGAATATCCGAACACAACAACAACTAATCCACCCAAGGACACATGGTATCACACTGAAGCGACAATAATCTTTACCAGTAACCATTAAACTCTACATCAGCTAGGACAGCAGTACTTACTGGTATGTGGTTCGCCTAGAATAGTGGTTGGATATACAGAACAAGTAACAAGTAAGCTAATTTTTTATCATGCTTGGACGACCTTCAGGACAATCCAGGCCACAACATTCACAATAATATTTTGGCCTATTTTAAGCGATACCCGCCTGTGTTATTGCATCTTTTACATACAGCATTTCATTGCACCAGTCTAATGCCAATTCAGATTCAGATTATCTATTGGCACGTAGATACATGTATATCCAACATATAAACGTGATACATAATAAAATAGCGGGGCGGATATATGCCAAAAACCACCAGACTAGCGTACTTCTGGCAGAAAGCATGAAAGTTGGTATATAGCGGGTTTTTAGTATGCTGAATCCAAGAATAAAATACCAGTTATAAAATGAGGTCGTCCTGCTCAAAATGACGGATATGACTGCCATGTAAACCGAGAAAAAAATGTGGCAAAGGCAAATGCAATATTTTATATTTTCTGACATTATTTTCACACATGTACTGCATAAGAACCTATCAGAAGATAACTATTAAGCTTACTATTGCATCTATAATACATTCTCTCGAAAAGTGTGTCAGATATTACTGTTCCCATTCTTCATCGCAGTGTCCCAGATATAAAATATAAGTGTTCTCAGTCTGCGCAGCAATGTTCCGCATATAAAGTATAAGAGTTCTCAGTCGGGACAACATTGTCCCACACATAAAAATGATAAAATATAAGTATTCTAAATCCATATATCACTGTTCGGAGCATAACACTTGTGCTCTCAGACATTCTATAAGTTTAGGACACGCATGTGATGCTTCTGGAAGAGTTATGCACATGGGGATCCAGCTGTGATTAACATTTCTCGTCCAACCCCATTCTGCAAGTGAAGGTAGAGTTGGATTCCACACAAGTGCTTCCCCTAAAACATTACCAGCTTGGTATGCAGCACGTTTTACTTGTTGCGTCAGGACCGTGGATGCTTTCGATTGCCATATGTACGAGCCTCATTGACAGTATTCAATGATGAGGTCCGATTGTAAAGTAAGGCAAAATACCTCTACAATTCATACACTGTGAATGTACGATACTATATCAGATCCTGATACAGCCAACATTCATGAACAGCGATCACCCTCATAATTTTAGATGCAATACTAAGAGCGGGAAAACGTCGAAAACTGCTTCCATGCCCAAATGCCAACTAAATCGTGCATCCCCCAAGGACACTGGCTGTAGTGATTGCCAGTACCATAACAGTGTTGTCAGTCGCCTGAATTTTGATGTGTCGATACCTCAGCTGATAGGTGTGTGACGATTGCAACAGCATTATGTAATCTGCTTCTTCATGGGTGCAATGTTGGGTGGCTGATATATCGAACTCATATATCGACACTATGTGCTCCCCATCTGGTGACAGTAGCATCTTGCTGTCTGGGACAGTAGCGGATCTGATTTCATTTGCCAAGAATCTAAGCAACCCTGCTTTGTTTGAGTCATGCACCCAATGTAAGCTCAGTTCACAGAATAGTAGCAAAATATATACGTAAAAGAGTAAAAGAGAGCTTCTACATGTGTTAGCTGAACAGATTAAGGCACATCCATACCCGATGCTTACCATTTGGAACAATATATTTTATTCAAATAAGTGAATATTCCGAAAGTATTCAAATAGTTTATTCGTATTCGCCTACCTCTAGCACAATATCAAGGAAAGGAGTTTTGTCATTTCCTTTACAGTAAGGGCTATGTTTATGTAAGGAGGTACATTTGAAATGAAATAAACACGTTCATTTAATTCCAGGTAGTTAAAGACTATTGACTTTCATATTTTATTTATATTTAAGTCATGCAAAATTTCATGAAGCAGAAAAAATCTGACAAATGTACGAATTATATGGCTATACAAATTACTTTTTAAGAAAGATTATATTAAACGTTTTGAAATTAATTTGACAGGGTTCCGTTGCTGCCATAGGCAACAGTACACAATTAGTTTCAAAATATTCAACAGCTTACTATATAGCTAGCTTGAATTTGGAATTTTTTTAAATTCACGATTCAAAGTATATAAATTGATTCCAACTTGCAGACCAAAAAGTTGGTGGAGCTTGGCTAGAAATGGGTGGAGCTTAGCTAGAAATGGATGTGGAATAGCTAGAAATGGACACCTCTATTAGTCATAAACAGGATTGAATGTACTTTTCTTTGGAACATTCAGCACAACAGGATCATTGTTTCCACTAGGTTGCTCTCTCAATGATCTGGGTATTGCCCATTCACCCTGTGTAAGGGCACGGTATGGTGTGTCATCATCCTCACGTCCTGTCAAAGCAATGTTTCGCAGCTCGGGAATCTCAGCAAATGGTAAGTATTCTTCCCCTGAAACAAAATAACAATACATAAAGCAAGTGTTTTGGTTGGATGGTATGTTTGGCATACATAAACTGTTCAGTATTCCAAGATAGGGTTATAGTAGTCGGCTAGCTACATGGAGGATGTTATTGAAGAAAGATAATTGTATATTGTATATTTAAATAACCTTCAATGGAGATCCTGATAGGGCTTAAATTATTGGCATGCATCGTTTTCACCGAATTGAGTTTGGCTCCGAGACGCTAGATTCGTATTGCATTAGCTTTATAGGCCTATGGTAAATGCATATGTATTTTCTAATATGGATCGGAAGAACACAAAAAACCCACAGAAATGAGACACCTAGTCTAGAAATAAGTGGTATGTTGTAATTAGAATAATACTGTTTAATCGTTCTGATCTGTCTCTAAATATATATTCTGAAATTAGCATTTACAGACTGTGTGGATGACTACACCAAAATATGTCAATATTTTAAAGCAACATAGCAATTCAAGACTAACTGATTGGTTGACCACACCAACGCACACGCATGCACACTTGCCTACACGCGCGCATGCACACACGCGCGCACATGCCCATTTGCACATGTTGTGGTAGATATAGACAATGCTAATCACATGTCTTTTGAGAATATTACACGTTCTGCCAGTTCATTTTCTCTAGAAAATATGTTAATCTGTGACACTATTTTCACATAGGAACTTATCATCAGCCAAATTGTTGCTGCAAAGTATATCAGTATAGATAATTAGACATAATATAACTTCAGGTAATACTATTTAAAATAGTTCTCACCAACAGGTAATCCAGCCTGCAGGCGTATTTCTTCTGTTTCGAAGATGGTTTGATGCTCTTCCCAATGTCGATCGCAGGCGGCACACAGAAACGACGATTCAAACTGCATGCAACCGCATCCTAGAGAAAACCAAATATATATTAAAGTGTATAACTGCTTTGAGCTTTGCATATGTAGATTGTTATATTTATTATTGTAATTTATATTTTTATAGAGCTGTCAACTTTTAATCGATTTTGTCATGAAGTTCTTTCTTAAATAAGTCACTTTCACGAGTCTAGCAAAGAACCGTTTTACCGTTGGTAATAAATATATGGCTAGATGTTTACAGATGTAAAGTAACGTTTAATATTCTGTAAAAAGATATAAAAATACTGTTAGGACCAAAATAAAAAATAAACATTTCCATTTTCCGGTTACGTAATGGAGGGATCCGATCTGTCACTCAAGTCAAGTATATAACGCCCCAGGCCTACTCAAGTACGTCACATGTAGGCTGATGTCGCAATTCATATAGTGACGTAGCAAGCACCGTCATGAATCTCGGAAAGTCTTTAAGGTGTAGGAATTGTATGTCTTAGATGGATTTACTGTTTAATAAATAATCTGTTGAATATTTTGAAACTAATCTGACTGGGCGCTGTTGTTGTCATAGGCAGCAAC